>JAVRXN010000007.1:57845952-58445952 GCA_033556935.1 Timema podura
CACAATAGACTAGACTACCGAGAATGGGGAGATTGGAGTTTGATCTCGGTCGGGTGCACTGAGGGTGGTTTTTTTCTAAACGATTCTCCTCTCTTTCACTCACTCACTCACTCACTCACTCACTCACTCACTCACACACACTTATCATTCAAATTTGGGTGCACTTCCTCAAAGTTCAATATTCCTCATCCCTAACCCATAAGGTTAATTATTACATAAGCAGATAACTCAGACGTGTAATTAGACACAGTGATAATAAAAAAGTCATTTTATTATGTTTTCAAAAACAAATTTCACAATACATGTTATGTTTTGAATTGTTCAAAGCTGTATTAATGCAGCATTTTTATTTTCATGGTTTCATTTTAACAGAAGGAAGGCTATGAGCAGATAAGTGCTTATGGTGCCAGCAGGTCGAGCACGGATCTTTTCATTTGTGCGTCATACGCCATGACGGCCGAAAGCATGACAGACATTTTCTGACACAACGTCATAACTGCGAGCATGGAACGCCATGTCGTAACCGCTGTGGCACATATGACAACGTGTAAACTTTGATGGGTGCTAGTGTGTGAATAGAGTGAGTTGGCAACAATGATAGCTGGTTTAGCTATGTATATTATAGGGTTGGTAGCACCATGAAGTAGTTGAACACCAATCAAAATACGTATTATCTTGCAGCAAGTTTCAAAACATTGCCATGTGAGTTGCAATGAACTTGATGAATGTAAATAATCTTTATTCTTAATATTTTTCATTTTAAATCATAAATGTATATAGTTAAATATTATATTAATGCTAAAATGTATTTATATTGGTTATTAGCTCATAGCTAATGATTTGACAATAGGCCTATATCAAATTCAGTTTTCTATTAAAATTATGGTTATATAGTGTATTCAATTTGCTTTACTTCTTCCTCTGAGTATGGGCAAAGAGAACCATTTAGGGAAAAAAAACCAAGTTCACCCGACCGAGATTCGAACCTTGATCTACCCGTCGTCGGCGGTCTGGCTCAACATGACTGGCGCATTAGCTAACTATGCCACTGAGGCGGGTTAGTGGAAAATAATTTTTAACAATACAAGCGATGTTGATTCTCTTCAATTAAACTAAAATTAATGAAAACATAGTGGTTAAAGGAAACTACCCACAACTATATAACTGTGCCTATCTTGGCAGTTGGTATTTTGTCTAAATATTCCTGATTCGCTAAAATGGTTGTGACAATTTTTTTATGATAGCACATGTTCTTCATGTTAAGTTTGGATACATAAAACAAGACCTATGCTGATAATGCCTTTTTTATGAATGTGGTTTTTAAATATAATTTTTTCTAGCGCTATTTTTTTCTATTGTTATCATTATTATTGGAGATAAAAATATAAACAGTTCAGGACATCATCGTATGAAATAGCTCATAATGAATTGTAACATCAACGTTAAAATCACATAAACATTTTTTAATAATAAATAATAAAAACACAGTAGTTACAAGAATTTACATTGTTTTTTTACGGTTTGTCAAATTTTATTTCAGCCCTGCTTAACATTATTAACTAATTATGACATTGAATATAGAAAGTGAAAGAATGGTACATTTTTTTTTAAAATTTCAAATTATATACGTGACGCCTACACATTTAAACTAATTTCTCTTTTAATCATAGCAGTACTTTTAAGTAAAAGTAGTATTGTTTTCATAAATACATACTGTGACTGGTTTTATTGCATGGACAAAATGTGGAAGTACCGAACTTATACCCCAAATCAGGGAAGACGAAACTTGTCCAACCAGTATGCCACTAAAAGGCTAGTTGAATTTTGAATTAGTCTAATGTGCTGCTACCTATTATTTACAATTTTTAATGGATATTTAAAAATTAAACTTGATGAATAGTAAGTATTGTAATGAATAACTCAAATCAAATTGTAAATATTTTAATAATGCCTAGATTTAAATAAGGAAAGTTTATCATATTAAATTTTCAAATGAGTGTATTGGACAAAATTAATTCCAATGACTTATAGAGAAAACATTTAAAGTAACACCTTCAGTGAAATTTTTTTAAATAAATTGATATGTATCTTATATTAAAACCAGAAACTTAGATAATCCATCCCACATTAGTTTGAAACATGCTACATTTTGCTAGCCAAGATATTTATGTTTGGTTCATAACTTGTCTTCAAACACACACAATGCACTTAAGTAAGGGACAAAATGATTTCTAACCGTTAACTTGACAAAATTCATTGTGACATGTCTGTTAAAATATTATTAACACTAAGAATTACACCACTTTGGGAAAAGTTTTATCTAATCAACATATTTTATTCCAAGGCAAGTACATGTTCAAACTCAGAGCCACTAGTCTATGAGCCTAACCTATTACCTATTGTTTCATACTTACATCCAACTTAATTTGGCCTAGGATGTTATATTTCCACAAAATTCTGCATAAAGTTTTGTTTAAAAACTTATTCACAGAATTGTTTCTTACTGCCGATTGAGGCTAACCACAACTTGTACTAATTAGCTTACAAAAAATATATTGAATGAAATGACATATTAGCTTAGAAATTGTCCTTAATAAGAATATACCGGTATGCTTATAGTGAAAATTTACATAAATACTAATCATTAAAGTTTTTGTCAAAACTTCGTAGTTGTTGAAAATGAGTAATATTGTTTTTACTTTAAATATATGAATTTAAAACTGTTTGGACCGTGAAAGAATGGGAATAAAATGCTGATTATTTTTAATTTTGGTGATATTAAATAATTTTGAATTAATTGGTTTTCCATAATTTTCCACAAAATGTTGTACAAAACTGCACAAACAGCTGTTGATAAGAAAATTTGAGGAATTTTTCCGAATGAATACATCGATTCATTTTTCATGGCTTTAAGGAGGCACTCCACACAATTTCTTGTTTGACAATGATAAATTGTGTTTAAGTTGAGTATCGACCTTCAGCGGTGTTTTCAGGAGCATTGCGGATGGGTTTCATTAAGTTGTGCCTCAGTACACTCACAGTTGCCTGAAAAAATTAAATATACACAACTTTAACATGGTAATAACCTATTTCATCTTAACTAAATGCAAACAAAAATATAATGAACACTTTAAATTTTAAAAATAAAAACAATGCTTTTAAAATCTTATCCTTTAATAAACATCTGCTATAAGATGAATATAAATTTTTAATATTGTTTAAAAGTTTCAGTCAGACTCTATTTTTACATCCATTACTGTTAACTGGGTCAGTTTTTTATTCAAGCCATATAGTTTACATTACCAGCTTAATAGGCCTGTCGTAGCTTCACATGCCTTAATGCCGGGATCACGATCAACTTAACGTTAACTTAAAGTTAACTTAACATAAAGTATCTCCTCGCGTGTTTAAAAATGGAAGTGATCACGATGCAGTTAACTTATCGTAAGAGATGTCCTGAGAGGTCTTCTACATACGCTTAGGGAGACAGTATGTAATGGGTCAATTGAAAATAACTGCAATCATACATCGTTAACAAATATTGTGTAGGCCTAGTTAAACTCATACATAATTAGCTAATATTGTGTAGACCTAGTTAAACTCATACATAATTAGCTAATATTGGTGGGCCTAGGCCTAGTTAAACTCGGGATACAAATTAAAATGTTATCCAGGATTTCTTTAAAGGATAGTTCAACTTACTGTTTAATTCATGATTCTATTGTTTTGATCCACACTTCTGACAGCTGCTATGTAGGCCTAAAAAGAGTTTTAACTCTTCTCACACACTAAGAGATGTTTTACAAATTGCCAAAGAGAAATATTTCACAATTGCTCGTAAATGCCAGTAGGGGAAAAGATACAACTGTAAGAACCTGCAACATTATTACATTTATACAACGTTAGAGTTATGAAAACATGTCCCTAGCCAAATATTTTAAATTTAAACCGTCGGCATAACCTTAAAAAGAAACACCATTGTTTTTAGGGCTAGCCATAAGGTTATGATTACACTTCATCAAGTTAAATGGTAAATAAAAACAAATAATTTAAGTAATTATTATCTTAGTACAACACTAATACTCTGACTTTTCATTTGCACAAATGTAAATCAAAATAAAGAGTTTAAGCAAATATAACACTCACTAGAATACATTACTTATAAAAGGTTATATTATTACATAGCTGAAACAGGCCAACATGTACATCTCAGTTAGTTAACTGATAAATAAATAAAAATACGTTAGTTAATCATATTGATAAAGCACTATTATTGTTACTTACCGATTGCATGAACGTAAAATAAATTAATTCTTCAGTTTGAACAGCCACAGCACTCACTAAATGTAATTATTTATAAAATATATTTGCTATGACGATGGTTAAGACAGCCCTTTGAGTCCGACTTTAAATTATGACATGAATGATGGGAAGATGGCGGCGTCATCGATCATATGATGCCATTAAAAAGATTGATGCTTGCATTTCAGCCATAGGACGTGCTACGGATGACATTTCATAGTGGTGACGTGTCATAGAGATTCATGCTCGCCGTGTGCCAGGAATATTTAACTGTATACAACTGATCCATGGTAAACTATTTAATCTTCCTGAAGATAGGTTGATTGATTAGTGGAAGCCTTTGCATCTTAAGAACAAATTCATGAAACTGAAGAAGGTGTTAGAGAAGACATTGCATTCACTCCAGCTGAAAACATAAAATATTCTACTTTATATAAAGTTGTAAAAGTTTCCCTATCTCTTTCCCATGAAAATGCAAATTTTGAAAGACTGGTGTCCTGCTCAAGTAAAGTAATCGCAGAAAATCGGCCCCAAATGTCAGAACATGCATTAAATGCAAATCTAATTATAAAAGATGCATTACAACTGTATAGTAACTAACCAGAGCTAATGCCCATCACAAGACAGTTATTAGCTGCTGCCCAAGGTGTTCACAAGAGCTTTAAAAATTACTTGGAAGAAAATAAAAGAAAAATTGATGATAAACAGAAGAAAGAAAATGAATACATTGAAAGAAGGAAGGAAGAAAGGAAAGAAGAAAATAATAGTAGTTAAAAATATAAAATTTCATAATTTTCTCTTTAGTTTTTGAGTTATAAATTTTCAAAATTTAAAAAAAGGGGCATTTTGGGCTTCACTGTCCATCATGTTTTATTTAATTTCTTCAGTTAGAAATAAGATAGAGAAATGAAAAAAACTTTTGTAGAGTTTCTTAGTTGGGCTTTAAAATGATATATTACATGCTCACATTAGGACATTTTAAAAGTTAAGGGTCACAACTCAAAATTTTGATTTTAAATTTCTCAAAAAATTTTTTTTTTTAATTTGGGAAAAAAACCACACTTATTCATTCTTATCTTACAGTTATGCATGCCAAATTTCAACTTGGGATCTTGATGGCATCACTTTTGAATTAATTTTCATTGACATTAGGATCACCAAAATAGTGCAATCACACTATGACTCATGACGATATATTGTAAATATTTAATTTACAAACTTAAATAAAAGTGATTTTAAAAATATGTATATGATCTTTAAACAGCTTCAGTATCTTCCTTGTTCAAAAAAATTGAATCTTTTTTTTTTTTTTTTTTCAAAAAAGACATGTCTCTTAGACCAATTACATTTTTCATGACTGTGCATGTCAGAACCTGAAAGCTAATGTTGCTTCCTTGTGTATCATGTCAGTCCCATGTTAGCACTGAGGAGAAAAACACCGATATTGTATGCTGTGATCAAGATAGCTCTATGTTTATTATAATAGTGTGTTTATGTTACATTATTTAAAACTAACTAGGAGTTTAGTGTGAAATATGGAAAAATAATGAGAAAATCTAATTTTAATATCTATGGTTGTAATCCTTTTAAGAACAAAGGGCATAAGCCTTTAGAAAATGTTAGACCTGTTACAGATTGAGTGTGCTTAGTGCATAGTGATATTTGAAGTGATGGTTGTAGAAAACAATTGTCTGAGGCAAAATATAAAATGGTTCAAGCCTACAATGAGGAAAATAACATGCCAGGTGCTAGTAAAACAAGGGACAATTTTATTCACTTTACTAGAACATTCGAATAAGTCTTGATGAGTCCCCCATTTTAAAGAAACGTTTGGTTATGCCAAAGTACTTTAAAATTAAATTAGACAAAATCAATAAATATTTATATATATATTTCTAGTGAAACCCCCTGAAAATGACAGTGATGAAGAGGAGCAAACAAAATCTGAAATATTGGCACAACTAAAAGAAAAATCTCAAGTAGAAAGTACAAGTGATAAGATTACAATTTTGACATTGTCATGAAAGAAAACTCAAACTCATTTACCAATAGAATGGCAAGGAAAATGAAAAAAAAAACTGTTAAAGAATTTTATCTTCACCTAATCCAAAGCATAGTAAAGTGTTACATCAGTCATTTATTATAAAAGTAGAACATTTTCACAATAGAAATGAAATAAGTCATCTTATGCCAGGAAAAAAAAAATTCATTTCTGTAAAATAAAGTGATAGATATCGTGGACATTTGCAAAAGAGATTAGTTTTAGGGAATGTAAAGGAAATTTATGAGCTTTTTAGAAGCAAATTCCCTGCAGAAAAATATGATTTTCAAAATTTGCATTCCATATCAAATCAACACCCATGTAAAGGCACTTTTCAACCTAACATTTTTTTATTTTTTAAAAAATTTGGCATACTGAAAGAAACACCTGAGATATGTGACTACGAAAAATTTCAGGTCAATATCTTTTTTATTTGCGAAGTTATAGAGGTGCAAAATTTGCGATTTCAACCAATTTTGTCACCATCTTATTAACTTTAACATTGAATATTTCAGTAACCTGAATTTGTTGCAGTGGCATAATTTATCAACACCTTTAAATAAAAAAGACAGAACAAACGATTGGCAAACTCAAATGTAGTTAAGGCGAACTAAATATAGTGTAAATAGTTTGCTCTACCAACATACATTTCAATAAATCAGTGGTCAATGCAAAAACTTGTCACCAAGGGATTAAGCATCTAATTATTTTGATTGGGCCAAAAGTGCGAGAATGAAGTTCACGTTTAAGAGAATCCATAAAACTCGCAATAATATTACGTTTCTTAACAACCGGTGACTTTTGTACCAGTCTGCAATAATATTACGTTTCTTAACAACCGGTGATTCTTGTACCAGTCTGCAATAATATTACGTTTCTTAACAACCGGTGATTCTTGTACCAGTCTGCAATAATATTACGTTTCTTAACAACCGGTGACTCTTGTACCAGTCTGCAATAATATTACGTTTCTTAACAACCGGTGACTCTTGTACCAGTCTGCAATAATATTACGTTTCTTAACAACCGGTGACTCTTGTACCAGTCTGCAATAATATTACGTTTCTTAACAACCGGTGACTCTTGTACCAGTCTGCAATAATATTACGTTTCTTAACAACCGGTGACTCTTGTACCAGTCTGCAATAATATTACGTTTCTTAACAACCGGTGACTTTTGTACCAGTCTGCAATAATATTACGTTTCTTAACAACCGGTGACTCTTGTACCAGTCTGCAATAATATTACGTTTCTTAACAACCGGTGACTCTTGTACCAGTCTGCAATAATATTACGTTTCTTAACAACCGGTGACTCTTGTACCAGTCTGCAATAATATTACGTTTCTTAACAACCGGTGACTCTTGTACCAGTCTGCAATAATATTACGTTTCTTAACAACCGGTGACTTTTGTACCAGTCTGCAATAATATTACGTTTCTTAACAACCGGTGACTCTTGTACCAGTCTGCAATAATATTACGTTTCTTAACAACCGGTGACTCTTGTACCAGTCTGCAATAACTACTACGTAAGGTCTCTAAACAGAGTATATATATATATATATATATGTATAACTAATAAAGTATATAATTATTATTAGTATGGGGGTACAAATGAGGAAGGAAGCATTTGAGAGGTAATCTCCCCCCATTTGCGTGGAAGGAGAGTGGGAAACCATATAGGAAAATCCACCCTCAATAGGCCCGACCGAGATTTGAACCTCGATCTCCCCGCCTTGAGCACGCCACTCGCCACTCTAACAAGAGATTGACGTGTTAGACCACAACGTCACTGAAGTTGGCTGGGACATTTAGCCACAAAATTTACTTTGGGTGACAGTCTATTCTTTGTTCACCCCTCTCCCCGGAGGCAGTTTGAAACTTGTTTTAAGTGTGCAACAAATTTTATAAGAAACAGTACAGTTTCCAACACGCGAGTAATCATGTAACTGTAAATATTGTTTTTAATATACACTCTAATTTTTAAAGATTCATTTTTTATAAATTTCCCTCAGCCTATTATAAAACGAATTTGCATTTAATATTTAATATGTCAGTTAAAAAAAATGCAAACAAAATTTCAAGGTGTAGTAAAATTTATGACAAGCAACTGCTCAGCTAATATTTAAAGCGCATACTTATGAAGGAAAGTTAATTAGAAATCAACAATAATTAAAAGTTAGCCTCCTCTTCTTGATGTTCGTCGAAATACCGACAATCACTGTTTGCTGCGAGCATTCCGACGAACTATCCGTGAAACCACACATTGTCTGCTCAGCCTGTATTGCATAATGCATTATCAATTTTGTTTTTAAATTAATCACGTTCAAGTTTACTTTGGTTTATTCTAACCAGCCTTAGACACAATGTAACAAGTTTGTGAGGTTTATTTGATTGGTGTGCTCGTATTGTGTCAATTACAAACATTGACATACGAGAAGCTGGCAGGGAGTTGTAAAAGGGAATAACAGTTTTAATATTGATTAATCTTAATTTAGACTAGCTCTGTATAGTTCCTCCAACCCTTCACGCAAATGCATGTTACAACATGGAATTGAGTGTTTTTTTCACTGTAAAATACCAGAATGCTGCTACTTCTGTTTTTTATTTTTAAGCTGTCACAAAACTCTGTTCCAGCTGCGGCTAGACTTGTTCAAACGAGGACATCTGGCAACGTTGGGCCAGGTATAAAGCTGGCAACACTGGGAGCGCCGGGTCTGCACTGCAGCTGTAAGCTATATTTTTTTAAAATTATTGTTCGCGATAGGCATGACCTATGCCGCGAACTTTAGTTCCTGTTAAATAGAAGACGAAGCAGACATGACCGTTATGGACTGGTGGTGCGCCAGGGATGGGCAAAATGCTCGCTGAACACACTGAGGTTTCACACTACACGCGTACATGTAAGACGCGTAATAATATAATATAAACCTATGAGATCTTGAGCAAGGCCAGGCATTATTTCACTCCCGAATATAATATTAGAAAACGAGGTAAAGTTTGGGCCGTTCCCAAACAAAGCTATATTTTGGGTCATTTTGTTTGTGTTGCTGCATTCATGATTCATATTCATTATGTACTGGCCTTAAATAACACATTTACAAATTTAGCTATTATAATTATTTATCAATATTGTATGGAAAAAAGTAAAGTAACCTAGTGTTTTAACTTGTATAAAAAAGTTAATCAACAAGGATTTAATTTAATTGGATTTCTACTAATTATTAATCTTTAAGAATTGTTTAAAGTACATTTACATTGAATCAGAACAGTAATCAAATAAAAAATCCATTTAATCCCCCGGGCAACAGGCCCACCCTTAGCAGACGTGGTGCCCTGGGAAAACTTGGTTTGCGGGGCCCCCATTTATCAATTTCCCCCCAAAATAATAAAAAAAGCTTAAAAAAGTGTTATTACAGTAGTTTTAACCTATATACAAATTTTCAGCCGTGTAAATGATAAGGGAATGCCTTAAGGCCTAAAAGATAGATACATGTAATAAATAATGCTAGAAATGTTTTTATTGATACATATAAGGGTTGATTTATTCTCATCCCTTTGTTCGATTTTCTTCCCTTTCTTTATAAAAGTCAAATTTGAATTAAATTGGTTAATGCGTTAACAAGTCACCGTGAGACTTTTCCACCACAAACTGACACAAATGTATATCGGTGGAGTTAAAATGGAGAAATCGCTTCACTCGGTCATTAAATCAAACCACATGTTTATGTTTTTTACACTTTTGACAATATTTGCTAGATCGTCTATATATATAACGATTGTGCAAACAGAAACTTCCCACCCCCACTTTTTTTTGTCCTCTAATCTACCAAACAAGTGCGGGTCCCTTGTACACCCCTAAAAGCTAGAAGTCAGTTCCTTTTGTAGGCGACACTGCAAGGAGAAGGCCGTTACAACAACCTTGAAACAACCTCCAACACGGATGGAGGAAGTTATCATTCTCTCTCTCTCTCTCTCTCTTTGTTAGTTGGAACCAAGCTTCCCCCATTCGTCTTGGAATGTTTGTGTTTATGGAGGGGGGGGGGAGGGGCACTACTCTAGGAATTCCGTTATAGACTTGTGTTGTTTGTTGGAAAGCTTTGGCGAGGGAAGAGAGAGATAGGTATATTTTCCAACAGTCTTTTCTAAAAACATCGCCTTCCGAAAATTTGACATTTCTGTATGAGATGAAAGTTTTTAACCCTCAGCTGGTATGGCAAAAAATACAGACACATTTGGCATGGTGGGGTCATTTTTGACCCCAGTAAATAAAAAAATTAATAAAATCTTTCTTTTCAAAAATATTTAATCAAAAAAGATATGAAGATATAGATTACTTATTTATACATCAGTTTTTAAATAAGCATTACTTAAATATTTTTGTTTACTTCCAAAAAAAAATTCCATTTATATTTATATACCAAGAAAAAAAGTTATTTTTAAAAGTAATTAAAAATATTTGAATTTTCACAAACTGGTTCTATGACTTCATTTTCTAAATCACTACAGGGATGACCTTCACTCAGAAGCTAAAAAAAATAAACAAATAAATAAAATGTGGAAACTGACAGGCAGGCGATATTCAATTTTTCTATCTGTGTTATGATCGTTACGTTCCGAAGGTGCATCGGAATATTCAGAGTCCGTATTTGGTAACACAAAATCAGGGTCATCGTTGAGTATGTCTTCTAAAATTGCATCAGGATCGTCTCTCAAGTTGATCGCAACCATTAGTAAAAAACTATTGTAAAAATAAATCACGCAATCTAAATCTAATCAAAGTCAAATAATCAATCAAAAACCATCCTTAAACGAAAATAACACACGTTTAGAATATATAAAAATAAATAAATCAACGAAATAATAGTCTTACAAATATATATAGTACTTTAAGTATAATACACCAAAGAAAGTAAGACATTTGTCACCAAAACGACAATAATAAACTTAAAAAAGTACACACAATATTGGTATGGTGGAGTCAAATCTGACCCCAAGGACACTGTATTAAGACAATGATAATGAACAAAAACACAACTGTTGTTTCTACCCCAAGAGCATTCTCACTACTGAGATTACCTGGAAGGGCAACCAAGTAGTGCTGTACTCTAGCAAGTTATACAGAAATTTTTACAAGCTGGGGTCAGATTCGACCCCACCATACCAGCTGAGGGTCAAACATATTATAAACACAAATGAAATTTGATTTACATATAATTTGTATTTTTTTCTATATACTATTATATTTATATTGTGTAAATCCCAGGGGTTGGGTGACCAAATTTTAGTAGACATTCTCGGTAATAAATCTGTTCTCTAGATTTCCATTATTTCGGTACATTCCACCAGTGGCGCAGGAACTAGGGGGTACGGGGTAAATTTTACCCCCTCCCAAAATCTAGGGAGGTAAAAAGTATCATTTTTACCCCCCAAAATAATATAGTAAGACTTTTAGATAATGTAAACATCTTATTGAAGCAAGATACAATGTTCACACTATGTTAACATAATAAAAATAAAATGTGCTTGGAGCATACACTGAAGAGATTTTGAAAACTATGATAGTGATACCAGCTACATCAGCTGCTGCAGAAAGATGTTTTTCAATGCTTGGATGCATTAAAAACTATCTTCGCTCCACAATGAGGCAATGTAGACTAAATCGCCTGAGAGGCTCAACAAAATTGAAATTGCAAAACTGGTTAGTGGTTTTATAGCTAGTAAAAAATATAGGGCAAAGGTGTATGTAAATCTACTTTAATTTTCAGGGTTTCTTAATTTTTAGTTGAGCTGCATCATATAACACTTCTCTTAATATGTTTTGTATGTATTAATTCTAATGTTTGGAATAACTAAAATAAATGAGAAAAATGCACAGTGGGACCATTAAATAAGGTATCCCTCGTTATACGTGATATCACGTTACGCGTTTTCGCCATAACATGATTCAAAGAAATACAAAAATAGTGCATGGTCAGCTGGAATTTCGCAGTCATCCTGTGCAGTGGTGGTGTGACCTTGTGTACATACATTCCAGTGAAAGCGTTGATCCTTACTGTACAGTTTGGTGTTAGGGGGGTGGTATTGACAACATTGGATATGCATGGGCAGAAGTTAAACAGTAGGGAGTTTGGAAAAATGTTTGGCCTGAAGTTTCTGATTCTCATAATTTTGATTCTGACCATAAGCTTTCCAATTAAAGACATTACATCGTTGACACAGCAAGATGTTGGATTTGGGGACATAGATAAGGCAAATTTGGATCAATTGTTTCAATCCCACTCAACAGAACTCACCAATGAAGATCTTCTAGAAATGGAGAATGGCATAAAGAATGAAGAGGAAGAGCATTATGTTGTTGAGCCAATCAAACAACTTTCAGCAAAAAAATTTGCTGATTTATTTAATCACATTGACAGTGCAGTTAGAATCATTGAGAGAATCACCCTAACATGGATAGAATCACCAAAGTTGCCAGAGAGATTCAGAGCTCTTTGGCTTGCTACAAATAACTTTATAGAGAGAGGGAAAATGCTGCCCATCAGTTGAGTCTTACCATTTCATCGAAGACATTGAAAATCGTCAGTCTAAACACCCGGGGCCTTCACAACAGCAAAAGATTACCATTCCAGGGCCTTCAAGAAAGCAGGAGCGTACCGTCCAAGGGTCTTCCGAAGAGCTAAAGCCTACCATCCAAGGGCCTTCAAGAAAGCAAGAGCCTACCATCCCAGGGCATTCAAGAGAGCAAGAGCTTACCATCCCAGGATCTTCAAGAAAGCAGGAACGTATCGTCCAAGGGTCTTTCGAAGAACTAAAGCCTACCATCCAAGGGCCTTCAAGAGAGCAAAATACTACAGTCCCAGGGCCGTCAAGAGAGCAATAGCTTGCCGTCCCAGGACCTTCAAGAAAGCAGGAGCGTATCGTCCAAGGGTCTTTCGAAGAACTAAAGCCTACCATCCAAGGGCCTTCATGCCAGCAATAGCTTACCGTCCTAGGGCCTTCATGCCAGCAAGAGCTTACCATCCAAGGTCCTTCAAGAGAGCAGGATGTTACCATCCAAGAGCCTTCAAGAGAGCAAGTCTCTACCATCTCAGGGCCTTCAAGAGAGCAAGAGCTTACCGTCCAAGGGCCGTCAAAAGAGCAAGAGCTTACCATCCTAGGGCCGTCAAGAGAGCAAGAGCTTGCCGTCAAAAGAGCAAGAACTTACCGTCAAAGGGCCTTCAAGAGAGCAAGAGCTTACCGTCCAAGGGACGTCAAGAGAGCAAGAGCTTACCGTCCAAGGGCCATCAAGAGAGCAAGAGCTTACCGTCTAAGGGCCTTCAAGAGAGCAAGAGTCTACCCTCCCAGGGCCTTCAAGAGATCAAGAGCTTACCGTCCCAGGACCTTCAAGAGATCAAGAGCTTACCATCCCAGGACCTTCAAGAGATCAAGAGCTTACCATCCCAGGACCTTCAAGAGATGAAGAGCTTCCCATCCAAACGCCGTCAAAAGAGCAAGAGCCTACAGTCAAGAGCAAGATAGTGATAAACCAGATTTGCCAAATCCAGTTATTTTATCATGCGATTGAAGATTAACAGTAAATGTACCTGTAGCATTGTATTAATTAGATACATTGATTAAAAATTGTGTTTGTTTACAAATTTCAGGGGATTAAAGATTGACAATAGGTGTAGGCTACCTAATGCATTGTACTAGTTATATAAATTAATAAAATGGCATTCATTTACAAGCTTTATGTTTAATTTCCTTTGGAGTAAACCCTATATCACTCATGTTAAAATCATTTCACTTGCGTTTACGTGTTACGCAATTATGTACTAGAACCAATCACTAGCGTAGTGTGAGGTACAGCTGTATTACATTTTCCTGTTCTTTTTTTAATATCAAAAATATTATCCCCTGTAAGAGCACAGGGCTATTTTTACCCCCCCCCAAATAAAAACGTTCCTGCGCCACTGCATTCCACAGAGCTAACCTACTGACATCCGCCACGGATTTGACACAAAATGGTCACTTTAGCCATCAAAGAAACAAAGTTTATTAGACAGTTCTAGATTATTTTGCTTTCACATAAATAATCACTTCTCCGCGGATGGAAAGCGTTTAGAAAAACTACACCTGGCCAGGATTCGAACCTCACTCGTTACGTGACGCCTTGACCTTGGCTATCGAGATGCTTGGTTAACATGGTAGATTTGGGCTGCTTGTCTGCTATACATAAAAACAAAGTTATATCAAATACAACTTGATTATTTTCTACGTCCTAATAAACCTAGGTCATATTGTCATAATGCTATAATAGCAAGTTACTACCTAAGCTAAAGACGTGAACTAAACATTAGTAGACAACTGTTTAAAACATTCAGTTGCATTATGAAATATGAAATATAACTACCGTCAGCCAGATAGCGCTAATAACAACAAACTCTAACATTTGGTTACAGATCCAGAGGTCCTGGTTCAATCCCTGGTGAAGCAGTGGGTCTGCAACGAGCCAAACTTAGCCTTGGGAGGACAAACGAGGAGATAATTGAATGAATAAGTAGTAGCTCCGGCTTAAAAATCTGAGATTAACAGCCAGAATTTCCTTTCAACAATACAACATTACAAAATAAAATTAATCCACTGAACATATCAAAATTTATAACATTTTACAATCATAGAGCTATTTAAGACAACAATCATTTCCACACTAAGAGTAGGCTAATCAAACATACAAATTACAAAATTAGAATATGTCAACAGTCAATATAAGATTAAACATTTTTTAACTGTACAGAAGGTGTGAGCATAATTATAGAATGTTTTTAATTTTATATTTAAATAAACTATTTTTGAACATGTTTTTAACCCTGGAATGATTACCCTTTTTTGACAGTCGTGGTTGCTTACCCGGGGTAACTGGTCACCCCACGCATTTTTTTTTGGACAATAAAGTGGTTTTTATTTTTACTTTCAGTGGTTTGTCATTTAGCTAAATGGTGTTTAGAAAGAGATTTATAATGTGTAAAAAAAAATGGTTAAACCAAGAACAAATTTTGATTAAAAATATTAATATCTACATAATCACACAGTAAAAAAAATTATTGACAATGTTAACTTTTGTTTTGTAAATATATTAATCAAAAGCAACTTAATTCTAGGCACTCTTAATAGTTTGAAAATCTAAAATTGATACATTTAATATAAATTAAAATAATTTTGGTGTTTGAAGATTTAATCAATCAAACATCAAATGTAGTCTGAAGACTAAAAAAAATACTACTTTAATCTACAAATATCATATTTTTTTTACCTCTACCCAAAGCATGTTTTGGTGAGAGGAACAATAAGAAAAAAAGCTTGTTGTGTTTGAAGGTTGATATAGACAGTGCAGTCAACACAAACATGTCTCTTGAATGTAGACACAAAGATCAACGAGCTGGTTTGTTCTGTTTTGGTAGATGTTGAACTTCTTCTATCTTGAGAACTTTGCAAATGACAGTCCGCAGCTCCTTGCCTAGAGTGCCTGTGCCTAGAGTTTCTGCTCATCTGGATGGTCTGAGTCCACTATGATGTTATCTTCGACTATATCACCATCATTATCAATGTCAATATCAAAAAACTCTTCAATCTCAACATCTTCATTAAGTATATCATGGACTATATCACCAAACCTTGGCTTGTCTACTCAGATAGCCATATTTTCTGAAACTAAAAAAAAAAAAAAAAAAACTTAAATTATCACGAAAGTGGTTGCTTACGTAGAGTGATGTGCCACCCCAAGGCTCCCAGAACACGATGTTAACAGCTCGGAAGCTCTCGGCCTACTGAATGCTGGTAACACTTCTAACTGATGGGGGTTTAGTCGTGTCATGAGAACTGTCAAAGCTCACACAACACAATGGTGGCAAAATATAAATATGATTGGGGTGACGCGTCACCCCGGTAAGCATTCCAGGGTTAAATTCATTATAGGTACAGTTTCATTCATTATACAGTTTAACTGTAGACCAATTTTTGTACCTTTGTGAAAATATTTTAATATAGCTGAGATCACATGTTGAGGTTTTTGGTTGTTGTGTGTTATGATTATGCATCTGACTCTTAAGTTGAAATGATCTATATTATCATCATTTACTAATAACACGGATACACTGCGATGTAAGAGTAAGTATTTTCAAATATTTAAAGAGCTATCAACACAATTAACACTTTGATTTGTTACATAAGATTCTAATTGCTTTCTTCTGCGGTATATAGACCTTTCTACTCTCAACTGAATTTGCCCAATACATAATTCCATAAGACATTATTGAGGGAAAATAAGCAAAATATACTTGTTTCATAGTATTCACTGAGATTAATTATGACAAACACATAAGAGAAAAACATGCAGAACTTAATTTTTGAATTATGTTATTAATGTGTTGTTTCCAATTAAATATTTTATCAATATAAAGACCCTGAAACCTTGTGGAAGTAACATTTTGTAAGTTGTTTTATTTGAGTTTTACCTTTATTTCTAATTATGGTTGATTTACTGTAAAAAACTCCATACAATTAGTTTTTTTTCACAATTAAGTGTCAATTTATTAGCCAAAAACCCTTTATTAAGTTAGTTTTAACTAAACTGAACTAGTTCTATCGTCCATTTGCTCATGTGTCTTCATATTTATTTAAGTCTCGTCTCTCTGGAAAACAGAACTGTGTTGACTTTGGCTCAAAATTACATGGTAGATCATTTATAAATATTAAAAACAAGGGATCAAGAATATAACTTTATGGCACCCCATGTTTTATACATCCAGTGTGTCATGTAAAATCACTGTTTGTATTTTTATCTGAGACTAATACTTTTTGCTGCTGTCTCAGTGTGAATGTGATGTGATGTTATTTTTGGTTAAAAGAGTTACTTACAATAGAAATCTAATAATCAGTTGATTAAATGCTTCAAATATATAATATCGTTGTCAATTTTACTGTTTATTTGTTTTAAATTTCATTCAAAACTCCTAAAGTTTTGAATATTCATTATTTATTCATTTACAATTAAAATATATGTTATACATATAATCTACTTACCTTTATTTCACTATAGTAAATCATCTTTCTTTATTTTTATTTTTATTCATAAACTGCCAACCCGCCATGTTTATTAATTTTGTTGGTAGGTGATTTTAACGCTATCTGCTCCAGAGAGTGGTTTATTTCGGAACTATTCGATTTGTTTATTTTATGTTCTTGGACACTTATAGCATCTGGCTGTCTCTTGAAACATTAATTGTCCCTAGCGGAAGAAATTATTATTCTCGTTTTGTTTTTTTGTTTGGTGCCAAGTTTGAATTAATTTTTAAAGATGAATTATGTTTCTTTGTAAAAATGTATCATTATCTTTTTAGTAATACCCCCAATCTCTAAATAATTAAGATTGTTTGCTTTATTCTTGCATACAAATCCCGGCGAATGTTTTCTCCTAGGCCGGTGATTGTTTATTTTAAACAAAAATAACGTGTTTGTGTTTTGTCTTACTTATTGTTGTGACTCTCTAAAATTGGCGTCGAAAGTGTAAGGAAGGATCCGATCTGCGGATCCTTCAATTATATCTTTTTTAAAGGTTCATGGTAATGTTATTCATCTAAAACTTCTAAAAGCTGTATAAACTCGTGAAGAAAGTTGAGTGGAAGCACTCAAAGAAGATCTTGGTGGAAATTTAAGGTCAGAGAGTTAAATATCGACGGAGCTTTGATTCAACATTTTTACCAGAGCAAGGACATTTTCGGGTGAGATCCAATCCATCTGTAAACATCCTGTTACGGATGTAAATAATTAAGCATAATCCTTAAAATTACTAAAGAAGGACAAATAATTTTCAGTTTCCAAACCAGAATTAATACTTTTTGTCCACCTCAGAACTATTTTTTTTTATTTATTATTGTTACATGTTATAAAGAATAAATTTTGTTGTTAAAATCTTATTTGCTTAAAGAAATATGTATATTCAAATATACTCACAATTCAAGTGAGAATTTAACAATTTCAAGTATTGCTTAACAATACTTTTAATAGTATTATAATATACGAGGCATGCTTCATAGGTAGGGTTCATTTAAGAATATCATTCACTTCAATAATTAAAATTACTCTTTAAATTTAATTGTTTTATTGTTATTTACATCAATGTACATTGTATTTTCTTCTGAACTTGCATCCCATGTATAGCGATGCTCAGTAGAGTGGATTGGTCAAATCAAGAATAATAACCTGCATCAGGAAGTCTTCGGTTGTAAGTGTCCAACTTAAGTCCAAACTTTAGGTAAAGTCCAGGGGTCTTGAGAAAAGGGGTTTTCGTATTACCGCTGAGCAGTTTATGGGGATATATTTATTTAATAATTAAAAATCTACCTATCTCACCAAAATAAATGGGGTTGGTAGTTGGCGCCCAATAAAACACAAGATTATATATTATAGATTATAGATTATCAAAAATTAAATTAATTCTTTCATTCAAAAATATAGAAATAAATAAATACACACACATAATTTTTTTTTTTTTTTTTTTTTTCATTACAGTGTCGCCTTAACGTGGGGCTATTGTTATACCTAAAGTTATTTTAAGGACTGTATAGGTTGAGGCCTGATTACACTAGGGCATATTTGTAATTTGAGAAGACAGTAAAATATATATTTTGAGGCCTGATTACACTAGGGTCTATTTGTGACTTGAGGAAGTAGTTGATGTTTCTTTGCGGCCAACTTACACTAGAGCGTTTTATTGACAAGGTCAGATTACCTCAATTAGGTTTTGGGTCATTTTACTTCGTGAAGAAGGTTATGCCAGAGGGGCAGTATTATACACGTAGCAAGGCACGTAAGCAGCTCGAAAATATAGACATGGATGCCCAGCAACCATCGGTCAGTGTAGAAGCAGAGGAGTTGGAAGAGGAGGTTGAAATGCCTCAAGCCGAGTGCATAACAGAAGAATGCGATGATAGTTCTGTCACAACGTTAGAGTAAATAGTTATGGCAGGTGTACGACCAGTAGTTCCACACATGGAGGATGGTACACCATTGGGGGCAGATGCCGTGGATAGCAGTAGGAGTATTTCAGCTGTGGAGAAGTTAGAGGAAGCTCCAAGGATAGTGAAGAAGTTTACTATGTTTGACCTATTGCAAGTATTGAGAGGGGACATGAAGTCACTAAAGGAAGATTTAAGGGAAAGTGCTAAAAATAACATGAAAAAGATGGAGGAAAAAATGGAGAATAACATGAAATCACTAAGAGATGATATTATCTCAAGATTAGACTATTATAGTAGCGAGCTTAGGTCGGTCCACGACCAATTGGCGGAAAAGGGGAAAGAGGTCGAGGCGCAAGTACAGGACTTGGCAACGACTGGGGAGAAACTAATAGCAGCAGTGGAGGAAGTACCAGAGCAAGTGGTAACAAGGCCAGTTAAGGACCCTTCGACGAATGGTTCTTATATTTACCCTTTCATATATTTAGGTGCCTACTACTACAAGAAATGTGATTCACAATTGTGTGAAACCCCTAATGAGTACTACATAGGTCAGTCACGTGTTCCAATAATGGGTCAGTCTCACTGTCAGGTGAACAATTTTGACAAGGAATTTGACTATGACGTCATGCAGTTTAAGGAGTCGAATGAGTCATTTCATGTAAAAACAAGGGTTTCTGAAGTACAGAAGTTATCATGCACTTTGTGGGTAAACGATGAAGTGTTATTGTCAAGTTGTTTTGGTGTGTCGTCAAATGGGCCCACAGAGACAAAACTTGTAGGAGATGTCTTGTCAGCTGCGACGATAAGCCAAGATACAAGGAGCATTCTAAGAGTGGAAGTGCAAACTGAAGCTACTGACATTGGGAGGAGTGTTCTTCACCAACACCGAAACAATGAAGAATGCCCTAAACATTTTGATGTTCAGGATGTATTATTCAATATCTCCTCGCATCATTGGACCAGGAACCAGGTCACACGGCAGTCATCGAATCAAGATGATACCTGCAACAAAATCAAACCAAGGATCAAGAAACGAGGCCTCGGTAAAAGGAAGCGACATGGATTTCTTCCAGATCTAGGAAATGTATGGCTAGTTGGAGGAAGTGGAATTAGGCCCTCTCTTCCACAATCTCAACCTAGGGATTGTAGGAGGACTATTTTTGATCCTGGAATAAGTTTTAGGACATAATTACAAAGCTTTTGTGGGAGTCGAGAAATCCCTGAAGCTCGGGTTGCTGTTGGAGGAGGGAATGTTTCAGAACAGAAGAAGGTTATGGGAGTCGAGGAATCCCTGAAGCTCGGTATGCGATTGGAGAAGGAATAGTGTGAACAAAAGAGGTCCCTAAAAACTTTCATTTGAGGCACATGTCTAGGTGAAATAATACACATTTGTTTACATATAGGCCTAATTCTGTTTTGAAGAAAACAAGATCATTTTTTTTATTACAATTACTATTTATTTCTACCTTATTATACGTCGAGGAAAAAATATATTTATATCACCAAAGAAATGCCAAAGTACACCCCAGCGCTCCAATGAAGATGATAATTATGTGTATAGGAGGTTCTACGAGATGAGGAAGCGATGAGGAGAGTAATGTTTTGGAGTTTATGACAGTTGTCAATATGTTTGATTGCCCTATAAGTCCTCACTGATAACAAGACAGTGACGGTACCAATGTAGAGGTGATTTTTGTTTATTTGGAGGAGCTACGTCTGATTGAGGGAACTACGATACTCAATTATTTTTCATAAAGGATCTACGGTTTATGGGAGAAAGCTATGTCTGATTGAGGGAACTAAGATACTCAATTATTTTTCATAAAGGATCTACGGTTTATGGGAGAAAGCTATGTCTGATTGAGGGAACTAAGATACTCAATTATTTTTCATAAAGGATCTACGGTTTATGGGAGAAAGTTATGTCTGATTGAGGGAACTATGATACTCAATTATTTTTCATAAAGGAGCTATTTACTTTGTTTTTCCAACAGAAGTAATTATTATTAAGTGATTATCAGTTACTAAAAAGGTCAACAGTGTTATGGAGAGCGCTGGTATGAGAGTCTGTATGCAGCATGGTGTAACGAAAGCCAAAGTTCAGTTTCATCTAATTTTATAGACTATCTATTATTTTGTCTCATTTTTCCTCTAAAAAATTATGAGGCTACTCAGATATTATACTATCAAAGAAAAGTCTATGGTAGAACATTAAATACCTCCATAATGTGTATTGCATCTTAATAAGATCTTGAAGACAGGTCAAGCAGTTGATCTTGTGTAAATATGAAGTAGGCCAAGAGTTGTTTTCGCAGCGGGACCGAAATATAGCGAAGAATGCTAGAACAGAAGAAGGTTATTTATGTTATGTTATATTATATGTATGTTATTTGTAAGAAGAGTGATCAACTAGTTGTTTTGTTTATATATCAAGGCTAAAATCTGCATTTTACTGTGAAGAATTGAAGAGAGAAAGAGTTAAATCCATTTTAACACTTTAAAAAGCTATGATTTTTGAGTTTAATGATATGTAATTTAAACATTTCTCTTTGAGAACTGACATTAATATTGAGGGGCTGTTGGAAAGTACCCCTATGACAAGTTTGAGTAAGTTTAAATGTGTATACAAACATTTGATAATACTCAAGTTAGGTGTGAGCCTAAATTTTCAAATATTCTATTTCCTTTTCAACTATTTTAAAGGGTTATTATTAATATCTTTAAATGATACTTCTACATTACTTTTAAAAGAGTTTATAATAACTGGTTTCACTAAAAGAATTGAGAAATACAAAGAAATAAGGGTTAGCCTACTCTATGTTCTGTCAAGATGTGAAGGAAATGACTCAGAGAGCATTTGCTTTTTCAAGTTTTGAGGAAGAGATTATAAATATATTTTAATTATTTTAACCGGATAGCTGAAGAAGAGGATGTATTTGATATATTCATTAATGGAATGAAGAAATTCTGACTTTAAGGTCAAGGCCTATTCATTTTTCTGTGTCCAAGTGCCAAAACCACTAAAAGATTTGTTTCCTTTTTACAATTTAAGAGTACAAAATGTATAATTTTGGCAATGAAAATACTTTATATAGTTAAATAATATCCTTAAGTTAATGAACATATCCATCGGAAGTTAAAATAGTTGGTTTTAAGCCATTTTATGTGGCTAAAGAGAATGACTACAGGTGTCACAAAGGTTGCGATAACTTGAGTTTCCACACCTACATTTGTTTTTAAAGTTTAGAGAGAGAAATATTTGTAATTTTCATTCAAGACTTCTACCTGATTTGAAGAAGGGTGTCTATTTGCCATATCAATTGAAGAAATTTAAGGATTTTAATGGAAAGGGTTCTAGGCCCTCAAGTTTTTATGGGATGAGAAGAGTAAACTCAATATAAGCATGTTTCTTCTAAATTATTTTTGTCTTTAAAAATATATTTAAGAATGGAGAATACTTTTGTTAAATAGAGGATGTCTCTAAGCTGTTAAGAAAATAACTGTGAATTCTAAATATTTGATTTTTCATTAAGTTATGAATTAAAAGTAAACAGCAAGTTTTCCAAGAAAATGGGTATTTTCGACTGATTGATTTAAAGTGAGTAGTTTGGTTATTTACCATAACCGTGGCATTAAATTAAATATATTATCACATGAAGAACAATATTATAATCACATATATTTAATAAATTCTAACCTTACAAGCCGAGTGACCTTGAACTTGAATGTTCAATGTTGTGAAATGATCAGCTGATGTTAACAGCTGACAAACATGTGGCATCTCTAATATTTGGGGAAGTTGTTGAAGTAATTCGTTCAGAATCTGGAAGAAAATACCATACCAAGAAGACTTGAGGAGTTTTGAGTAAATTAAATAAACACACATTTTTAAACCGTAACCCGAACTAGAGAGAGTAGGGTGCATTTTGAGTCGGGATGTTGAAATTCAAATCCACTTTCATTAACCACGGAGATCAACTGAGCGTCTAAGTTTGATATCAGAAAATAACATCTTTTAAGTAGATACTACGCTCTTAATATAATAAATTAGATTAAAATCGTAGCATCGAGGGGCATTTCTGTGATGTTATTTTTGGTTAAAAGAGTTACTTACAATAGAAATCTAATAATCAGTTGATTAAATGCTTCAAATATATAATATCGTTGTCAATTTTACTGTTTATTTGTTTTAAATTTCATTCAAAACTCCTAAAGTTTTGAATATTCATTATTTATTCATTTACAATTAAAATATATGTTATACATATAATCTACTTACCTTTATTTCACTATAGTAAATCATCTTTCTTTATTTTTATTTTTATTCATAAACTGCCAACCCGCCATGTTTATTAATTTTGTTGGTAGGTGATTTTAACGCTATCTGCTCCAGAGAGTGGTTTATTTCGGAACTATTCGATTTGTTTATTTTATGTTCTTGGACACTTATAGCATCTGGCTGTCTCTTGAAACATTAATTGCCCCTAGCGGAAGAAATTATTATTCTCGTTTTGTTTTTTTGTTTGGTGCCAAGTTTGAATTAATTTTTAAAGATGAATTATGTTTCTTTGTAAAAATGTATCATTATCTTTTTAGTAATACCCCCAATCTCTAAATAATTAAGATTGTTTGCTTTATTCTTGCATACAAATCCCGGCGAATGTTTTCTCCTAGGCCGGTGATTGTTTATTTTAAACAAAAATAACGTGTTTGTGTTTTGTCTTACTTATTGTTGTGACTCTCTAAAATTGGCGTCGAAAGTGTAAGGAAGGATCCGATCTGCGGATCCTTCAATTATATCTTTTTTAAAGGTTCATGGTAATGTTATTCATCTAAAACTTCTAAAAGCTGTATAAACTCGTGAAGAAAGTTGAGTGGAAGCACTCAAAGAAGATCTTGGTGGAAATTTAAGGTCAGAGAGTTAAATATCGACGGAGCTTTGATTCAACATTTTTACCAGAGCAAGGACATTTTCGGGTGAGATCCAATCCATCTGTAAACATCCTGTTACGGATGTAAATAATTAAGCATAATCCTTAAAATTACTAAAGAAGGACAAATAATTTTCAGTTTCCAAACCAGAATTAATACTTTTTGTCCACCTCAGAACTATTTTTTTTTATTTATTATTGTTACATGTTATAAAGAATAAATTTTGTTGTTAAAATCTTATTTGCTTAAAGAAATATGTATATTCAAATATACTCACAATTCAAGTGAGAATTTAACAATTTCAAGTATTGCTTAACAATACTTTTAATAGTATTATAATATACGAGGCATGCTTCATAGGTAGGGTTCATTTAAGAATATCATTCACTTCAATAATTAAAATTACTCTTTAAATTTAATTGTTTTATTGTTATTTACATCAATGTACATTGTATTTTCTTCTGAACTTGCATCCCATGTATAGCGATGCTCAGTAGAGTGGATTGGTCAAATCAAGAATAATAACCTGCATCAGGAAGTCTTCGGTTGTAAGTGTCCAACTTAAGTCCAAACTTTAGGTAAAGTCCAGGGGTCTTGAGAAAAGGGGTTTTCGTATTACCGCTGAGCAGTTTATGGGGATATATTTATTTAATAATTAAAAATCTACCTATCTCACCAAAATAAATGGGGTTGGTAGTTGGCGCCCAATAAAACACAAGATTATATATTATAGATTATAGATTATCAAAAATTAAATTAATTCTTTCATTCAAAAATATAGAAATAAATAAATACACACACATAATTTTTTTTTTTTTTTTTTTTTCATTACAGTGAATGCCATTCCTAAATCCCCAGACACCAAGTTGCAGACAACACAGCTCTAGTAGTAGAGTCGTAGCGAGGGCAGTTGGTGGCGAGGCGACTCTAGACGCACCTGATGCAGTTGGAAGGGTTGCTGCTGACCACCTGGAGGACAAGTATTATCTCCACATGGAAAAGAAAGTACTTGGGACTTATGATGGACACCAAACTGACCTGGAGACTGAGCGACTGACCAAGGTGAGGTAGAGGGTTGCCTATGCCCACTGCTGGATTTTATAGGAAATGGACATGTATTTGTATGGAGGAAAATTGGGAAATCCTTTAGGGAAAACTGCTGCACGCTGATGTAGATTTTGGGACTGTTCTTAGAAAGAATCTTTATATAAATTATACAATAGTAAAGCCCCAATAAAATATATATAAAAATCAATAGACATACAGGTATTTTAAAAAAACTATAAACTCATGGCATACCGACTGAAAACAATTATGTATGCATCTAGAAGTTAGGTGAACACACAGACTAAACATCAAACTCGTCTATTAGATCATAAAACTGTGACGGGCGGCCAAGTTGTGAATTCCGGCCGCTTGTACCAGGTGTTTTTAATTAAATGGTGTTCCACCCTCCATCTACGTTAATCCGGATATTGCAGGCAGTCCAGAATCGTCTGAGGATCATCGTGGACGCCACCAGGTATGTCCACAACATGATTCTGCATCGGGATTTGGAGATGCTTACCATCAATGACCACTTCCGGAAGCTTACGCGGTCCTTATATGACAGGCTTCTTGGTGCCACCTATCCTCTTGTCTGAGGGTTTTGGAACTACGTCATCGGCCCTGGTGGGTGCCACCGACGTCCGAAAGCAGATATGCGAGAAGTGTAAACCAATGGGCAGTGGGAGGCTCTCACACAGCCCCCTATGGAGTAGTGTCTCCACACTTATCTCTGGTTTACTAGCTGGTTTCTCCCCCTCCCCCCACTGGTATTAATTGTTATTTTTTCTTGTTCTTGGTGAAATAAGTACCGTCAATAACATGGACCACAACACAGAACCAGCAAGTACCCAGGACAAGACTAAATTCCAGACAGTAGGACCCAGAGAGAAACCCTGGGGTAAGTAAACTGAACATGAGAACCTCAGTTAAGACTGACTTGAACGTAAATGTTACAGTTAAAAGGAGAAAGACAGATTCAACTTCTGAATCTAGTACTAGCGACTCTGAAGTCGATGTAATGGATGAAACTCCTGCTGTAGAGAGTAGCTCGAGCACTGAGGTTCCCAACAAAGAGCGAGTTGTGCCAATCTTCTTGTTCTTGAAGGGAACACCCGACCACTTGCTTGTAAAGAACCTCAAAGAGAGGATTAAACTTAGCTTCAATGCTAGTAATAGAGGAGAAACTACTCTCCTACATATGCAGTCACTGGAGGACTACACACTAGCCATTCATGTGCTAAACAACCTCCATATTGAGTATGCATTAGTACAGCCCAGAGCATTCAAGAACAAGGAGTCATGGCAACCAGTGTAAAGCAAATGACTCATCCAAGGACTAGAGAGGAGCTCAACCTCTTTCTTGTGGACATCCCCTCTAGGGCTGAGGCTGAGGCGTTAGCTAAACTAAGGCATGTATTGTATCTTAGAGTGGTGGTGGAGGCATTCCGTAAACCCCTTGGACCCGTGCAATGTAATAACTGTCAACGCTTTAAACACGTCAAAGGAGGGTGTAAAGCTCACCCCAGATGTAGATGGTGTGCAGGACCACATCAAACAGCAGAGTGTACCAATCGAGCTGAGACCTCGAAAAAGTGTGCTCAGTGTGATCAGCCTCACACTGCCAACTTCAAAGGCTGTTTGAAGTATAAGATGGAGAGAAATAAAATGCTACCACAAAACAACACTACAGTGAAAGGGCCATCTGCCCCAAACAAAGGTAACCCTTAGCAGAACATTCAAGCTCCAGGTAGGACACACTTGGCGTAAGGGCCCTCTCGTGGTCTCTAATAGGACTGAAACAACTCCGTCACAAGGAGGACACACTTGGCGTAAGGGCCCTCTCGTGGTCTCTAATAGGACTGAAACAACTCAGTCACAAGGAGGACACACTTGGCGTAAGGGCCCTCTCGTGGTATCTAATAGGACTGAAGCAACTCAGTCACAAGGAGGCAATGTTCCTCCACTACCACCACCACAGACTGCAAGGCCTCCAATGCTGCAACAGAGTGTACAAGACCTAACAAACTTTAGGTCAGAAAACTTAACCCCCAAAAATGGTCAAATGTACTGGGGGGCACCCCACCCAGCTATGTATTCATGGCCTCCTAGTAGCGTGGGAGGACAAGGACTCCTCACAAGAGCATAAGGCCAATAAAACTAAAATGTTCCTAAAACAAGTCACCTCTCTCTACCCCAATGGTGGACAATAATCACCCCCCTCTCCGAGACCGTCCTACTGACGGTGCAGCAACTCTGCTCCTAAAGATTCTGGTCTGGAATGCCCATAACCTTAAAAACAAACAAATAGAACTCTCGGACTTTCTAAACAGGCACAAAATCCAAATAGCACTAATTACTGAAACTCATCTTAAACCTAATATCAGATTCTCAATTCCAGGCTTTGTAATATACAGGAATGACAGACAGTATCGTAGGGGAGGTGGCGTCGCTGTGCTGGTCCGGTCTACTCTGGCCCACCATGAATCACTGGTCCCGGCTTTTAGGACCCTCAAAGTCGTGGGAACTGACTTAAAAGTAAACAAATTAAATTGCAAAATAATGGCGTGTTACTGCCCACCAAGTAGAACCCTAAATAACGATGATCTAAACCTTATAATAACTAAACTTTATAATAGCTCTCCAATTTTCCTGGCAGGTGGAGACCTTAATGCTAAACATAGACCTTGGAACGGGAAAGCTCTCACTATATGAGCACTCATTAACTAGAAACTATTCAGTTATCACACCCTTTGAGCCAACATTTTTTTCAAATATTCATGCGAATCCAACCCCTGATGTCTTAGATATAACAATTATGAAAGGATAAATTTCACTATTGAATATTAAGTTATAAATGATTTATCCTCAGACCATCTGCCAGTAATACTCGAATTAAACTCCCCCATGGTAAATACAAAAAACCCGAGACAGACCCTCGACTACCTAAATGTGGACTGTAACTCTTTCCTGCGATGTGTAAATCTAAGGTTATATCCTCAAAAAAGTTTACTTGTGGGAATTTGAATCCATACCGGATAGAATACGCCTACTTATAACTGAAAAGAATAGAGTCCGAAGACAGTGGCAAAGAACTGGCTTCAGACAATTTCAAATAAGAATAAATGCTCTTCAAGCTCAAATCAAAGAAGCTATGAACTTCTTTAGGCGATCGAGCTGGAATAATAAAGTTGATAAAATAAATAACACTGATAAACATCCATGGGCTCTCACCAAGATGCTATTAAATAAACCTAACAAAATTCCACCCCTTACTGGGCCTGGAGGAATAGCCTTCACAACCCAGGATAAAGCCAACCTAATCGCCTCCACCCTAGAACAGGCATTCCAACCAAATGATGATCCTTCTGATCCACTCTTCATCAGAGAGGTGGGTCAGAGTGTAAATAATATACTAAATAGACAAACAGCTGATCGCCCTAAATTAACGGACCTAACTGAGGTATTAAACATTGTCAAATACCTAAAACGACGTAAAGCTTTGGGACCAGATACGATTCAAGCAATAGTAATTCAACATCTCCCCCTTACAGCCATAGATGTTCTGACCCAGTGCATGAACGCAATAATGTTACTAGAACACTTCCCTGACCAATGGAAGGAAGCAAATGTCCTAGCCATACACAAACCAGGTAAAGACACTAAACTACCCCAAAACTACAGGCCTATTAGCCTCCTTAATATACTATCTAAGTAACTGAAAAAGTAATCCTAAAAAGAATAAATAAACACCTAAATGATAATAATATACTCCAAAACGAGCAGTTCGGTTTCAGAGCTAAACATTCTACGATCCACCCACTAAAGAATAACTGAAAATATAACAGATGCGTTTAATAAACAAAGCTATGTCTCGGCGTGCTTCCTTGACATCGAGAAAGCATTTGATCGAGTATGGCACAATGGTCTTATAATAAAACCAAATGAATGTAACTTCCCGGATTGCTACATAACAAATAGACAATTAAAAGTAATACCCCACCTTAGTTACACCAGTAGAGGGCAGTAGTAGAGTCAGCTCTCACACACGTAGTACACCACCTTAGTTACACCAGTAGAGGGCAGTAGTAGAGTCAGCTCTCACACACGTAGTACCCCACCTTAGTTACACCAGTAGAGGGCAGTAGTAGAGTCAGCTCTCACACACGTAGTACCTCACCTTAGTTACACCAGTAGAGGGCAGTAGTAGTCAGCTCTCACACACGTAGTACCCCACCTTAGTTACACCAGTAGAGGGCAGTAGTAGAGTCAGCTCTCACACACGTAGTACCCCACCTTAGTTACACCAGTAGAGGGCAGTAGAGTCAGCTCTCACACACGTAGTACCCCACCTTAGTTACACTAGTAAGAGAAGTAGCAGAGTCAGCTCTCACACACGTAGTACCCCACCTTAGTTACACCAGTAGAGGGCAGTAGAGTCAGCTCTCACACACGTAGTACACCACCTTAGTTACACTAGTAGAGAGAAGTAGCAGAGTCAGCTCTCACACGTAGTACACCACCTTAGTTACACCAGTAGAGGGCAGTAGTAGAGTCAGCTCTCACACACGTAGTACCCCACCTTAGTTACACCAGTAGAGGGCAGTAGAGTCAGCTCTCACACACGTAGTACCCCACCTTAGTTACACTAGTAGAGAGTAGTAGTAGAGTCAGCTCTCACACACGTAGTACACCACCTTAGTTACACCAGTAGAGGGCAGTAGTAGAGTCAGCTCTCACACACGTAGTACACCACCTTAGTTACACCAGTAGAGGGCAGTAGTAGAGTCAGCTCTCACACATGTAGTACCCCACCTTAGTTACACCAGTAGAGGGCAGTAGTAGAGTCAGCTCTCACACATGTAGTACACCACCTTAGTTACACCAGTAGAGGGCAGTAGTAGAGTCAGCTCTCACACACGTAGTACCCCACCTTAGTTACACCAGTAGAGGGCAGTAGTAGAGTCAGCTCTCTCACACGTAGTACACCACCTTAGTTACACCAGTAGAGAGCAGTAGTAGTCAGCTCTCACACGTAGTACCCCACCTTAGTTACACCAGTAGAGGGCAGTAGTAGTCAGCTCTCACACACGTAGTACCCCACCTTAGTTACACTAGTAGAGAGAAGTATCAGAGTCAGCTCTCACACGTAGTACACCACCTTAGTTACACCAGTAGAGGCAGTAGTAGAGTCAGCTCTCTCACACGTAGTACACCACCTTAGTTACACCAGTAGAGGGCAGTAGTAGAGTCAGCTCTCACACACGTAGTACACCACCTTAGTTACACCAGTAGAGGGCAGTAGTAGAGTCAGCTCTCACACACGTAGTACACCACCTTAGTTACACCAGTAGAGGGCAGTAGTAGTCAGCTCTCACACACGTAGTACCCCACCTTAGTTACACCAGTAGAGGGCAGTAGTAGTCAGCTCTCACACACGTAGTACCCCACCTTAGTTACACTAGTAGAGAGAAGTAGCAGAGTCAGCTCTCACACGTAGTACACCACCTTAGTTACACTAGTAGAGAGTAGTAGTAGAGTCAGCTCTCACACGTAGTACACCACCTTAGTTACACCAGTAGAGGGCAGTAGTAGTCAGCTCTCTCACACGTAGTACACCACCTTAGTTACACCAGTAGAGGGCAGTAGTAGAGTCAGCTCTCACAAACGTAGTACACCACCTTAGTTACACCAGTAGAGGGCAGTAGTAGAGTCAGCTCTCACACACGTAGTACACCACCTTAGTTACACCAGTAGAGGGCAGTAGTAGTCAGCTCTCACACACGTAGTACCCCACCTTAGTTACACTAGTAGAGAGAAGTAGCAGAGTCAGCTCTCACACGTAGTACACCACCTTAGTTACACCAGTAGAGGGCAGTAGTAGTCAGCTCTCACACACGTAGTACCTCACCTTAGTTACACTAGTAGAGGGCAGTAGTAGTCAGCTCTCACACGTAGTACACCACCTTAGTTACACTAGTAGAGAGCAGTAGTAGTCAGCTCTCACACACGTAGTACCTCACCTTAGTTACACCAGTAGAGGGCAGTAGTAGTCAGCTCTCACACACGTAGTACCTCACCTTAGTTACACCAGTAGAGGGCAGTAGTAGAGTCAGTTCTCACACACGTAGTACCCCACCTTAGTTACACCAGTAGAGGGCAGTAGTAGTCAGCTTTCACACGTAGTACACCACCTTAGTTACACTAGTAGAGAGCAGTAGTAGTCAGCTCTCACACGTAGTACACCACCTTAGTTACACTAGTAGAGAGCAGTAGTAGTCAGCTCTCACACACGTAGTACCTCACCTTAGTTACACTAGTAGAGGGCAGTAGTAGTCAGCTCTCACACGTAGTACACCACACCTTAGTTACACTAGTAGAGAGCAGTAGTAGTCAGCTCTCACACACATAGTACCTCACCTTAGTTACACTAGTAGAGGGCAGTAGTAGTCAACTTTCACACGTAGTACACCACCTTAGTTACACTAGTAGATGGCAGTAGTAGTCAACTCTCACACGTAGTACACCACCTTAGTTACACTAGTAGAGAGCAGTAGTAGTCAGCTCTCACACACATAGTACCTCACCTTAGTTACACTAGTAGAGGGCAGTAGTAGTCAGCTCTCACACGTAGTACACCACCTTAGTTACACCAGTAGAGGGCAGTAGTAGAGTCAGCTCTCACACACGTAGTACACCACCTTAGTTACACCAGTAGAGGGCAGTAGTAGAGTCAGCTCTCACACACTTAGTACACCACCTTAGTTACACTAGTAGAGAGCAGTAGTAGTCAGCTCTCAACACGTAGTACACCACCTTAGTTACACTAGTAGATGGCAGTAGTAGAGTCAGCTCTCACACACGTAGTACCCCACCTTAGTTACACTAGTAGAGAGAAGTAGCAGAGTCAGCTCTCACACACGTAGTACACCACCTTATTTACACCGGTAGATGGCAGTAGTAGTCAGCTCTCACACGTAGTACACCACCTTAGTTACACTAGTAGAGAGCAGTAGTAGTGTCAGCTCTCACACACGTAGTACCCCACCTTAGTTACACTAGTAGAGAGTAGTAGTGTCAGCTCTCACACACGTAGTACCCCACCTTAGTTACACTATTAGAAGTAGTAGTGTCAGCTCTCACACACGTAGTACACCACCTTATTACACCATAGAGGCAGTAGTAGTCAGCTCTCACACACGTAGTACCCCACCTTAGTTGCACCAGTAGAGAGCAGTAGTAAGTCAGCTCTCACACACGTAGTACACAACCTTAGTTACACCAGTAGAGGGCAGTAGTAGAGTCAGCTCTCACACACGTAGTACCCCACCTTAGTTACACCAGTAGAGGGCAGTAGTAGAGTCAGCTCTCACACACGTAGATACATCACCTTAGTTACACAGTAGAGGGCAGTAGTAGTCAGCTCTCACACACGTAGTACCCCACCTTAGTTACACCAGTAAGGGCAGTAGTAGAGTCAGCTCTCACACACGTAGTACCCCACCTTAGTTACACCAGTAGAGGGCAGTAGTAGAGTCAGCTCTCACACACATAGTACCTCACCTTAGTTACACCAGTAGAGGGCAGTAGTAGAGTCAGCTCTCACACACGTAGTACACCACCTTAGTTACACCAGTAGAGGGCAGTAGTAGAGTCAGCTCTCACACACGTAGTACCCCACCTTAGTTACACTAGTAGAGGGCAGTAGTAGTCAGCTCTCACACACGTAGTACCCCACCTTAGTTACACTAGTAGAGAGAAGTAGTAGTCAGCTCTCACACGTAGTACCCCCCTTAGTTACACCAGTAGAGGGCAGTAGTAGAGTCAGCTCTCACACACGTAGTACCCCACCTTAGTTACACCAGTAGAGGGCAGTAGTAGAGTCAGCTGTCACACACGTAGTACCCCACCTTAGTTACACCAGTAGAGGGCAGTAGTAGAGTCAGCTCTCACACATGTAGTACACCACCTTAGTTACACCAGTAGAGGGCAGTAGTAGAGTCAGCTCTCACACACGTAGTACCCCACCTTAGTTACACTAGTAGAGAGAAGTAGCAGAGTCAGCTCTCACACACGTAGTACCACACACTTAGTTACACCTAGTAGAAGAGGCAGTAGAGTCAGCTCTCACACACGTAGTACACCACCTTAGTTACACTAGTAGAGAGAAGTAGCAGAGTCAGCTCTCACACGTAGTACACCACCTTAGTTACACCAGTAGAGGGCAGTAGTAGAGTCAGCTCTCACACACGTAGTACCCCACCTTAGTTACACCAGTAGAGGGCAGTAGAGTCAGCTCTCACACACGTAGTACCCCACCTTAGTTACACTAGTAGAGAGTAGTAGTAGAGTCAGCTCTCACACACGTAGTACACCACCTTAGTTACACCAGTAGAGGGCAGTAGTAGAGTCAGCTCTCACACACGTAGTACACCACCTTAGTTACACCAGTAGAGGGCAGTAGTAAGTCAGCTCTCACACATGTAGTACCCCACCTTAGTTACACCAGTAGAGGCAGTAGTAGAGTCAGCTCTCACACATGTAGTACACCACCTTAGTTACACCAGTAGAGGGCAGTAGTAGAGTCAGCTCTCACACACGTAGTACCCCCACCTTAGTTACACCAGTAGAGGGCAGTAGTAGAGTCAGCTCTCTCACACGTAGTACACCACCTTAGTTACACCAGTAGAGAGCAGTAGTAGTCAGCTCTCACACGTAGTACCCCACCTTAGTTACACCAGTAGAGGGCAGTAGTAGTCAGCTCTCACACACGTAGTACCCCACCTTAGTTACACTATAGTAGAGAAGTATCAGAGTCAGCTCTTCACACGTAGTACACCACCTTAGTTACACCAGTAGAGGGCAGTAGTAGAGTCAGCTCTCTCACACGTAGTACACCACCTTAGTTACACCAGTAGAGGGCAGTAGTAGAGTCAGCTCTCACACACGTAGTACACCACCTTAGTTACACAGTAGAGGGCAGTAGTAGAGTCAGCTCTCACACACGTAGTACACCACCTTAGTTACACCAGTAGAGGGCAGTAGTAGTCAGCTCTCACACACGTAGTACCCCACCTTAGTTACACCAGTAGGGGCAGTAGTAGTCAGCTCTCACACACGTAGTACCCCACCTTAGTTACACTAGTAGAGAGAAGTAGCAGAGTCAGCTCTCACACGTAGTACACCACCTTAGTTACACTAGTAGAGAGTAGTAGTAGAGTCAGCTCTCACACGTAGTACACCACCTTAGTTACACAGTAGAGGGCAGTAGTAGTCAGCTCTCTCACACGTAGTACACCACCTTAGTTACACCAGTAGAGGGCAGTAGTAGAGTCAGCTCTCACAAACGTAGTACACCACCTTAGTTACACCAGTAGAGGGCAGTAGTAGAGTCAGCTCTCACACACGTAGTACACCACCTTAGTTACACCAGTAGAGGGCAGTAGTAGTCAGCTCTCACACACGTAGTACCCCACCTTAGTTACACTAGTAGAGAGAAGTAGAGTCAGCTCTACACACGTAGTACACCACCTTAGTACACCATAGTAGAGGCAGTAGTAGAGTCAGCTCTCACACACGTAGTACCCCACCTTAGTTACACCAGTAGAGGGCAGTAGTAGAGTCAGCTCTCACACACGTAGTACACCACCTTAGTTACACCAGTAGAGGCAGTAGTAGAGTCAGCTCTCACACACGTAGTACACCACCTTAGTTACACAGTAGAGGCAGTAGTAGAGTCAGCTCTCACACACGTAGTACCCCACCTTAGTTACACTAGTAGAGAGCAGTAGTAGTCAGCTCTCACACACGTAGTACCCCACCTTAGTTACACTAGTAGAGAGAGTAGTTAGTCACTTCACACACTGTGTACCCACCTTAGTTTAACAGTAGAGAAAGTAGTAGTCAGTATACTCACACTAAACACTAGTTTAACCTCAGTAGTAAGAGGACTACAATAATAGTGTCATTTCACACACGTAGTACACCACCTTAGTTACACCAGTAGAGGCAGTAGTGAGTCAGCTCTCACACACGTAGTACACCACCTTAGTTACACTAGTAGAGAGTAGTAGGTCAGCTCTCACACACGTAGTACCCACCTTAGTTACACTAGTAGAGGCAGTAGTAGTCAGCTCTCACACACGTAGTACCCCACCTTAGTTACACTAGTAGAGAGAAGTAGCAGTAGTAGCCTCACACGTGGTACCCCACCTTAGTTACACTAGTAGAAGCAGTAGTAGTCAGCTCTCACACACGTAGTACCCACCTTAGTTACACAGTAGAGAGAGTAGTAGAGTCAGCTCTCACACGTAGTACCCACCTTAGTTACACAGTAGAGAGCAGTAGTAGAGTCAGCTCTCACACACGTAGTACACCACCTTAGTTACACTAGTAGAGAGCAGTAGTAGTCAGCTCTCACACACGTAGTACCCCACCTTAGTTACACTAGTAGAGAGCAGTAGTAGTCAGCTCTCACACACGTAGTACACCACATTAGTTACACTAGTAGATGGCAGTTAGTAGTCAGCTCTCACACACGTAGTACCCCCCTTAGTTACACTAGTAGAGAGAAGTAGCAGAGTCAGCTCTCACACACGTGTACCCACCTTAGTTTACACTAGAGAGAGTAGTAGAGTCAGCTCTCACACACGTAGTACCCCACCTTAGTTACACATAGAGAGCAGTAGTAGTCAGCTTCCACACGTAGTACACCACCTTAGTTACACTAGTAGAGCAGTAGTAGAGTCAGCTCTCACACACGTAGTACCCCACCTTAGTTACACAGTAGAGGCAAGTAGTAGTCAGCTCTCACACAGTAGTACCCCACCTTAGTTACACTAGTAGAGAGCAGTAGTAGAGTCAGCTCTCACACACGTAGTACCCCACCTTAGTTACACCAGTAGAGGGCAGTAGTAGAGTCAGCTCTCACACACGTAGTACCCCACCTTAGTTACACCAGTAGAGGGAGTAGTAGAGTCAGCTCTCACACACGTAGTACACCACCTTAGTTACACTAGTAGAGGCAGTAGTAGAGTCAGCTCTCACACACGTAGTACCCACCTTAGTTACACTAGTAGAGAGCAGATAGTAGTCAGCTCTCACACACGTAGTAACCCCACCTTAGTTACACTAGTAGAGAGATAGTAGTAAGTCAGCTCTCACACACGTAGTACCACCACCTTAGTTACACTAGTAGGAGCAGTAGTAGTCAGCTCTCACACACGTAGTAACCCCACCTTAGTTACACTAGTAGAGAGCAGTAATAGTCAGCTCTCACACACGTAGTACCCCACCTTAGTTACACTAGTAGAGAGTAGTAGTAGTAGTCAGCTCTCACACACGTAGTACCCCACCTTAGTTACACTATAGAGAGTAGTAGTAAGTCAGCTCTCACACACGTAGTACCCCACCTTAGTTACACTAGTAGAGAGTAGTAGTAGTCAGCTCTCACACACGTAGTACCCCACCTTAGTTACACTAGTAGAGAGAGTAGTAAGTCAAGCTCTCAACACACGTACGGTACACACCACCTTAGTTACACTAGTAGAGGCAGTAGTAGTCAGCCTCACACACGTATACCCCACCTTAGTTACACTAGTAGAGAGTAGTAGAGTAGTCAGCTCTCACACACTATACCACCACCTAGTTACACTAGTAAGAGTAGTAGTAGTCAGCTCTCACACACGTAGTAACCCCACCTTAGTTACACCTAGTAAGAGTAGTAGTAGAGTCAGCTCTCACACACGTAGTACCCCACCTTAGTTACACTAGTAGAGAGAGTAGTAGTAGTCAGCTCTCACACACGTAGTACCCCACCTTAGTTACACTAGTAGAGAGTAGTAGTAGTCAGCTCTCAACCAACGTAGTACCCACCTTAGTTACACTAGTAGAGAGCTAGTAGTATCAGCTCTCACACACGTAGTACCTCCCCCTTAGTTACACTAGTAGAGAGCAGTAGTAAGTCAGCTCTCACACAGTATACCCCCACCTTAGTTACACTAGTAGAGATAGTAGAGTCAGCTCTCACACACGTAGTACCCCACCTTAGTTACACTAGTAGAGAGCAGTAGTAGTCAGCTCTCACACGTAGTACCCCACCTTAGTTACACTAGTAAGAGTATAGTAAGTCGCTCTCACACACGTATACCCCACCTTGTTACACTAGTAAGAGTAGTAGTAGTCGCTCTCAACACGTAGTACCCCACCTTAGTTACACTAGTGAAGTAGTATAGTCAGCTCTCACACACGTAGTACCCCACCTTAGTTACACTAGTAGAGAGAGTAGTAGAGTCAGCTCTCACACACGTAGTACCCCACCTTAGTTACACTAGTAGAGAGTAGTATTAAGTCAGCTCTCACACACGTATACCCCACCTTAGTTACACTAGTAGAGAGTAGTAGTAGTCAGCTCTCACACACGTAGTACCCCACCTTAGTTACACTAGTAGAGAGTAGTAGTAGAGTCAGCTCTCACACACGTACTACCCCACCTTAGTTACACTAGTAAGAGGGTAGTAGTAGTCAGCTCTCACACACGTAGTACCCCACCTTAGTTAACACTAGTAGAGAGTAGTAGTAGAGTCGCTCTCACACACGTAGTACCCCACCTTAGTTACACTAGTAGAGAGAGTAGTAGAGTCAGCTCTCACACACGTAGTACCCCACCTTAGTTACACTAGTAAGAGAGTAGTAGAGTCAGCTCTCACACACGTATACCCCACCTTAGTTACACTAGTAGAGAGTAGTAGAGTCAGCTCTCACACACGTAGTACCCCACCTTAGTTACACTAGTAGATGGCAGTAGTAGAGTCAGCTCTCACACACGTAGTACACCACCTTAGTTACACTAGTAGAGAGCAGTAGCAGAGTCAGCTCTCACACACGTAGTACCCCACCTTAGTTACACTAGTAGATGGCAGTAGTAGAGTCAGCTCTCACACACGTAGTACTCCACCTTAGTTACACTAGTAGATGGCAGTAGTAGAGTCAGCTCTCACACACGTAGTACACCACCTTAGTTACACTAGTAGAGAGTAGTAGTAGAGTCAACTCTCACACACTTAGTACCCCACCTTAGTTACACCAGTAGATGGCAGTAGTAGTCAGCTCTCACACACGTAGTACCCCACCTTAGTTACACTAGTAGAGGGTAGTAGTAGTCAGCTCTCACACACGTAGTACCCCACTTTAGTTACACTAGTAGAGAGTAGTAGTAGAGTCAGCTCTCACACACGTAGTACCTCACCTTAGTTACACTAGTAGAGAGCAGTAGTAGTCAGCTCTCACACACGTAGTACCCCACCTTAGTTACACCAGTAGAGGGCAGTAGTAGAGTCAGCTCTCACACACGTAGTACACCACCTTAGTTACACTAGTAGAGAGCAGTAGTAGAGTCAGCTCTCACACACGTAGTACCCCACCTTAGTTACACTAGTAGAGAGCAGTAGTAGAGTCAGCTCTCACACACGTAGTACCCCACCTTAGTTACACTAGTAGAGAGCAGTAGCAGAGTCAGCTCTCACACACGTAGTACACCACCTTAATTACACCAGTAGAGAGCAGTAGTAGAGTCAGCTCTCACACACGTAGTACCCCACCTTAGTTACACCAGTAGAGAGCAGTAGTAGTCAGTCACAAAGCTTTGTGTGAGTCTTATTGGAATGTTCAGTGATTGGACCTTAACTTTTAATACCTTGATATCTGTAATCCATGACATGGTAAAACAGATGTTGGATTATCAGTGTGTTTTTGAGCTGTGAACTGGGAAGTTGTGAAGTTTAAATTTAATAATGTATTGATGTCATGTGCATGTGCATGTGCATGTTTATAGCAGCTATGCTAAAAACATTAATAAAACTAAACTAATTTCGTTACATTACATTGGCGCTTCGGACAGGATTCAAGTAACCTAGTTCGGCAATATCAATGTCGGCCATGACTGGCTATATTGGATATCTTAAAGAATTTAAGCCCACTGAGAACGACTGGAATATTTTCAAGAGGAAGTTGGTAAATTTTACTAAGCTTAATGAATTGGAAGCTAAAGAGTGTGTAACACTACTGAGTCATCTAAATCAGGTTGCTTTCAAGTTGTTAATAGATTTATGTGTGCCCGATACTCCTGAAACTAAAAGGTATGTGGATTTGATAGCTTTGCTAAATGCACATTATTCACCTGTGGTTTCGGTTTTCAAGGAAAGATCTGAATTCTATAATGCATGTTGTGGACTTAATGAATCAGTAGCAGACTGGGCTGCTAGAGTTCAGCATCTGGCTTCCAGTTGCATGTTTGGAACACACCTAGATTTTGCTTTTCTTGACAAATTTGTGATGGGTATATGAGACAAGAAAGTCAAAGAACGCTTATTTACCGAGGACCCGATCAAGTTAACCATTAGCAAAGCTAGGGAGATAGCTCAGCAGGTGATTGTTGCAAACACATTTTTCGAATATATAGATGTTAAAAGGGAACCTGAAATTTTCAAAATGGCCGCTGGTCAACAGGGTAGGAATAATCGTCCTCCCAAACAGAATTTTGATTCCCGTTCTCCTTGTGCTGTTTGCGGCTACACAAATCACTCAACAGCGCAGTGCAGGTTTGGCAATTATATTTGTGCCATTTGTAAATGTAGGGGTGTAGCATCGGATGGTTCACTAAACACATAACACCAATGTCAAAGGATGGATCTTACCCCATTTTTCTGTGATCGAAGGCAGCGTGGAAGAACGACGTAAGTTCAGCTAGACACACCTTCTCTGACCCAAGAGAAAAAGACACTAACCTAGTGGGCTGAACGACTGTGTAGCGAGAGCCACGTGTGGACTGGACTTGCTTGTAGAAATGCGCAAACCATTGTTCTTTCGGTATTCCAGAAGGTTTCCCCCCTTGATTACCCGTCATTCTCCTCCTCTGTGTTTTAGCTGTATATATATTTGTGTCTGACCCAATGAACAACAATTGGGACAGAGCTGGAACAGGGCTAGGATAAGCTTCGGCTTCCTACGACTAAAATGTAAGAACTAAAATTCTGTCTCGGCAAATTTAACTTTTTTTATATTTATTTATATATTTCAAAATTCCATTTCGGCTTCTTCAGTTTTTTTGTTAAACTAAAACTTAAAATTTAAATATGAGTCTGGCTGTTAACTTAGTAATGGCGTCTAGTCGCCGATTGAGATATAATAATTTGATTGTATTGATAACTGTAGAACTCTAAAATTTATTAATGTTTCGTATAGAGGAATATTGTATTATTGGACTTAGAGTCTATGTTGTCATTTTACAACACGCCAGTGCTGATTGAGCGAAGTCATGATTCATGAATTGTACAAATTGTTATGTTAGTGGGACAGTTAACTTTAACGGTTTTGTTGATATTAGATGATCTTATCGGCATGCAGTTTAGTATCTTTACTTAGATTTCTTGGGGTTGATTTGCGACCTGTTAATTTTACTTGAGTATCTTGTGAAATATTTACTTATTGAACTTAGAGTCTATGTTGTTATTTTGCAACTCGCCAGTGCCAGTGAGCAAAATCATTATTGGCAGGTTTAATAATTATTTGATTGATGGTATTGTTCATATTTACTGTTATTCAGGTTTTTATATAAGAGGATCTTCGAGTTAACTTATTTGTATCCTTGCTTAGATTTCCTTGTGACTTGATCGCGACGTAATTGTTATGAGCAAAGTTTTAGAATTTGAAAATGGTATTTCTATTGAAAATTAATTATATGCTATATGACTTTTTAAATAATTACGGCTTTAAAAGTTCTCTATATTTTTCGACACCATCTTGTTTTTTTTTTTTATAATAGTCAATTGCTTTCATATTTAATGATACTACTCTTATGTTAGCTTTTAATTAGGCAGAATATCATTCCTGCCCGGACCCATTCTTGTGGGCTAATATTCATGTAATGTTCGAAAGCACTTCTACATTATTTATTTATATTGTCATAACAACAATGTTGGTACTAAATAGAGCTGTTAAATATTGGATCGTGCTGTCCATAATAAATATTGACTCAACACGACTTATCCTTATTTTTTATTAATAATATACCACCTCAAGTCCTAGGTTTTAGTTCTATTTTCTTTTATTTAGTAATTATCAAATATTAGGCAGGTTGATGCATTTTAGGGCTCTCTTGAGATAGACGACCCCCTCATTGTTGATCCTCTCAGTAACAGGTGGGAGTGGCGAGATTCGACGTGTAATGTTTCTCAAAATAGAACATTTCAGATCTTAAACTCATGAGCACTCACTCTTGTTGTTTCCCTTTTTTTGTATTTTCCTTGTATTAATTGTGGCCTCCTCATCTGAGGATGCTACAGGGGGCACTTAAAAAGAATGTGTCCTTCAAAATTCAAGCGGGTCACCTCTAACCGTATGGAAACAGAGGAAGGGGAGGGAGGACAGAAAACATTTAGTTTTTTTAACCTCAATCATTCTGATGCTGAGAGGTTACCATTCAGTATTGAGGTTACACTAAATGGTGTCCAAATGATTGGACAGCTAGACACAGGGGCTACCTGCAGTACTATGTCAGAAAGGTTATACAAGAAACATTTTCAGGGTGTACGAATTATAAAGAAAAATGAGATAGTTAAATTCTACACTGAAGACCTGCAAATAATTCCGTTAGGCAGATGTTCACTTCCAGTTGTTTTCAAAGGGCAGGTAAAACAGATAGATTTCCATGTAATACCTAATGGGGGCCCTCTTATCTTAGGGAGAGACTTCATAAATGTTTTTGGTTTCAAGTTTAGTCAAGAAAACCAATTAATGATGCCAAGTGTTGACCTCAAAAATAAAATGATTCAGATGTACCCAGAGGTGTTTACTGACAAATTGGGCACCTTTAATCGGGCAAAAATGTCCCTTAAGTTGAAGCCAGGGGCAGAACCAAAGTTTTTCAAACCAAGAAACATTCCATTTGCTTTAAAACCTAAAGTAGAGCTAGATCTTAAAAGGCTTCAAGATGCAGGTGTTATATCTCCAATCAAATATAGTAAATGAGGAACACCAATAGTACCTCTAGTTAAGCCTGATGGCTCTGTCAGATTATGTGGTGACTATAAAGTAACACTTAACCCACATTTAGAAGTAGACAGGCATCCCCTACCTCATGTAAATGATATATTTTACTCAATGCAAGGTTCTACTACTTTTACCAAAATTGACCTCAAAAATGCCTTTCAACAGATGGAATTAACTGAGGACTCCAAAGAACTAGTTACTATTAGTACCCATAAAGGTCTATTTTGTTATAATAGATGTCCTTTTGGTATTTCTCCAGCCCCTCAAGAGTTTCAGCATAACATGGAAACTGCTGTAGCAGGCATTGAAGGAGTAGTGGTTTGGCAAGATGACATTGTGGTAGGGGGCCATACAATAGAGGAACATAATGAAAGGTTGAATATGTTACTGTCCAGGCTCAAGGAACGTGGATTGACTGCTAATATAACCAAGTGTATGTTTCAACAACCAGAAATAAAATTTTTAGGCTACATAGTGGGGAAAGATTGATTGAAACCAGACCAAAATCTGGTTAAACCAGTACTAGAGGCTGAAACACCAAAATCAGTTAGTGAATTAAAGTCATTTCTAGATATGGTAGAATATTACAGAAGATTCTTGAAGGGGGCCCCTGTCATCTTAAATCCTTTGTATGAACTGCTTAAAAAGGGGGTTCAATGGAAGTGGACCTGGGAATGTAATCATGCGTTTAATCAAATTAAAAGTGCACTCACCTCAGCCCCTGTTTTGGATCACTATAATCCGGATCTAGAACTGATACTGTCTACTGATGCAAGTCCTAGAGGCATCTCAGCAGTACTTAGCCAAAAGACCAAGGAAGGGGTTATACGCCCTGTCGCATCTGCATCTAGAGTCTTGACACAAACAGAGAAGAACTACCCCTAGATCCACAAGTGTAGCGTTTAATGTTATTAAGCTACAAGAAGAAACTAAGTCCACAACTAAACAAGAACGATGTAAACCAAGTGCAGGCTTACCGTCGTCCAATTATACTGTGTTGTGGTATCACGTCTCCAAGCGAGCTCTCGCACTTCCGCGCACATTCAACTGTGTATTTAGACTGACTGATTGGAGCTTGTTTTGCAAGGTGTGCATAGCATGATGGGAATAAATGTGACGTAAGCGCCTAAGACACCCATGTTCTGTGGAAAACTTTCAGTCTGGATGCTTCTCCAACACTCCCCTCCCCTCTAGTCGTTCTTTCTCTCCCCGTCTTGTGATGTGTTTTTCCTTTGTTTTTGTTCCCCCTCTTCCCCTCTCTGAGCGAATAAACTAGTGTATATATTGGGCTAGGATGTTTTGAACGTCACTCTTGTCTGGGTTTACTCCAGGAACACACATAGGTGTTCGGAATGAGAAAAAGGTAAAAATTCCCTTTCGGACAATGTACGACAAAATTCTTTTTCGGCTTAAACTTTATATTTAAAAATTCTTTCACCTAAATCTAACTTAGAATCATTATTGTTGTTGGGTAGACGTAAAGACCACCTTTGGGTCACGTTCTGTAAATCTTTGTAATGAATTGGAATGAAATGATAACTTTTAACGGCGAAATTTATAGCCTGTTTGATTTTGGAACAGTAATTACTAAACATTATTACTATAAAGTTTTATCATTGTTGTTATGCGAGTTGAGAAGTCTAATTTTTGAGATAGATAGACTTGAATTATTGTTAAATGTTTAATATATATATTTATCCATTTTTTGTAAAATACGTAAATATCAAACTTTATTACTTTAAAGCTTTATCGTTGTTGTTATGCGAGTTGAGAAGTCTATTTTTTGAGATAGATAGAAAACTTGAATTATTGTTAAATGTTTAATATATATTTATCCACTTTGGTAAAATATTGTAAATATCAAATTTAAATGCTTTTCATTACCTTTATTGTTATGAGATTTGAGGCATCGACCTTTTTTAGATGGATTGCAAACCTTTTGAATTGTTAACTTGATCAAATAATATTTATGTATATTTATCTTCCCCTTTGGGGTCATATTCTCATATCATCATTATATATCAATAAAATAACCAAAGATATTGATGCCATTTTTTTATGTTGTCACGTAAACCTTCCCCTTATGGGAATATCTTCAACCTTTTAATATCATGAGAAATTCTGTTGAGTGGCTTCAGGGTAACAGAACACATGAATCTTTTAAGGCCCATTGTTTTGTTATAGTCCTATCGGCTCCTCTGCAAATTTAGGTTCTTTTCCTTTTTTTGTTGTCTCTGCTTTTACATTGTTGCACACCGACCTTAGTTTCTTGGGTAAACTAAGGAGGTGCGCTACAATTTCTGCGCCACTCTGCTCTTTCAGAGTGAGCCTGGAAAGGACTTAATCCTGATGCTATTTTGTCTTTGGAAATTATTTATTCTTGTGTTTAATATAAATAATTTTGTTTCATGAACTCATCATCTGCCATGGACTCTGCCACTGGTACAAGTCGGATCACTTCTAGATCCGAGATCTACAGTCTCAAAGCGGAGGAACTCATGGCTGAGCTCAACTTAAGGAATATCCTGCTCGCCCCCCGGCGCCACCATAGGCCAGTTGCGAGCACTCCTATCTCAACAATTTAGTAAGTCCAGCGATCCTCTTTTTATTGATTCCGGCTCTGCTATGAGTCAAGTCCCCTCGCAGCAGCCGATAGAAAATCAATTAGTAGAAAATAAACAGGACAAGGGAGAAGTAACCCACCCTTTTGTTACTAATTTGCCGCAGAACCCCCCCACCTCCAAGGTTAATAATAATGTGGTAAGGGACTGTTTAAAAGATATTGTCGCTTGTGATGGCCAGTCTAGTTCCGATTTATTTCACTTTATTCTAGCAATAGATAGAATTAATAAATTAAAATTGGTAGGAGATCCTGAATTTTTGACGTTATGTATTGGGAAGACATCTGGTTTCTTGACTCACGTTATTTCTCAGGGCATTCAGTTAGGGCTCCCCTGGACTACGGTTAAAGATAGGGCATTAGAATCCTTGGTAAATAAAAGAGAAAGAGAAAGGCTTAACAACATGTTCGTTCGCCGCTTTCAACTTCCCAACGAGTCCTTCAGACTGTATATTCTAGCCATTTCTGAAGCAGCGGGTATTTTGAATCTGAACCTTTCAGAAAAGGAAGTGGTAGAGTTAATTCTTGAAAATGTATCCCCCTTAACTCGTAGACATTTTGTCTTCGCTTACAAACCCAGCACTCTTTCAGAGTTATATGACCTTGCCTCTAATATTGAGGGGTCGCTGCAAGCGGAGAAGGAGTATTTGGAGGCCCATCCGGCTTGTAATTATAAGAGGCCTACTTCTATGGGAGATTTACCCTCCCTTTCCCCCGCTGTGCCCAGACAGTTTAGGCCCTCTCCTCAATCAAAACTGGGAAACCCCTCCGACCTTAGAAGCAAGCCCAGAGCCCTCCCTGATTTATCGAATGTTAGATGTTTTCGATGCCGCCAACTTGGGCATTATCAATGCCAGTGTCCGTCGGGAAACTCTTAGCGCGTAGTGTTAGTGGAGGTCTCGCTGCGCGTCAGAGTAGGAAGAGTTACCTCCCCTCCCCCCCGGTGGTTCAAATGTCCATTGGTTCATGTTCTGGGTATGCCTTGTTGGATACAGGATCTTGTGGGTCCTTTATTAGCCTTGAATTGCTTGAGAAAATTAAGGGGAATTACCATTATAAATTAGAAGAGATTGAACAGAAACTGTTTGTAGTGGGAAACGGTAGCTTGTTGATTGTTGATAAAAAGGTAGTGTTGCCCATAAAGATAGGTGGTTTTTCATGGAAGCGAACCATGTTTTGTGTGCCCTCTATTCCCTATGAGGTCATCTTGGGGAATGATTTCTTGTGGCAGACAGGAGCTATTTTGAGCTTATCACGTAGAGAGCTGTGTTTTGACTTCTCTCCTAGGATTAAAATCTCCATGTGTAACATTTCTTCTAGTCCTTCCCTTTTTTGTCAGAGTAGCTATGAGGAAGCCGTCCTTAGGGTTATCGCCAAGTTCCCTGACGTCATTACCACTAGGTTAGGGAAGTGTGACTTTATGCCTTATAGGATTGTTATGGAAGATGATATCCCCGTTAGATCCGGACCCTATTCTTGCGCCCCCCCCCCCCCCCAAAATGGAAATCTTTCGGCAAATTATCTATGATCTTGAGGCCAAAGGTGTAATCCGCCCCTCTATATCCCCCTATGCCAGTCCGGCATTCATTATCCCGAAGAAGGGGGAAGGGTACAGGTTAATTGTTGATTACCGCAAGGTAAACAAAAAGATTCAATTCGACCCCTATCCTATGCCGAGCATAGAATCTGCTTTTCAACACTTGGGTAGAGCTAAGGTGTTTAGCGCAATTGACTTGAATGCTAGCTTCTTACAATGTTCGCTTACTGAATCTTCTAAGAAGTACACTGCGTTTGTAACACCCTGGCAGCAATACGAGTTCAATCGAGTACCCCTTGGCTGTAGTATTGGAGGTCAAGCGCTGAGCCGAGTTCTCGACCACGTCCTCTCTGATCTTAAATATAAGTACGTATTTAATTATCTTGATGACATCTGCGTGTATAGTGACAGCATGGAGGACCATGTCGGTCATCTGGAAACTGTGCTAGGCCGCTTGCGTAAAGTGGGATTAACCGTGAATCCTGAGAAAGTTGTATGGGCTAAGCCCTCTATTAAGTATTTAGGATATGTGATCTCTTCAGGGAATTTGCTTGTTGATCCCGAGAGGATAAGGCCCATTGTTGATAACCCCCCACCTCCCCCCCATAAGAATCTCAAAGGTGTCATGAGGTTTATTGGCATGTGCGCCTATTACTCTAGATTTATTCCCATGTTTTCTGACATTGCCACACCACTTAGCTCCTTAAAGAAAAAGGGGGCTGTGTTTTGTTGGGGTGAAGCCCAATCCCGAGCCTTTAATGACTTAAAACAGAAGCTTATCTCTCCTGAGGTATTACGTATGCCGGATTTTTCACTCCCTTTTCTTCTTCATGTTGATGAGTCATCTGTTGCTCTGGGGGCTGTTTTGTCCCAGAGGTCGCCAGAGGGCGTCCGACCGGTGACCTTCGCTAGCCGAACGCTCACTGACGCCGAACGGAGATACAGCTCCTATGAAAAGGAATGCCTTTCCTGTATTTTCGGGGTCGAGCGGTTTGCCGACTACCTGGAGCAAAGGGAGTTTGAGCTCTATACTGACAATATGGCTCTTGCTTGGATGTGGCGACATCCCAAACAACTGGGAAAGATAGGCAGATGGGTGTGGAGATTATCCCGTTTTAAATTCTCCACACATCACATTTCGGGTAAACACAATGTGTGTGCTGATGCGTTGTCACGCATGGCAGAAGACCTTGACCCTGTAGGTTCTGAGGAGATTGGAGATAGCAGCCTTGTCATCCATTCTATTCCCGAATCTTTTGTGTCTATTAAAGATCATCAAGATAATGATCCTTGGTGTAGGGACATTCAGGAAAGAATCCTGAGAGGTGAGAAATTGGGATCCTTTGAAATGTTTAAAGGTTTATTAGTAGTTCGTACCAATAGAGGAAAAGGGAGAAAGATTGTGGTTCCCCTTGCCATCCGCTCCATGTTGTTGAAATATTTTCACAACTCCACCTTCGGAGGTCACTTGGGAGTATTGAAAACCGTCCGCAAAATTTCACAAGAGTTTTTTTGGCCCGGCCTTTATAATGATGTGAAATCATGGGTTAGCCGGTGTGACGATTGTCAGAAGGCTAAACCTGTGCAGAACTCCCGCGTTGGGCTACATTCGGCCGATGTCGCTCAACGTCCTTGGGAGAAGGTCTTTGTGGATTATATTGGCCCAATTACTCGATCTTCATTGGGGAACTCTTGTATTTTGGTGCTTATTGATGCATTTTCTAAGTTTGTCTTTTTAATTCCCCTTCGCGACATGAAAGCGACCACTACGGTAAACGCATTGTGTAGGCGGTTGTGGACCTTCTTTGGGGCCCCTCGGACCATCGTCAGTGATAATGGGCCATGTTTTAGATCGACTATCTTTAGGGACATGTGTTTTGGGTAGGGGATCCGTCACATAACCACGAGCCCCTACCACCCAGGGCCCAATCAGGTTGAACGGTTCAATAGGAACCTAGTGATTGCCCTTACTATCTTTCACCATCATTCTCAGAGTAAATGGGACGAAGAGTTGGAGTTCCTTAACCTTGCTTTCAACTCCGCATTCCACGACGCTATTGGGTCCTCCCCGGCATCTATTTTTTTGGGTAGAGAATTGAACCACCCCCTATTAGCTAGTTGGGACATCAATCCCATATTTGATGAGAGCAGTGATGTTCCCCATGCTGAGAAATGCAGGCTAGCTCTTGATAGTTTGAAGAAAGCCCAGCGTAGAGTTGCCGCGGGCTATAATCAGAGGCAGGATCCCTGTCCCCTTTGTGGTAGGTGACACCGTCCTGTGCAAGGAATTCCCACAGAGCTCCGCCATTGAGAAAACTTCCGCACAATTGTGCCAGAAGTGGAGTGGTCCATGGCGGATTGATGTTTTTCTCACCCCCGTCTCGGTCCTTCTGAAGAACCTAGAGGACAATAGCGTGTCCAGGAGAGCTCATGTGAGCCACTTGAAAATGATTCCAGCTTTAGAAAATAATCAGACAAGAGTCACTTGGTAGTGACTGCGTAGTCACCTCGGTCACTATGTAGTCACTGCCGAGTTTAGTATTGTAAGTTTTGTATGTATTGTCTTTTGCGCGTGCTTCGAAGCACGCAAGTTCAGTGTAATTTATGTGTATCATGTGGAATTCTTTTTATGGTTAGGAACTGTTAGGATATATTGGATAAATGAACTTTCTGTTGGGAAGAAAACTCGTGCATAGACAGTGACACCAAGTGCGGTGACATTAAGTGGAGATGTGACTTTCTGTATATGTATTAACCATTTGTGAGAAAGGAAACTGCTTGTCTTTTGGTTTCTGTTGTAATCAGCTCGGAGAGAACCCCGTTCCCGGTTCTGCAACTCCCCCCCCCCGATGTTGAGAAGCACGAGATACATGAGGTGATAGATCTTCGTCGGAGACGAGCTAACTCGAAGAGGCCATGCTTTGTGAGAGTCTTATTAACACAAAGTATTGTGTGAGTCTTATTAACACAGAGTATTGTGTGAGTCTTATTAACACAGAGCTTTGTGTGAGTCTTATTAACACAGAGCTTTGTGTGAGTCTTATTAACACAGAGTATTGTGTGAGTCTTATTAACACAGAGTATTGTGTGAGTCTTATTAACACAGAGTATTTTGTGAGCCTTATTAACACAGAGTATTGTGTTAGTCTTATTAACACAGAGCTTTGTGTGAGTCTTATTAACACAGAGCGTTGTGTGAGTCTTATTAACACAGAGTATTGTGTGAGCCTTATTAACACAGAGTATTGTGTGAGTCTTATTAACACAGAGTATTGTGTGAGTCTTATTGACACAGAGTATTGTGTGAGTCTTATTAACACAGAGTATTGTGTGAGTCTTATTAACACAGAGTATTGTGTGAGTCTTATTAACACAGAGTATTGTGAGAGTATTATTAACACAGAGTATTGTGTGAGTCTTATTAACACAGAGCTTTGTGTGAGTCTTATTAACACAGAGCGTTGTGTGAGTCTTATTAACACAGAGTATTGTGGAGTCTTATTAACACAGAGTATTGTGTTAGTCTTATTAACACAGAGCTTTGTGTGAGTCTTTTTTTTTTTTCTTTTTTTTTTTTTTCGCACCGCGTCTTACTACCCGTTCGGGTTATACGCTTAAGTACTAATTACACTAATTGATTAGGAATTGGGAAGGTTGAATATAGAGGAAGTGAACCCGCATTTGCGTGGAGGGAGAGTGGAAAACCAGTGAGTCTTATTAACACAGAGTATTGTGTGAGTCTTATTAACACAGAGCTTTGTGTGAGTCTTATTAACACAGAGCTTTGTATGAGTCTTATTAACACAGAGTATTGTGTGAGTCTTATTAACACAGAGTATTGTGTGAGTCTTATTGACACAGAGTATTGTGTGAGTCTTATTAACACAGAGTATTGTGTGAGTCTTATTAACACAGAGTATTGTGTGAGTCTTATTAACACAGAGTATTGTGTTAGTCTTATTAACACGAAGCTTTGTGTGAGTCTTATTAACACAGAGCTTTGTGTGAGTCTTATTGATACAGAGTATTGTGTGAGTCTTATTAACACAGAGTATTGTGTGAGTCTTATTAACACAGAGTATTGTGTGAGTCTTATTAACACGAAGCTTTGTGTGAGTCTTATTGACACAGAGCTTTGTGTGAGTCTTATTGACACAGAGTATTGTGTGAGTCTTATTAACACAGAGTATTGTGTGAGTCTTATTAACACAGAGTATTGTGTTAGTCTTATTAACACAGAGTATTGTGTGAGTCTTATTAACACGAAGCTTTGTGTGAGTCTTATTGATACAGAGTATTGTGTGAGTCTTATTAACACAGAGTATTGTGTGAGTCTTATTAACACAGAGTATTGTGTGAGTCTTATTAACACGAAGCTTTGTGTGAGTCTTATTGACACAGAGCTTTGTGTGAGTCTTATTGACACAGAGCTTTGTGTGAGTCTTATTAACACGAAGCTTTGTGTGAGTCTTATTGACACAGAGTATTGTGTGAGTCTTTGTAACACAGAGTATTGTGTGAGTCTTACTACCACGAAGCTTTGTGTGAGTCTTATTGACACAGAGCTTTGTGTGAGTCTTATTGACACAGAGTATTGTGTGAGTCTTATTAACACAGAGTATTGTGTGAGTCTTATTAACACAGAGTATTGTGTGAGTCTTATTAACACAGAGCTTTGTGTGTGTCTTATTAACACAGAGCTTTGTGTGAGTCTTATTAACACGAAGCTTTGTGTGAGTCTTATTGACACAGAGTATTGTGTGAGTCTTTGTAACACAGAGTATTGTGTGAGTCTTATTAACACAGAGTATTGTGTGAGTCTTACTAACAAAAAGCTTTGTGTGAGTCTTATTAACACAGAGTATTGTGTGAGTCTTATTGACACAAAGCTTTGTGTGAGTGTTATTGACACAGAGTATTGTGTGAGTCTTATTAACACAGAGCTTTGTGTGAGTCTTATTAACACAAAGTTTTGTGTGAGTCTTATTAACACAGAGTATTGTGTGAGTCTTATTAATACAGAGTATTGTGTGAGTCTTATTACCACGAAGCTTTGTGTGAGTCTTATTGACACAGAGCTTTGTGTGAGTCTTATTGACACAGAGTATTGTGTGAGTCTTATTAACACAGAGTATTGTGTGAGTCTTATTAACACAGAGTATTGTGTTAGTCTTATTAACACTGAGCTTTGTGTGAGTCTTATTAACACAGAGTATTGTGTGAGTCTTATTAACACAGAGCTTTGTGTGAGTCTTATTAACACAGAGTATTGTGTGAGTCTTATTAACACAGAGTATTGTGTGAGTCTTATTAACACAGACCTTTGTGTGAGTCTTATTAACACAGAGCTTTGTATGAGTCTTATTAACACAGAGTATTGTGTGAGTCTTATTAACACAGAGTATTGTGTGTGAGTCTTATTAACACAGAGCTTTGTGTGAGTCTTATTAACACAGAGTATTGTGTGAGTCTTATTAACACGAAGCTTTGTGTGAGTCTTATTGACACAGAGCTTTGTGTGAGTCTTATTAACACAGAGAATTTGTGTGAGTCTTATTAACACAAGCTATTGTGTGAGTCTTATTAACACAGAGCTTTGTGTGAGTCTTATTAACACAGAGCTTTGTGTGAGTGAGTCTTATTAACACAGAGTATTGTGTGAGTCCTTATTAACACAGAGCTTTGTGTGAGTCTTATTAACACAGAGTATTGTGTGAGTCTTATTAACACAGAGTATTGTGTGAGTCTTATTAACACAGAGTATTGTGTGAGTCTTATTAACACAGAGCTTTGTGTGAGTCTTATTGACACAGAGTATTGTGTGAGTCTTATTAACACAGAGTATTGTGTTAGTCTTATTAACACAGAGTATTGTGTGAGTCTTATTAACACAGAGTATTGTGTTAGTCTTATTAACACTGAGCTTTGTGTGAGTCTTATTAACACAGAGTATTGTGTGAGTCTTATTAACACAGAGCTTTGTGTGAGTCTTATTAACACAGAGTATTGTGTGAGTCTTATTAACACAGAGTATTGTGTGAGTCTTATTAACACAGACCTTTGTGTGAGTCTTATTAACACATAGCTTTGTATGAGTCTTATTAACACAGAGCTTTGTGTGAGTCTTATTAACACGAAGCTTTGTGTGAGTCTTATTAACACGAAGCTTTGTGTGAGTCTTATTAACACGAAGCTTTGTGTGAGTCTTATTAACACAGAGCTTTGTGTGAGTTCTTATTAACACAGAGTATTGTGTGAGTCTTATTGATACAGAGTATTGTGTGAGTCTTATTAACACAGAGTATTGTGTGAGTCTTATTAACACAGAGTATTGTGTGAGTCTTATTAACACAGAGTATTGTGTGAGTCTTATTAACACAGAGTATTGTGTTAGTCTTATTAACACAGAGCTTTGTGTGAGTCTTATTGACACAGAGTATTGTGTGAGTCTTTGTAACACAGAGTATTGTGTGAGTCTTATTAACACAGAGTATTGTGTGAGTCTTATTAACACAGAGTATTGTGAGAGTCTTATTAACACAAAGTATTGTGTGAGTCTTATTAACACAGAGTATTGTGTGAGTCTTATTAACACAGAGTATTGTGTGAGTCTTATTAACACAGAGCTTTGTGTGAGTCTTATTGACACAGAGTATTGTGTGAGTCTTATTAACACAGAGTATTGTGTTAGTCTTATTAACACAGAGTATTGTGTGAGTCTTATTAACACAGAGTATTGTGTTAGTCTTATTAACACTGAGCTTGGTGTGAGTCTTATTAACACAGAGTATTGTGTGAGTCTTATTAACACAGAGCTTTGTGTGAGTCTTATTAACACAGAGTATTGTGTGAGTCTTATTAACACAGAGTATTGTGTGAGTCTTATTAACACAGACCTTGTGTGAGTCTTATTAACACAGAGCTTTGTATGAGTCTTATTAACACAGAGCTTTGTGTGAGTCTTATAACACGAAGCTTTGTGTGAGTCTTATTAACACGAAGCTTTGTGTGAGTCTTATTAACACGAAGCTTTGTGTGAGTCTTATTAACACAGAGCTTTGTGTGAGTTCTTATTAACACAGAGTATTGTGTGAGTCTTATTAACACAGAGCTTTGTGTGAGTCTTATTGACACAGAGTATTGTGTGAGTCTTATTGACACAGAGTATTGTGTTAGTCTTATTAACACAGAGTATTGTGTGAGTCTTATTAACACAGAGTATTGTGAGAGTCTTATTAACACAAAGTATTGTGTGAGTCTTATTAACACAGAGTATTGTGTGAGTCTATTAACACAGAGTTTTGTGTGAGTCTTATTAACACGAGCTTTGTGTGAGTCTTATTAACACAGAGTATTGTGTGAGTCTTATTAACACAGAGTATTGTTAGTCTTATCAACACAGAGCTTTGTGTGAGTCTTATTAACACAGAGTATTGTGTGAGTCTTATTAACACAGAGTATTGTGTGAGTCTTATTGACACAGAGTATTGTGTGGTCTTATAAAACAGAGTATTGTGTGAGTCTTATTGATACAGAGTATTGTGTGAGTCTTATTAACACAGAGTATTGTGTGAGTCTTATTAACAGAGTATTGTGTTAGTCTTATTAACACAGAGCTTTGTGTGAGTCTTATTAACACAGAGCTTTGTGTGAGTCTTATTGATACAGAGTATTGTGTGAGTCTTATTAACACGAAGCTTGTGTGAGTCTTATTATACAGAGTATTGGTGAGTCTTATTAACACAGAGTATTGTGTGAGTCTTATTAACACGAGACTTTGTGTGAGTCTTATTGACACAGAGCTTTGTGTGAGTCTTATTAACACAGAGTATTGTTGTGAGTCTTATTAACACAGAGTATTGTGTGAGTCTTATTAACACAGAGCTTTGTGTGAGTCTTATTAACACAGAATCTTTGTGTGAGTCTTATTAACACAGAGTATTGTGTGAGTCTTATTAACACAGAGTATTGTGTGAGTCTTATTAACACAGAGTATTGTGTGAGTCTTATTAACACAGAGTATTGTGTGAGTCTTATTAACACGAAGCTTTGTGTGAGTCTTATTGACACAGAGCTTTGTGTGAGTCTTATTAACACAGAGTATTGTGTGAGTCTTATTAACACAGAGTATTGTGTGAGTCTTATTAACACGAAGCTTTGTGTGAGTCTTATTAACACAGAGCTATTGTGTGAGTTCTTATTAACACAGAGTATTGTGTGAGTCTTATTAACACAGAGCTTTGTTAGTTTTTGATATGGTGAGTCTTATTGACACAGAGTATTGTGTGAGTCTTATTAACACAGAGTATTGTGTGAGTCTTATTAACACAGAGTATTGTGTGAGTCTTATTAACACAAGAGGTACTTTGATGTGAGTCTTATTAACACAGAGTTTGTGTGAGTCTTATTAACACAGAGTATTGTGTGAGTCTTATTAACACAGAGCTTTGTGTGAGTCTTATTAACACAGAGTATTGTGTGAGTCTTATTAACAGAGCATTGTGTGAGTCTTATTAACACGAGCTTTGTGTGAGTCTTATTGATACAGAGTATTGTGTGAGTCTTATTAACACAGAGTATTGTGTGAGTCTTATTAACACAGAGTATTGTGTGAGTCTTATTAACACAGAGTTTGTGTGAGTCTTATACACAGAGTATTGTGTGAGTCTTATTAACACAGAGTTTGTGTGCTTATTAAACAGTATTTGTAGTTTATTAACACAGAGTTTGTTGAGTCTTATTAACAACAGAGCTTTGTGTGAGTCTTATTAACACAGAGTATTTGTGTGAGTCTTATTAACACAGAGTATTGTGTGAGTCTTATTAACACAGAGCTTTGTGTGAGTCTTATTGACACAGAGTATTGTGTGAGTCTTATTGACACAGAGTATTGTGTGAGTCTTATTAACACAGAGTATTGTGTGAGTCTTATTAACACAGAGTATTGTGTGAGTCTTATTAACACAGAGTATTGTGTGAGTCTTATTAACACAGAGTATTGTGTGAGTCTTATTAACACAGAGCTTTGTGTGAGTCTTATTGAACAGAGTATTGTGTGAGTCTTATTAACACAAGAGCTTTGTGTGAGTCTTATTAACAGAGTATTGTGTGAGTCTTATTAACACAGAGTATTGTGTGAGTCTTATTAACACAGAGTATTGTGTGAGTCTTATTACACGAGTTTGTGTGAGTCTTATTAACACAGAGCTTTTGTGAGTCTTATTACACGATATTGTTGAGTCTTATTAACACAGAGTTTGTGTGAGTCTTATTAACACAGAGTATTGTGTGAGTCTTATTAACACAGAGTATTGTGTGAGTCTTATTAACACAGAGCTTTGTGTGAGTCTTATTAACACAAGCTTTGTGTGAGTCTTATTGACACAGAGCTTTGTGTGAGTCTTATTAACACAGAGTATTGTGTGAGTCTTATTAACACAGAGTATTGTGTGAGTCTTATTAACACAAGCTTTGTGTGAGTCTTATTAACACAGAGTATTGTGTGAGTTTATTACACAAGTTGTGTGAGTTTATTACACAGAGTATTGTGTGAGTCTTATTAACACAGAGTTTGTGTGAGTCTTATTAACACAGAGTATTGTGTGAGTCTTATTAACACAGAGTATTGTGTGAGTCTTATTAACACAGAGTATTGTGTGAGTCTTATTAACACAGAGCTTTGTGTGAGTCTTATTAACACAGAGCTTTGTGTGAGTCTTATTGACACAGAGTATTGTGTGAGTCTTATTAACACAGAGTATTGTGTGAGTCTTATTAACACAGAGTATTGTGTGAGTCTTATTAACACAGAGTATTGTGTGAGTCTTATAAACACAGAGTATTGTGTGAGTCTATTGAACAGAGTATTGTGTGAGTCTTATTAACACAGAGTATTGTGTGAGTCTTATTAACAGAGTATTGTGTTAGTCTTATTAACACAGAGCTTTGTGTGAGTCTATACAGACTGGTGATCTTTGATCGAGTATGTGTGAGTCTATTAAACGAAGTTGTGTGATCTTTGATCAGGTGTGTGAGTTTATAACACAGGATTGTATCTTATTAAACGGTTTGTGTGAGTTTATTGCGGAGCTTGTGTGAGTTTATTAACACAGATGTGTGATTATACGAGTTTGGTGAGTCTTATTACCGCTTGTGTGTCTTATAACACGATTTGTGACTATTAAACAAGTATTGTGTGGTTTTAACGAGTTTGTGTGATCTTATTAACACAGAGTATTGTGTGAGTCTTATTAACACAGAGTATTGTGTGAGTCTATAACACGAAGCTTTGTGTGAGTCTTATTACACAGAGCTTTGTGTGAGTCTTATTAACACAGAGTATGTGTGAGTCTTAATTACACAGAGTATTGTGTGAGTCTTATTAACACGAAGCTTGTGTGAGTCTTATAACACAGAGTTTGTGTGAGTCTTATTAACACAGAGTATTGTTGAGTCTTATTAACACAGGCTTGTGTGAGTCTTATTGACACAGAGTATGTGTGAGTCTTATGACACAGAGTATTGTGTTAGTCTATTAACACAGAGTATTGTGTGAGTCTTATTAACACAGAGTATTGTGAGTCTTATTAACACAAAGTTTGTGTGAGTCTTATTAACACAGAGTATTGTGTGAGTCTTATTAACACAGAGTATTGTGTGAGTCTTATTAACACGAAGCTTTGTGTGAGTCTTATTGACACAGAGTTTGTGTGAGTCTTATAACACAGAGTATTGTGTGAGTCTTATTAACACAGAGTATTGTGTGAGTCTTATTAACACAGAGCTTTGTGTGAGTCTTATTAACACAAGCTTTGGTGAGTCTTATTGACACAGAGTATTGTGTGAGTCTTATTAACACAGAGTATGTGTGAGTCTTATTAACACAGAGTATGTGTGAGTCTTATTAACACAGAGCTTTGTGTGAGTCTTATTAACACAAGCTTTGTGAGTCTTATTAACACGAAGTTGTGTGAGTCTTATGACACAGAGCTTTGTGTGAGTCTATTACACAAGCTTTGTGTGAGTCTTATTAACACGAAGCTTTTGTGAGTCTTATAACACGAGTATTGTGTGAGTCCTATTAACACAGAGCTTTGTGTGAGTCTTATTAACACAGAGTATTGTGTGAGTCTTATTAACACAGAGCTTTGTGTGAGTCTTATTAACACAGAGTATGTGTGAGTCTTATAACACAGAGCTTTGTGTGAGTCTTATTAACACAGAGTATTGTGTGAGTCTTTTAACACAGAGTATGTGTGAGTCTTATTAACACATATATTGTGTGAGTTTATTAAACAGTATGTATGAGTCTTATTAACACAAAGCTTTGTGTGAGTCTTATAACACAGAGCTTTGTATGAGTCTTATTACACGAAGCTTTGTGTGAGTCTTATTGACACAGAGTATGTGTGAGTCCTATTGACACAGAGCTTTGTGTGAGTCTTATTAACACGAAGCTTTGTGTGAGTTAACACAGAGCTTTGTGTGAGTCTTATTACACAGAGCTTTGTGTGAGTCTTATTAACACAGAGTATTGTGTGAGTCTTATTAACACAGAGTATTGTGTGAGTCTTATTAACACGAGTATTTGTGTGAGTCTTATTAACACAGAGCTTTGTGTGAGTCTTATTAACACAGAGTATTGTGTGAGTCTTATTAACACAGAGCTTTGTGTGAGTCTTATTGACACAGAGTATTGTGTGAGTCTTATTGACACAGAGTATTGTGTGAGTCTTAGTTAACACAGAGTATTGTGTGAGTCTTATTAACACGAGTTTGTGTGAGTCTTATTAACACAAGTATTGTGTGAGTCTTATTAACACAGAGTATTGTGTGAGTCTTATTAACACAGAGTATTGTGTGAGTCTTATTAACACAGAGTATTGTGTGAGTCTTATTAACACAGAGTATTGTGTGAGTCTTATTAACAACAGAGTATTGTGTGAGTCTTATTAACACAGAGTATTGTGTGAGTCTTATTAACACAGAGTATTGTGTGAGTCTTATTAACACAAGCTTTTTTGGTTGGAGTCTTATTAACACAGAGCTTGTGTGAGTCTTATTAACACAAGCTTTGTGTGAGTCTTATTAACACAGAGTATTGTGTGAGTCTTATTAACACAGAGTATTGTGTGAGTCTTATTAACACAGAGTATTGTGTGAGTCTTATTAACACAGAGTGAGTCTTTTAGTGTGAGTCTTATTAACACAGAGTATTGTGTGAGTCTTATTAACACAGAGTATTGTGTGAGTCTTATTAACACAGAGCTTTGTGTGAGTCTTATTAACACAGAGTATTGTGTGAGTCTTATTAACACAGAGTATTTGTGTGAGTCTTATTAACACGAAGTTTGTGTGAGTCTTATTAACACAGAGCTTTGAGTTTGTTGTGAGTCTTATTAACACAGAGCTTTGTTGAGTCTTATTGACACAGAGCTATTGTGTGAGTCTATTACACAGAGCTTTGTGTGAGTCTTATTAACACAGAGTATTGTGTGAGTCTTATTAACACAGAGTATTGTGTGAGTCTTATTAACACGAAGCTTTGTGTGAGTCTTATTAACACAGAGTATTGTGTGAGTCTTATTAACACAGAGCTTTGTGTGAGTCTTATTAACACAGAGTTTGTGTGAGTCTTATTAACACAGAGCTTTGTGTGAGTCTTATTAACACAGAGCTTTGTGTGAGTCTTATTAACACAGAGTATTGTGTGAGTCTTATTAACACAGAGCTTTGTGTGAGTCTTATTAACACGAGTTTGTGTGAGTCTTATTAACACAGAGTTTGTGTGAGTCTTATTGACACAAGTATTGTGTGAGTCTTATTAACACAGAGCTATTGTTGTGAGTCTTATTAACACAGAGCTTTGTGTGAGTCTTATTAACACAGAGTATTGTGTGAGTCTTATTAACACAGAGCTTTGTGTGAGTCTTATTAACACAGAGCTTTGTGTGAGTCTTATTAACACAGAGTATTGTGTGAGTCTTATTGACACAAGCTTTGTGTGAGTCTTATTGACACAGAGCTTTGTGTGAGTTCTTATTACACAGAGCTTTGTGTGAGTCTTATTGACACAGAGTATTGTGTGAGTCTTATTAACACAGAGTATTGTGTGAGTCTTATTAACACAGAGCTTTGTGTGAGTCTTATTAACACAGAGTTTGTGTGAGTCTTATTGACACAGAGCTTTGTGTGAGTCTTATTAACACAGAGTATTGTGTGAGTCTTATTAACACAGAGTATTGTGTGAGTCTTATTACACAGAGCTTTGTGTGAGTCTTATTAACACAGGTATTGTGTGAGTCTTATTAACACAGAGTTTGTGTGAGTCTTATTAACACAGGTATTGTGTGAGTCTTATTAACACGAAGCTTTGTGTGAGTCTTATTAACACAGAGTTTGTGTGAGTCTTATTAACACAGAGTATTGTAGTTGGAGTATTTATTAACACAGAGTATTGTGTGAGTCTTATTAACACAGAGTATTGTGTGAGTCTTATTGACACAGAGCTTTGTGTGAGTCTTATAACAGAGTGTGTTTTTAACACAGAGTATTGTGTGAGTCTATTAACACAGAGTTTTGTGAGTCTTATTAACACAGAGCTTTGTGTGAGTCTTATTAACACAGAGTATTGTGTGAGTCTTATTAACACGAAGTTTGTGAGTTGAGTTTTGTGATTATTAACACAGAGTATTGTGTGAGTCTTATTAACACAGAGTATTGTGTGAGTCTTATTAACACAGAGTATTGTGTGAGTCTTATTAACACAGAGTATTGTGTGAGTCTTATTAACACAGAGCTTTTGTGTGAGTCTTATTAGACACAGAGTATTGTGTGAGTCTTATTAACACAGAGTATTGTGTGAGTCTTATTAACACAGAGTATGTGTGAGTCTTATTAACACAGAGCTTTGTGTGAGTCTTATTAACACAGAGCTTTGTGTGAGTCTTATTAACACAGAGTATTGTGTGAGTCTTATTAACACAGAGTATTGTGTGAGTCTTATTAACACAGAGTATTGTGTGAGTCTTATTAACACAGAGCTTTGTGTGAGTCTTATTAACACAGAGCTTTGTGTGAGTCTTATTAACACAGAGTATTGTGTGAGTCTTATTAACACAGAGTATTGTGGAGTCTTATTAACACAGAGTATTGTGTGAGTCTTATTAGACACAGAGTATTGTGTGAGTCTTATTAACACAGAGTATTGTGTGAGTCTTATTAACACAGAGTATTGTGTGAGTCTTATTAACACGAGTTTGTGTGAGTCTTATTAACAGAGCTTTGTGTGAGTCTTATTAACACAGAGCTTGTGTGAGTCTTATTAACACAGAGTATTGTGTGAGTCTATTACACAGAGCTTTGTGTGAGTCTTATTAACACAGAGTATTGTGTGAGTCTTATTAACACAAGCTATTGTGTGAGTCTTATTAACACAGAGTATTGTGTGAGTCTTATTGACACAGAGCTTTGTGTGAGTCTTATTAACACAGAGTATTGTGTGAGTCTTATTAACACAGGTATTTGTGTGAGTCTTATTGACACAGAGTATTGTGTGAGTCTTATTAACACAGAGCTTTGTGTGAGTCTTATTAACACAGAGTTTGTGTGAGTCTTATTAACACAGAGCTTTGTGTGAGTCTTATTAACACAGAGTTTGTGTGAGTCTTATTAACACAGAGTATTGTGTGAGTCTTATTAACACAGTTTGTGTGAGTCTTATTAACACAGAGTATTGTGTGAGTCTTATTAACACAGAGTATTGTGTGAGTCTTATTAACACAGAGCTTTGTGTGAGTCTTATTAACACAGAGTATTGTGTGAGTCTTATTGACACAGAGTTTGTGTGAGTCTTATTAACACAGAGTATTGTGTGAGTCTTATTGACACAGAGCTTTGTGTGAGTCTTATTAACACAGAGTATTGTGTGAGTCTTATTAACACAGAGTATTTGTGTGAGTCTTATTGACACAGAGCTTTGTGTGAGTCTTATTAACACAGAGTATTGTGTGAGTCTTATTAACACAAGCTTTGTGTGAGTCTTATTAACACAGAGTTTGTGTGAGTCTTATTGACACAGAAGCTTTGTGTGAGTCTTATTAACACAGAGTATTGTGTGAGTCTTATTAACACAGAGTATTGTGTGAGTCTTATTAACACAGAGTATTGTGTGAGTCTTATTAACACAGAGCTTTGTGTGAGTCTTATTAACACAGAGCTTTGTGTGAGTCTTATTGACACAGAGCTTTGTGTGAGTCTTATTGACACAGAGTATTGTGTGAGTCTTATTAACACGAAGCTTTGTGTGAGTCTTATTAACACAGAGTAATGTGTGAGTCTTATTGACACAGAGCTTTGTGTGAGTCTTATTGACACAGAGCTTTGTGTGAGTCTTATTGACACAGATTATTGTGTGAGTCTTATTAACACAGAGTATTTTGTGAGTCTTTTAACACAGAGCTTTGTGTGAGTCTTATTAACACAGAGTATTGTGTGAGTCTTATTAACACGAAGCTTTGTGTGAGTCTTATTGACACAGAGCTTTGTGTGAGTCTTATTGACACAGATTATTGTGTGAGTCTTATTAACACAGAGTATTGTGTGAGTCTTTTAACACAGAGCTTTGTGTGAGTCCTATTAACACAGAGTATTGTGTGAGTCTTATTAACACGAAGCTTTGTGTGAGTCTTATTGACACAGAGGTTTGTGTGAGTCTTATTAAGGGTCTATGGCCCAAAATTAATAATATATAAATAATATATATATTAGTAGGTCTTCTTAAACCAAACTTGGATCATTGTATTAAAAATAGATTAAATGCATATTTTGAGCACAGTGTTTACTCAAAATTTGAAATTTTGGCATATAATGCAACAATTTTTAGAAAAAGCAAATGATGCAAAGATTTCATATTTGGAATATTAGAAGTACTTGAAGAGGTTTATTAAGAGAAATAAATATTATTTCAATGAACCTTCAATTAATTGCATAAAAAACTGCCAAATAAATGCAATATTCAATTAATTATTTTGTATACTTAAACTTGTCTAATAAATGGGGGAAGTAAATCAATTAGTGCCGACTTCTTTTAACTTTATAATGGTACTTCATTCACATTAATATTCAATCTGAAACTCATAAAAATTGATATGAGCTGAGGTGCTACATATTTTGCCCCCGGATTTTGAAAATATATCTGATGCAACCCAGCAATAGCCGAAACAGAACGGCCCGGTTAGAGTAGAGCAAACAGCTCATCCCTTCTCACTCCAAAAGTCACTAACTGTCTGTCCTTGAAAACATAAATATGTCTCCAGAGGTTTTGGCCTGACCCATCCCCATCTCTCTTTAGGTATTGTTACCTGGGCTCCACCGTTTTCAAGTCCGTGTAGCAAGTACGACGATTGTTGAGAGGATTTTTTCAGTGTGGCTGAGTGTAGTGTAGTTGCATTTAATGTCTTTAGGTATGTAGATGTGTAATAATAGTGGGAAGAACATTTTTATTATTTAAAAAAAATGGCCCCACAAAAGTTTAAATATGGCAGAAGATATGTAAAAGGCAAAAGTAATAAGTATTCCAAGGCAATAAAACGTTTTTACGAAGAAATTTGGAAAGCCCAAACCACTAATAAGATGGTGAAATGACTTCAAACCTAAATTATATCATTGAACTTAAATAATTTAACTTTTTTTTGAAAATCCTTTTTAAATCTCGAACTAAATCTGGAACCTCCAACTTAGCACGTCAATATCTTACCACTGAGCTATCTAGGGCTATATCTGTATTAGGGTCATTTATCGCTCATATTTTAAGGGTTAGTCGGTAATAGATGTGTAAAATCGTCGGCCATTTAATAACAATCAGAAACAAATTCCATCGTTGATCCATGGTAGCTTTATGCTGCCATTTGAAATTTTTTTACTAATTTTAAATTGTTACTTGGATATAATTTATAAAGCAGAAGTTACCAACCTTTATTTAGCTGCGGACGACATAAATGTTTTACCAATACAGTAAACTACTTATTAAGTATTTAATAAAAAAAATAGAAAATATTTTTAAGAATGACTTGAGCTAGACCACTGACGACGGGGATATTGAGGTTCACATCTCAGTCGAGGTTTTCCACTCTACCTACCCGCGAATGCGGGTTCATTTCCTCTAAATTACACCTTCCCAATTCCTAATCCATTAGTGTAATTCGAACTTAAGGTCATTCGACCATCAAAATTTTATTGTATTATTTTAATAAGTGTATAAATATAAGCTATAAATATTGATTCATTGATTTCAAATCATTACAGTTCTCGAGTTATAAGTAGTCAAACTTACTATTTTATCTATTTTACATACTAATTTTAAGGTAAAGTAGTTAATGTATGGGGATTAAATTTATTCTAGCTAGACATGCATATGAAGTGTATACAATGAAGTACTTACAATATTTTAAATAAAATTAGTTTCTAATTTATAAGCTATTTAATAGTTGTAAAATTACATAATTTTTGATCTTATACAAGTACTTCTCGTTTTATACCCCGATACTTTGATTTTATATAATTTTGTAGTACATAATGTCGTTATTTCAAATTTATTTGGTTTATTAGTCTAACTCTACTCTTTTATTTTATTAATTACACCACGTTGATCAATGCAAACGTAAATTTTCTATGTCCATTTCCTGAAACTTCTTGCTTTGACTGTATCTACCAATAACATAGACTAGCCGACCAAGGAAGGGTCGGGCTACCCTGGTCTCCGACTAATGACTCACCCCACGTCTTACTACCTGAGTGAAGAGTTGTGACATTTATTTTATATCTTTTTCCTTCCTCTAGTAATTTGGCTCTTGGATAGTATTTTTACTGTGTTAGTTTTATTCTTCAACTCAAAGTGTCAAAGGAACTCATCTTTTGGTACATCAAAACGCGTAATGATTTTAAACCTATTGTTCATCTGAATATTACAATTAACTTCATGAATATATAAAAATATGAGTTTCACTTTTATTACTGGTTGTAAACTGAACATTAAAAAGTATATTAAATCTTAAAAGTTTTGAAAATATATCTAATGTCACATGAGTACTGCATTCCTTAAGGCATTTTCTAAAAAAAAAAAATTATAATTTTGCTTGTTTATTGAACATGGCTAAGTTCAACCCTAAAAAGCAACGTGCATCAAAACCAAGAAAACTAAACAAAAAGGCGAAATCAAACAAGAATCAGTATAGACTTAAAACAACGAAAGATTTTATCTACGATGTTTTCAGATAAGTACAAGGCCGTGGGGGGAGGGGGAGTTGGTGGGTTGGTTGGGGGTTCAAACCCTCCCCGAAATTTTATGAACAAAATATATACGGCTTTATTTATGGTTCAAACAATTTCAAAATTAAGTTACGAGTACAAATTAGGGAGCTGTGTAACCATAAAAAGCACTTCAGAGAGCTTCTAGAGGTGTTTAATATTTAGAATTTGTCCTAGCCCCTGGGGTTATGTTGCCAAAAAAACCACTCCAGATAGCTTCTAGAGGTGTTTAATATTTAGAATTTGTCCTAGCCTCTGGCAGTTAGGGGGGTTATGTTGCAACAAAACCACTTCAGATAGATTCTAGAACTTTTTATCATTTTTTTTAAATTCTAGCTTTCAGCAATTGGAGGATGTGTTCATCAAACACCCCCACCCCTGAAATTATCGGCTGGCTACGGCCTTGGGTACGTAATAAACTCATAACAAAAGTAGGATATATATATATATATGTGTGTGTGTGTGTGTGTGTGTGTGTGTGTGTGGCGTATATATCATTTTCTAAAGATATTGTAGCTCCCTATTTGTTGGAGTTGGTAAGGAACTATATCATACATTTAAATTCACTACAAATAGTTTTGGTTTGAATTACGGCTTCCTTAAATAATTACTAATGAATATCAACACACAAGCTGCAAAATCATTTTAATTAATGGAGGGTCTGTATAGAGAAGAATACAATTTAATTAATTTAAATTTGTTGAAAAATGACACCTTGACATTAAAATAAAATTGAACCCGGGATCTTAACGCATCAATGTTCTAGCACTGAGCTATGCAAGATTCGTCCCACGCTCATGATATTATATCCACGCGCACTGACGATATGAAAGTGTAGTCAGTTTAGTTAGTTCAGACTATAACTTATGTAAATATTATAGTATAGGCCTTTATCAAAGGTACAGCTGTAGATCACATGATTTGACGTATGAATTAGTGACCCCATTTCTAGTAACTTGTATAGTTGTCAAATAATGATCTTCCAATCTAAATCATACATTCAACTTATCCACTAAGAATCTTAGTTTGAATTACAGCTTCAACTCAGAACTCACTGTTGCTTGTTGTTCCGGGGCCTAGTTACCAGTGGTTCATAATATTCTATTGCTTTATGTCCCGGGGCCTTGTTACCAGTGGTTCAAAATATTCTATTGCTATATGTCCCAGGGCCTTGTTACCACTGGTTTATAATATTCTATTTTATGTCCCGGGACCTTGCTACCAGTGGTTTATAATATTCTATTGCTTTATGTCCCAGGGTCTTGTTACCGCTGGTTTATTATATTCTATTTTATGTGCCGGAGCCTTGTTACCACTGGTTCATAATATTCTATTTTACATCTCAGGGCCTTGTTACCACTAGTTCATAATATTCTATTTTATATCCCAGGGCCTTGTTACCACTGGTTCATAATATTCTATTGCTTTATGTCCCGGGGCCTTGTTACCACTGGTTCATAAGATTCTATTTTATGTCCAGGGCCTTGTTACCACTGGTTCATAATCTAATATTGTTTTATGTCCCGGGGCCTGGTTACACGAGTAGGACATGACTTGTACCAACTGGTTGAACTCATGCATATGCGGACAAAATGATCAACAGCCATTTGGTTAACCCAAAAAGACCAACTTAGAAAATTGATGCCTTACTAATATTGATTTTAATCCACAAAATTAGCATATAATTGAACGGGTAGTAAGATGCGGTGCTAAGAAAATCCACTAGAATATTTTTTTCCTTAGCTCTCACTCCCCATTTGAGCTATACGCAGAATAAGGAATGCGAATGACGCATTAGACCATGTGACCACAAATGTGGGTATTTATTAGAGTTATAAATTTTATTAAAAAATAATATTTCATATACTTTACTTGTTATTTTCCGTTTACGATTTTGTTGTCGAACATGTTGTTTGTAATGTATTAACTTGTCGGTCAATTGGTCAATCCATCTAAACTCTTGTATACCAGTAGGTCCTCTCAAGTCAAACAGTTGTATATCTTATCACATGGTCCTAAACGTATCGATCACTTGACACACTCAATCTTTGAAATATTTTTATTTATTTGTTCAACCAGTTGGCTGTCAATCACTTTGCCATCTTATGCATAAGCTTGTCGACCATTTGGTCCTAGTCTTGTAGGCCACTTGACCTACGTGGCATACAAACATTTTTACAGCTTTTTGGCCGGTTTGTAAGATGCCAATCATGAGCTCTGTTAACTATTATAATAATAACAACAACGAAAAGTAATATATTTTGTTACTACAAATAAAGAACTCTAAAACCTGATCCGGTGCTAGCATGATCTCTAAGGCGTCACCCTCGTCGTAGACTAGATTGTTAAAGACAGGGAGATCGGGGTTCGATCTCGGTCAGATATAGAGAGGGTAGTTTTATTATAAATTGTTTCTCCCACTTTCTTTACGCAAATGCGAGTGCACTTCCTCTAAATTCAGCTTTTCTAATCCCTAACTAATTAGCTTAATTAGTACATTTGAGTATACCACGAACGGATAGTAAGAACTCGATGCTAAAAGAATAATAATAAAAGAACCCTTGAACTTTTTTCACCACTCAAATTATTTCATTAAATTGCCTAGTAATAAATTTTTTTTTTCTTCTAAGAACACATTTTGTAAATATAGGCCTAATAGTATTCGGTACAATAAATACTTTGCGACACGTGTAATAAGTTCATTATTTTAAATTATTAATATTCTATGAATCTTAGTAATCAGGGTTCAAACTCAAGACCACAACTCCTGGGTGAGCCATGCAGTGACCATTCATGTTCTAAATTACTAAATAACAGTGAAGTTCCTTAGCGGAAAAAAGAGGTAGCGTTATGACAACACTGTTGTGAACATAGAGCTGGCAATCCCAGATTACTTTCCCACTCCACCTGACCATCCCCCCCTTTACAAACAACACCCCCCTTCAACCATGTTAAAAATTACCTGTCAAATGTTATAGCATATTCATTCTAGGAGAAGCTTGCTGGACGAATCACCTTAAGCGTAGAAACCGAACGGGTAGTAAGACGCGGTGCTAAATAATAATAAATTTAAGAATGACCTTGAACAAAGAATACAGCGTGAGATGAAAGCCTATATTTGAGTTACGTTAATAGGTATGGACAATTGTGCATTATTTTAGATAAATAAAGATAGATTACTTTTTAGTCATATTGGTCATGAGATGAAATTTGTAGGTTATATATCTTTCTTCTTATATATAATTTGATAGGCCCGTTTACGGTTATAGTAATTATGAGGAAATGACTGAATAGATTTTGACAAACTACTACTCATTTTAACGATTAGGAGTCCAGGATGTCGGAGAAAATAGTAGATTTCCACGGAAACCCGATTTTCACAGATAATTTTCAGTTTTTCATTCTTTGTTTAATCATCATGGAAACCGTTATTTGCTGCATGAATGTAAATCTATAAATAAACTGTATCATCTTGGCTAAAAAATAATAACTCAATCTTCATAATTGTTAGTCCGAACACATCACATTTTTCTCTTTGAATGCTGGTCATACATAACACATCTAAATTGAGATGCCTAAACTCGGAAAATATTAGTTTTTATTGGAATGTTATTATTAATTGGAATTTAAATCAATAATATTGAGTATAATTTGAAAATTATAAGGTTAAGTTGTTAAGTTCGTGAAAATATTGTCTAAGTTTGGTTTTGCGCATGATAAAATTGTTTTAAAATATGTTTTGGTATGTATTATAAGCTCAAAAACGATAAAATGAACTTGAATAGGGTTTAAAAAAAGTTAGTCATTTTAACTATCTAAGTATTAGTTTTGGTGCTCACTTCTTCCAAATAATGGATTTTAGTGTTCATTTTAGCAAATAGTAACAAAATACAAATACATAAGTTAAGCTATGTTATCATTTTACCGCTTAATTTGAGGGTATATTTACAATTAGTAGTGTTTTGTATACCCCATCTATCTTTTCACATTCTTACAAATAGAGTAAGTTCACTTTTGTTTCCATGTTGATAATTAATTTTGAGGGAATGATATTTCAAATGTCTGAGTACCACATCTATATTTTAACATTCTCTCTTTCTATCAGACTCCCATGCTCTCACACACTCTCTCCCTCACACGCACACTCTCCCACTCTCTCCCTCACACGCACACTCTCCCACTCTCTCCCTCACACGCACACTCTCTCCCTCGCACGCACACACACACACACACACACAATCTTTAATATAATCTTTTCTCATTCTTTCTCTCACACTTTATCCCTTTCTCTACACTCACACGCTATATCACACAATTTCTCTCACATTATCTTTACTATACTCTCTCTCTTAACCTCTCTCTCAAATTCTCTCTCTCAACAGGTCTCTCTTTCTCAAATTCTCTCAAACGCTCTCTCACAAACGTTCTCTCTATCTCTCAAATTCCCTCTATTTCAAGTTCTCTCAAAATCTCTGACTAAACTCTTTCTCTCTCTATCTCACTCTCTCAAACACTCTGACTCAAACTGTATCTATCTCAATCTCACTCTCTCTCAAACTCGCTCTCTCAATTTATTTTTCTAACTCTTTCTCTCAAACACTCTTTCTCTTAAACTCTCACTATAACTCTCTCACAATTTAATTTTCCCTCTCTGAACTAATCTCTCCATACGAACACTCATTTTATAAATAAGGGAATCAGGATGCAGGTAAAAATAATGGTCTAAAACTAAAACCCAACTTTCCTAGCGAATTTTGCATCTGTTCCTTCTGTGTGGGCAGTGGTTCATCTGTACAATCTTTCTTTGCTTACATCACCATGGAAACCATGATTTGTGTATAGCTGTATATTGGTAAATAAAATATTTGTCTTTGTTTAAAAATAATATCAGCTCAATCGTCAGGTACTTGAGTGGTTTGTGCAACTAATAGATATAGATCTGGGAGAGGGGTAATTTTAAAGTTCCCATAGGGGTGTGAAGGGAGAAAATATACGTTTTGATTCAAATTACACACCAAAAACTAAATATCTTAGAAAAGTTGATAGTCTTTGCCGAGTAAACTTTTAATCAAAAAGTGAGGGCTTATTTATTATAGAGATCCTTTCCCAATAAAAAGATTAAAATACATTTTAGTGTAATAATCTGCAGCCATTGCTGCAACGACCAAATAGTTAATATATAATGTTACTTTTGATCATCTCACACCTCTCTGGTTGAGAATAAATAGTATTTGTAAAAAAAAAATCGAGATTTTGATGGATGTCGATGTTTCATGACCCCCTAAATCTGAAAAAGTGTTTTTTAAAAAATAATGTCAGTCTGTAGCTCTGACTACAGACAAAACTATTTTACCATTTGGGATAAAACTTGGGATATGTTTTTTTTTATAAGGTTTCTCAGTATTTTTTGCTTAGGGATGGAAAGTGAAAAAATAGATTATATCAAACTCGGCTCGATTAAAATTAATATATATATATATATATATATAGAGTTTAATATTAAAACAAAATGGAAGTTCTCATATCCTCATGAAAATAGCTTTGAGGGTAATTTACACTTAAGGAAACTTCCAATATTTATCGTATCGCCGCACCTCTTTGGGATACGAAATAATTTATCATTTCAAAAATGAAGGCATATTAAATATAAAAATCGTTATTTGAAATTATACCACTATAAAGTCACACGGCTGACCCACTCACTGGCATTAATGTTTACCCACTTCCAGATGAGCTAGAAACTTGAAATTTGACAAACTTATAGCTTCTTAAATATATTACGACCCAGTCTAATCTAAATTAAAATAGATTTACTCGGTGATTGTAGGGGTGGCAAAACTGATTACAGCTCAGACAGACGGTGCAGCCGCACAGTCTTGTAATATTCACGCAAACTGTTTAACCTACACAAAATTATGGAAATTGTTGGGGTGGTACACCATTCCAAAAGTTTAGGAACCGCTGGTCTACAGAATATAATATTTTTCTCTTTCAGCATGTTCTTAAATTAACTTACCTAGTTCCGTATGATTGCAAGGTTTGATTAAAAATCTCAAGTTTAAGTAATGTAACGCGTTTACAAGTATATTGTGACATTTACGATTGTCAATTCACACTTTACACACAACCCTTTTATATTTATATCCACACGGTAAACTGCTGTGACATTTTGATGTACACAATTAGTTTGCCTTCTTACAGGCACACTTTTTCGTTTGACGCTGTTTTTCTGAGATTATACACTTGCAACTGGCATATCCCTGGCCCTCAAACTTTGATTTCTTATTCACAGCTTCACGAACTGTTACATATTTTTCTGGGATGTCTTTATTAATTTATGTGCCAGAAATCTAGAGGTCACTTCTATTACACTGGGTTGTAATATATTTATTAGATTTTATGAGGCCTTTTTTACAACTTTAATTTGTTTGTTTTGTTTGGATTTTCACGGCATACCATCGGGAATAATTGTACGTCCCACAGTTTGGGAACCTCTGCTGTAGACTTTTTTAATAAGCCTTCACTATCTTGGGCATATTGCAATAAGCCTGTAATCAACTAGACTGATTGATCGAACAAAGGTGCATTTCCTTACTAGCCTAAAGCTGAATGGGATCATTGCAATAAGCCTAAAAGTTATCAGGCTGATAAGAAAATATAATATTTTTCAATTAGCCTGGTTCATTGTAAATTGACGGTGCCTTTTCCATTAAGCCGGATTTTCTAATTAGTCTACGGAATATATATAATACACTTATATAATATATACAGATAAATATATATAAATACATTAGATATATATTACGCAGAAGTCTTTAAATTTGTAAATTGCTGTAATGCTCTGTGGTTGTGATATTCCTCTTTTCTCTAACAGTGTATATTATTTCGTTTATGCTCTTTGGTAGAATGTGCAACAATGTATATTATCTCGTTTCAAATATCTTACGAGTTATAAGTAAATATCTCTTTTTTTATTTATAGTAGCGAGAAAGTCTATGCTGCGCACACTCCCCACCTTTTTAAAAAACAAATTAGCCCTTTTGCATAAAAAAATCTATAAATTTGTTTGTGGATATAACTTGGAAAAAAAAATGATCTTTCTAGAAAATTACAAAGTTTAGCTCCGGCGGTAGTGCGTCCACCTACGGAACTAAGGGTCCGAGCTCGATCACTGGTATGGTCGAGAAATTTATCATTTTTGGAATGTGGGGTTACCCTTTCACAGTGATGAATTGACGGCCAGCGGATGGATTTTTTGTCTGTCCTAGATTAAAGATTAGAGTAATTAGTACAAGGCGTATAACCTGAACAGGTAGTAAGATACGCGGCGCTAAAATAAAAGTTAAAAAAATAATAATAGCACCGACAACCTACAATGGCATCACATAATATAATTTGCGAGCCACTACTGTATTAGCTGGTTCAGGTTACAGACATGTCCAGATGGACACTAACATATTCCACTTCCTCCTTTACATCTCCACAATCATAATCTCTTTTTATGTCCTTTTTCGTCAAATGATTTTTCTAATGTATTTTCTCCCCTTTGTTCAGACGTAACGAATTAGTTTTATAACAACTATCAAAACATAGTTTGTAGGTCCCAAATTCAATTCCCGCGTCAAGATGTCATTTTTTAGTCAAAATAATATGTAGATGAGCCTATAACCGTAACTATCAAATACTCATATTTAACATCATGTAGAGATAATGCTTTAAATACGTAACCTCCGCCCCCCGTTTCCCTCCACTCTATTAGTTCGACATATCTGTATAAAGCACATTTAGTAAGTTTTTTTATTAGTATTATTATTAATTACACTAGTATGTTAATGATGAGCAATATCTAAAACAGAGGAAATGTACCCACATTTCTGTGGAGGGACAAAGAGAAACCATTTAGAAAGATGCACTCTTTGTTTACCCGTTCGGGATTTGAACTCTGACCACCATTCATCGTTAAAATAAACTAAATGAGCTACGTGTTTAAATCAAGTTAAGGTTAACTTTAAAAATGAACCGACGGTTTAGTTCGGTCCCGGGGTGACCTAGTGGTCTAGGGGCAAGGTGTCAGACTTCTGTGCTGTGGGTCCGGGGTTCAATCCTTGGTCCCGGCACAGATTTATCTGATTGCCAAACCCTTCCTTCACCTCTGACAAGATGTGTATTAATAACAACTTGTGAATGTGTGGAATGCCAGGCCTCCACCGTGGTTCGGATTCCACGTTAAACTGTAGGTTCTCCATTTCATCTCACAATCACCCTACCATTGCACATTAGCGTAGTTGCGAAAGGGTAGTAAGAGGCGGTGATAATAATAGTTCGGTCCCTGACTTACAGTTTTCTTTCATAATAGCCAGAGAAGAAGACTGTCTACCTGCTAACCTGCCCCCTCCCCCACCCTAAACTTCAGCCCAAGACTTTCCAGTCACTCCACCGCTGACGAGGACCTGAGGTTTTTTTGGTTCTCAACGGGACGGACAGTTAGCATTCACTTTCATATTTTTCTCAGCAACACATATGCTATCTTACGGATTTTTCTCGACATTAGCTCTTCCCAAACAACGTTAACACGGAGCTTTATGTGAGTCTTATTATCACAGAGCTTTGTGTGAGTCTTATTAACACAGAGCTTTGTGTGAGTCTTATTAACATAGAGCTTTGTGTGAGTCTTATTATCACAGAGCTTTGTGTGAGTCTTATTAACACAGAGCTTTGTGTGAGTCTTATTAACATAGAGCTTTGTGTGAGTCTTATTATCACAGAGCTTTGTGTGAGTCTTATTAACACAGAGCTTTGTGTGAGTCTTATTAACACGGAGCTTTATGTGAGTCTTATTATCACAGAGCTTTGTGTGAGTCTTATTAACACAGAGCTTTGTGTGAGTCTTATTAACATAGAGCTTTGTGTGAGTCTTATTATCACAGAGCTTTGTGTGAGTCTTATTAACACAGAGCTTTGTGTGAGTCTTATTAACATAGAGTTTTGGTCAGTATAGTTTAGTTTAGTATGGTGTTAAATATAATTTAGAGTTTGTCTAGACCTTAATAATACTGGGTGGTGAGCGGTTTGCCATTTGAAAGTTGTTTCTCTATAGTTTTTTGATTAGATAGGGCTCTGTTTATTTGATTGTTGACTAGGGGTTTAAGATATCCTTGGGCTGTGAAAGCCTGAAGAGTTGTTGACATTGTTTTTATAAAGGCCTTCTTCCTCAGAACATATATCTTGTCTCTTGTAGCTAGGCTATAAATTAAAGAGTGTTTTAAATGAAAAGGATGGCTTATTTGAAAATCGAGGTACTGTTAATGGCTGGTGGCTTTGGTGTGGACTGAGTTGTTTATTGCTCTCATGTAGGCTCATTTCCAGATCTAAGAATATGGCATGGTGTTATGTTATGTTGTGAAATGTTCCAGTTGAATCTGAGGGGGCTATTTGTTACCAACGATCTCTGCACGTCCATCATAGACCTTGCCTTAAAATATGATTGAAGAATGACCCTGAGCACAGGACGATTATTGGATAGCTCAGTGGTTAGAGCATTGGCATACTAAGCCAAAGGTCCGGGGTTCGATTCCCGTGTCCAGCTGTCATTTTTCACTTTTCAGAATATGATATCTAGATGGAGTAATTCTCACTAAAAGCATAAATAAAAGCTTTGGTTATTTGATTATTAAATATGCAATCCCTTACAATTATAATAATTGTACAAGTGGCAGCATTAAGCCAACTACCGAGTCGAGGTGGCTGTGTTATCTGATATCTTGTGATCTTAATATAATCACACATTTGTAACCGACAATTTTCGCACATCCATCATAGACTCTGCCCTAAAATATAAATAAAGAATTACCCTGGGCATGAGACGATTCCTGGATAGCTCAGTGGTCAGAGCATTGGCGTACTAAGCCAAAGGTCCCGGGTTCGATTCCCATGTCCAGGTGTCATTTTTCAATTTTCAGAAAACTTTATTTATAAAGCAATTATTTTGATTCTTTTATCATTTTAATCCGCGTCTGGTCTGTTCCGTGTTGTTCCATTGTTGTATGTATGTACTTATTGGTTTGTAACCGATGGTTTGAACTAGTTTCTCTACTACTCTTCTCTTATTGGCCTTGAGCTTATGTTTGTTATTTGAAAATATATGGTTTTCTTGTTTTAGCTGTTCTGCATAACCTGAACTTGAGCGACAGTTTCATCAACGGTTCTAATTCTCTTGATTGGCCGAAGTATTCCTCCATCCATTTAGTCAACGGTTCCAAGTTTAGTACCGGGACGTTTTTGTTTTTCTGTAATTGAAGTTTTAAAACGTATCTCCTCGGTGGAACTTGAAACCGGTTTCCCGTCAAGGACTCGACTGTCGTCCAATTCTGCTTGGTTTTGGTTTGGTCCAGCCACATCCAAGGTAGCGTCATGTTCGTTATTTATATAGAACAGTAGACAATCTGTTATTGTTGTTTGTTTTCTAGGGGAAGATGGTTTTTTTAATTTTAATGTGAATTTTACTTAGTAATAATAATACAATTTAATTAAAATTATTTTATTTCTAAATTTTAAATGATTTTTTTTTTCAAACCTAAGTTTAATTACAACTAACATATTTAAAAAATATTTTATATATACATTTCATTATTATTTTGCTGTAGTGCATTTAGTTTTTTATGAGAAAATAAAGTTTTTGAATATATATGATTATAAATATAATATATATGATTATAAATATGAACTACATGAATTTTAATTTATATCCTAAATTATATATTTTTTCGGTCGTTATTGCTTACCTTACAGCAAGATTTATTATCTTGCTTACCTCATGAATAAATGTTTAGGCCTACACATAATGAATGCGTTTTTCAAAAAACCTTTTATAATAATTTTTTTTACATATTATATATTATTGATGAATTACTAAACAAATCGCTAGATTCCGCACTAGTAACGTTCATTTCACTTGTAGAGACAGTCATATAGAATACCAACAATTTCATCATCCCCTCTAACAAGTGTCATCGGCCATCATTGTAAATGTCCTACACTTCCAGTTCCAATAACTATTTACGGTTGATTTTTGTTGCCAACCTTGTATAAAATAATAAAGGGGAATATTCTCTTTCCAGTGATATATGACACTACTACACTATTTATCTGGTAAAACGAGCACAAATCTGGAGAGCCAAACTCATTGGCTTTGGCACTTTTAACTGTAGTAGGTAGAGCCGATCAGATTGGCTTATGGCACTGAAAGGGTTAACCTGTCCAGGAACTGTAATAAATTAGTTTCAGAATTTATCCAAATCATAAAGAAGTTGTTAATAAATCTCATACATTAGAGTGATTGCAAATATTCGGACTGGATTCTCTAAAGTTAGATAATGTAAGAATATATTAGTATTGGTAATAAAACAGTCACCCTGGAAATCAATTTTTATCTCAGGATACTGGCTAATTGTCTAATTTTAAATTGCTCTACCTAGTTTTCCTATAAAGTCCTTGTATTCATTTTAATTTACTATGTTCTATTCAGTAGTAGTGGGTTGGTGTTCGGGGGGAGGGGGGCGGGGGAGGCAAGCACAGAGGCGTTGGCAGACTAAAGGAAGTGTTTTAACAAAGCTACATTTGATATGTTGTCGAGTTGGATTTCAACCGCACTCATTTGACATATCTGAATACTGTTCTAACTGCGTAACTGATCAACCAGTAGGCCCCCTCGATAGCGGTTCACACACAAGTCCATCTTGTACTTCTATTAGGAAACACAAGACAACTCTTACCCCCGAGACTCGAACCTGCAAGTCGCTACATCTGATGTAGTTGATGTTAAACCAACGGCCTATACGTCATGGACACTCGCTCGACCTCTCTTTAATAATCTGTTTTTACCTTATTTTTTGAGACATGTGGCGAATGAGAGTTTAGTAATTAAAACACTTGAACAACACATTGCAACTAAAGTCTGTTCAGCGTATTATTTTATGAAAGGCCTCTTTCCTCTATCAGAAAGCTATTATATAGTAGGATTTTGATAGGAAAAAAGACCTTTCAGAGAGTAATTCCTACCATGAATGCACTATACGAACCTCTCTCATGTTTGGAAACCCTCTTCCTAGATCTAACTCGAATCAGCGAATTCTTTCACACATGATTAATTTACTCCATTACAACATTGTGACATTTAGCTCTTACATTGCTGTTCTATTGTTTTCAGCAATGGCTCTTCAGAAATACATCTGACATATGAACTAAGTTGAGTTGTTATGTTTTATCAGCCAATTTTTTTCATTATGTTTGATGAAAAAATACAACACCAGAAGGTAATTATATTTGTCTGGAAAGTCAAAGAGAACACCTAGCTGCCTATATCTAAAGAGAAGGAGATTTATCAGGAACACCAAATAGAATGGCTAACTAGCTGACACACCGGTCTTAACATTTATAAGGTTTGCAAGTCCCATCGCTTAATATTTTAACGGACTTTTTTTTCATTATTATAACCATCCAATCCAGTTTATCAGTTAACAAGGACTTAAGGCGATTGGACCTTTTTATTTGGCGTGGAAAAGCAGAGCCATGGGAACAAAAAGTTATCTTCAATAATTTTTATTGTTTTGCAATTCTCTTTTCGGAAACGTTTTGTTCAAATATAGATGCATGTTGATTAAGTTATACTTTTTATATTACACACCTCTATAATTTTAAGAGTGATCAAATATCAAGAGAATTGACATTTTTCAATAGAAAACTGCCGGCTTCATAACAAAAAATAAGAAAATGTAACAATTAATAAGCATTGATTGATTATAAGGGGTGTTGAAAATATTAACATAAAAATTTCACTCGTTCTTGAGAAAACTGATATTTACAAACATGTGATTTTTCAGCAAGACCTGTTTAGTAACTAGCGCCATCTACGGTTTCTGTGATCCATGTGTTATTGTTGGCGTGAAATAATACTGTGAACAGTTGTAAAGCCACGCCATGCCTTTCACCCTTCCGCCGACCACCCCAAAAAATAGGTTTTAGACTTGCACTCGACAGGGCCATTGGCTTTAAAATTACCAATATAAATATGTAGGGCTGTGATAACAAATGTGCATTATAATAAAACACCTGTTAAGCTTAGGCTATATGTTAGGAAGCCATAGGTTTATAACTCTAGGCCATATGAATGCATAGCCGATAATTTAAATTTACTGTTTATTGTCAATTTCACTTTGTAACATTGTAACATGTTACATCATACTACCCCCCATATTAAGATTCACGCAAAGGTTTTCCTTATGAGTCATACTACCCACTCCGTATGAAACCTCAATATTAATAAACTTCCTGCAATAGTAAGCTTCTCTTTTGTAGTCCCATTTAGATTCAGTCTATATCGAGAACAATATCGAACAAGAATAAACTCCCCACAAGCACAAACTGTTCATGTACTTACCCATTGTATCTTCTGGTTAGAACAACCTTAAAGACTGGAATACACACCTCGCGTCCTAAGTCGAAGAGTGGGTCGAACAAGCCATGGTGAGCCCGCAACTGAGATTCTAAGCGGACGGATCAAATCGATCCTACTAGAACTGGTCTAGGACAACAACTGAAACTATCCAGCCGTCTGGCGGGAAAGATGATTTCTACCACCAAGACATCACGTGATGTATGTACGTCACAGGCACCAGTCAAACAGATCTCTTTGCCTGGACTTGGACATTTACAGGATGATAACGTATTTTGTGTATATTACCTCATCGATGTTAATTTAATAGACTTGAACTGTGGCTAATTCAATTTAGAACTAAAGTAATGTAAATTTTTGTAATAAGCCGGAATAAGCAATGTAAATTATTTACTAAAAGTTTTTTTATTAAACTAAATTTAAGTATGAGAAAATTAATTAGTTTTGCCGCCACTTGGGCGCTAGTGTCTGTGAAGTTACGTAAAATATTAGATTGCCACATTTATAATTTTTTGATAATGTTTTTCTATTTTGATTGTTATTTGAATTATATATTAAAGTAATGTAAAGTTTTGCTAATTGATTGATTAAGACTTAATAATTTTCAGACCTAGTTGACTTAAAGATATGTTTCATGTTTGGAAACATTCACATGATCGTACTGCGCTTTATGATTGACATGATTTTCAATATAGCCCCAATGGATTTTTGAGGCCATGTAAATTATTGTTTCAATTGTTGTTATCTTAAATAAACCATTCATATTGTTATTTAATTGTTGCTAATGTCTTACTTCTTTATAAATTATTTAGTTTACCTCCCACCTTCCTTTTAGTCTATTGTGGCCGTAGCTAAGAAGTTGTAGAATGGGTGGTAACACTGCGCTACTCTGATCCTATCCATCTCTTTATCTCTCTGAGCTGTGTTGGAAATCATTCTTGCTTTATTTACATTTTTGTTACTAATTCTGTTTATTTTTGTTTCATGGAGGAGACACTGACCACGGACGCTGCTTCTAGGGAGGGAGCGGCAAGAGACTCTGGGGTGTTGTCTAAATCCATGGTCTACAGGCTCAACAAAGAGGGCCTTATTTCCGAGCTCGCAAAGAGAGGGCTGCAATGATCACTGGAAACCACTGTTGCCAGACTTCGCACAATTCTCTTGGGAGTCCTGACAGAGGGTGAAGCGTCTGATGATGCTGACCAGTAGGAGTAGTGGACCACCAAGCAGTACCGGTGAGGGTTGAAGCTCCGATTGACCAGTCGTGCTTTGGTGAGTGACAAAACTCAATATAAAATTCTAGCCGAGTTTGTAAACCGTATACCGCTGTGTGATGGTCAGGACAGCTCGTCGCTTTTTTATTTCTGGTTGAAATAAACAGGGTGTGTAGACTGGGGTTAGGGTCCGAGTTGGAGTTTGTAGCGCTTTGTTTGGGGAAAACTTCAGGGTATCTAACCCAACTATTTTCTGAAGGCTTAAGTCAAGGGTTAAGTTGGAAACATATAAAATAAAAGATTTTAGATTATCTTATTCCCACTAGAGCTAGGGAAAACTTGCGCAGATTATATGTACAACGCTTTCAGAGCTCAGAAGAGTCCTTAAGAAACTTCATTGTATCCATGTCAGAGGCTGCCTAGGTGTTAGAGATAAACCTCTCAGAGCGCTAAGTTGTAGATGTCATTTTGGAAAATGTGTCCCCCTTATCTCGACGCCATTTTGTTTTTGCTAGTAAACCTTGTACTATGTTTGAACTCCATGGTCTTGCTTCCTAGATTGAGGGCACATTATTGTCTGAGAACGAGTATTTAGCGGCTAATCCACCTAGTGTTGTCGCTAATCGAGATGTGGGTTCAAATCCCGGGAGTTTTGGTAATATGCAGAGGAATAGAGGTATTATTCCAGCACGGGATACCAAACCTGTGGGGCAGAACCACATTGGCCCGCGAATGTTGGAAAACGGGGATTTGACCAAAATTCGCTGTTACAAATGTCAGCAGTTAGGGAATTTTCAGAGTAAGTGTCCGTCGGGAAACTAGTAGCGTGCCGTAAGTTTCCTGGGTCTCACGAGCGAAGCGATCTTCCATGCCCACCTTCCCCTATTGTTGATCTTAATATTTGTACCCAGCGCTGTCTAGGATTATTAGACACTGGGGCAAGTGCTTCTTTTGTAAGTTTCAAGTTGTTAATTTCTCTTCAAAAGTCTAATAATATTGTTATTTAAAATTTCATTCCTAAAGTTTATGCTGTTGCTAATGGTTGTTCTTTGGTGGTTAGTAAGAGAGTTAGTGTTCCAATTAAGATTGGTGGATTCTCGTGGAAAACCCCATTATTTGTTGTCGTGGGTTTACCCTATAATGCTATTTTAGGAGTGGATTTTTTTGCCCGTTCTAGAGCTATTGTTAATTTGTCACAAAGAGAGGTTTATTTTGGATTTTGACCCCGTGTCAAGGTGGCATTTAGTAAGGAACTTCAGCGTAGGGACCATGTTTTTGTAAATGTTGAAAATGTGGATGTAAATTCAATTTTGGAACAATTTTCTGATGTTATCACTCCCAGATGGGGAAAATATGACATATTACCCTATGACATTGTAATGGAAGACCCCAAACCAGTAAGGTCAGGTCCGTATTATTGTGCCCCACCCAAATTGCACATTTTTAGGGAGCTGATTCAGAATATGCTCAAGGAGAGGGTTATAAGACCTAAATCTGCTTTTGCTAATCCCACTTTCATAATTCCCCGTAAAGTTGGTGGACACAGACTTATTATAGACTATCGAAAGGTAAACAAACAGATTAGATTCGACCCATATCCTATGCCTAGTATAGATTATGCTTTTCAACATCTTGGTGGAGCCAAATACTATAGATTAATCGACCTCAACGCCAGTTTTTTGCAATGTGCGCTGAGTGAACGGTCTAAACAATACACTGCGTTTGTCACTCCATGGCAAGTGTACGAGTTTAACCGCGTTCCCCTTGGATGTTCTATTGGAGGTCAAGCTCTAAATCGTGTTCTAGATCACATTTTTGAAGACTGTAAGTTCAAGTTCGTCTTCAATTATCTTGACGACATTTGTATTTATAGTAATACTATGGAGGAGCATTTGACTCATATAGAGATTGTATTGTGTAAACTCAGAGGTGCTGGGCTTACAGTAAATCCAGAGAAAGTTACGTGGGCTATCACGTCCATCAAGTACTTTGGTTATATCATTTCTGAGGGCAACCTGTTGGTGGACCCTGAGCGGGTAAAACCCATTTATAATTTTCCTGCACCTAAGAATCTTAAGGGTGTCCAATGTTTCTTGGGTATGTGTGCGTATTACACAAAGTTTATTCCCCATTTTTCAGAGATTGAATTCTCTAAAAAGGAAAGGTTACAAGTTTGTTTGGGGGGAGGACAAGTCTAAGGCATTTTATTTATTAAAGAAATCTTTAATTTCCGTTGAAGTGCTCAGAATGCTCGATTTTTCACTCCCGTTTCAGCGGCAAGTATATGCTTCCTCTGTTGCACTCGGGGCTGTGCTGTCTCAAGGTCATCCAAAGGGGGTTTCGCCCGTTGCGTTCGCGAGTAAAACCCTTTCGGAGGCGGAAAGAAAGTACAGTGCCTTTGAGAAGGAATGCCTAGCCTGCGTATACTGGGTAGAACGATTCTCTGACTATCTTGAGCAAAGAGAGTTCGATCTGTATACTGAAAATATGGCCTTAGCGTGGATGTGGTCTCATCCAAGGCAACTTGGTAAGATTGGCCGTTGGGTTTTGCGCCTATCGCAATTCAAGTTCAATACCCACCATATTTCTGGTAAACATAATGTTGTGGCTGATACCCTGTCTAGGATGAATAAAGGGTTAGATGTTATTGGTGCGAAGGAGAACGTGGAAACGGCTTGGGTTATTCATACTATTCCAGATTTATTTGTGTCTATTGCTAAGCATCAAAAAGAAGATCATGTTTGTATTGAGCTCGTGGAAAAATGGGAGAAAGGTGAAGATTTTGGCAAATTTGGTATCTTCAAAGGTCTTGTTGTTTCCTACGATCAAGGTGGCAAAAGAAGGATATTTGTGCCACAGAAAATAAGACCCATGTTGTTGAGTTATTTCCATGAATCCCTTTTTGGTGGGTATCTTAGAATCCTCAAAATTCAACGAAAGATTTCCAAAGAGTTTTTCTGGCCTATCCTGTATAAAGACGTTCGTGATTGGGTTAGGAATTGTGAAGCCTGCCTTAAAACTAAACCTGCACAGAACACTCGCGTTGGGTTACATTCGGCCGATATAGCTGGTCCTATTACTCGATCCACTAAGGGTAATACTTGTATTTTAGTTTTGGTTGATGGATTTTCCAAGTTTGTTTTTATTATACCCCTTAGAAACATGAAAGGAACCACTACGGTAAATGCTCTTCATGAACGATAATGGCCAGTGTTTTAGTTCAAAATCTTTCAAAGACATATGTTTTGGATGGGGCATAAAACATGTTACCACGAGTCCGTATTATCCATCCCCTAATAATGTTGAAAGATTTAAGGTGCGGCGCCACAGCCACCGGACTGGACTTTACTTGACATGACTGGAGTCAAGTGGGATATTCCATACAATGTTTATTTATTGTTTAGGCGCCACTGCGACCAAACTCGACTGGACTTGACATAATCTGCCGACCGGAGTCAGGTCTTGTACGGTCCCAATTGGAAAACTCACATGAGTCTGTTTCCCCCACCACTCTTTAAGAACACTATCTCCAGCACGTGAACACTTGTTTACATACCGTACGTCTACCATTTTCATATTAAACATTTTATTTAAAGTACAAATTTAAAGTATTTATAATTCTATTTAAATCGTCTCTATATTATTATTAAAAATAAGTTCTCGAATAATAAAACTTGATTTTATAAACATTTCTAATATTATTAAAACAATTTTAAAATTTCTTTGGAAGAGCAACTTGTAGAGACAGTCCGAGAGAAGTGTATTGTATGACACAAGTAACAAGAATTTTTGCAACGCCAGGATGAAAATCAAAATTTGGGATGAAATAGTAGCTAGACTGAACATTAAATCAGGCGAGTGAAATCTAATTTGTATAACTTACGTTTTTATTTATATTTTGTATAGTAAAATAATTTTTCATAAAATACTTGTAAAAAGAATCATCATTTTACTTTGCTTGCTTTAGTAACATGCATAATCTGAACAATATAAATTACATCTTCTTGGTTGTTATTTATTCCCTTTTCCGTATTTGGTATAAGCTATGGTCTTCCACTAAGATGACATATTTAGGTGATGTTACACCATCTTCAAATCTTATTTATAATAAAGATGATTAATTTAAATTCATACTATCGTAAGGTTTGTGAAATTTTGAGATGTTATTTGGAAGAAACTTTTTGTGGGATGATCCAAATAACATCTTAAAATTTCACAAACTTTACGATAGTATGAATTTAAATTAATCATCTTTATTATAAATAAGATTTGAAGATGGTGTAACATCACCTAAACATGTCATCGTAGTGGAAGACCATAGCTTATACCAAATAAGGAAGAGGGAATAAATAACAACCAAGAAAATTTAACCTTAACATTTATCACTCCTTACCAAATAATTATGTACATTATTAAAAATATAAATTACATGAGAGAAAATGAGCTTATTACAATGTTGAAAAAAATACAAGAGTTTAGTATAGTTATGATTTACAGTATTTACTTTTCGGGAAGTTTATTAGGTTTAATAGGCCATGAAACACAATCACTCAGTAATGACATAAAGCAAACAATATATTTATTAATATCTTTATAACAGAAACATCTGAACAGTAAGCAGACCATCGAACGACTATATTTACGATACAGTTACAGGGTTTAACAAATAGAGGTAGCCAACATAACATAAACTTAGCAGAGTTGCCAATATAATCATATTAATACCTCCTCTCAATTCTGCAAAGATTAAGATAAGAAAATTTTTTTTTTAATATAATAAGGTAAAAGCTTTACCACATACTTTTGTATTCTAACACTTATTCACAAATTCTAATCATATTTCTGTAACACTTAATATATTTCTAAAGTACTCAAATTTCCTTATTGCTAATCCTTTTGTCATTATGTCTGCTACTTGTTCATTAGTAGCTACATAGTGTAATTTAAAATCACCAATACTAATTAAATCTCTTACAAAGTGATGTCTCACATCAATATGTTTGGACCTCTTCGTCTCATAGGTTTGTGCCATTTTCATACAAAATTGTTTGTCTTCAAAGACAATAACTGGCTTTACACAATCAATACATTCATCAATTAACTAGATTAAAAAACTTACATTCAGACATTCCAGCAGAAAGAGCCCAATACTCAGCTTCACTACTAGAAAGATCCACAACATTTTGTTTTTTAACACCATGATACAACATTATCATTTAATTTAACAACAAAACCTGTAACACTTTTCCTATCAATAGGATCACTAGCATAGTCTGAATCAACAAAAGCTTTAACATTTATAACTGAACAAATATTATTTTTAACATACTTCAAACCAAAATTACTAGTATATTTGAGATAATGAACAACATTCTTAAGATAATTTCAATGAGTTTCACTATAACAATTTTGAAACCTTCCAAAAAGATACTGTAAAACAAAGATCTGGCCTTGACCCTAGCATCACATACAATAAACTACCAATCAATTCTTTATATGGCACTTTATAATTTTTTTCCTCTGAGACCTTTTGTAAATTCAATTTTGGTTGTACAGGTATTTTTGATATTTTACAATCATTCATCCTAAAATGATTCACAACTTTGTCAGTAAGATTATTTTGACTAATAAATATATTATCCTCTTTATTTTCAATTTCAAGACCTAAAAATACCAATCTACCATCAGAAGTTAACTCCCTAATGTCAAGAAAATGCATTAACTTACACTACACTTAACTACACAATTAACATCATCAATTGAGCTTGAGAAAGTAATATAAACTTGGATCAGCCTTGGATCTTTGAAAATCTAACTCACTCAACAATCGGTTAGCACTGTCGTTCCAGCACTTAGAGCTTTGTCTCAAACCATATAGGGCTTTCACCACTTTACACACTTCACCATTTTTTATGTGTAAGCCATCAGGAGGGTAAAGATACACAACTTATTTTAATTCACTTTTTAGAAAAGCTGATTTTACATCTAACTTAATGAATAAATCACGTTGAACAGCAACAGCCAATAGTGTTCTAGTGTCACTAGCCGAGATACCGGAGAATAAACATCTTCCTCCTCCAAACCAGGTTGCTGGTAACCTTTAGCTACCAAGCAAGCTCTCTTCTGAGCTACACCATCAATCATCTTCTCAGTAAACACCCATCAAGATTCTATTATGACTACATCAGGTGGAGGATGTACCAATTCCCATGTCTTATTGTTCTTAAGATATTCCAACTCTCTTTATAGCTTCCTTCCAACCATCATCTTGTTGAACAGCATCTTGATAGGACCTAGGAGCTTCAAATGGAAAATAACCAGCACTGAGAGCCATAGCCATCCCGACTTCATAATCTTCAAGATCGTTTGGCATTTTACTCTCTTTTACTGCCTTCTTTCAGGAACTTGAGGAACATCAACCGTTTTAATTTCAGAGTTATCAAGTCTGGGTTCTTTTGTCTTTACATCCACTTGATCTTGAATATTCTCTTCTACCTCTAAATTTTCTGAGTCACGATCTTCAATATCTTTAGTTACATTCTTGCTTTCATCAAAGATGATAGATCGAGTAGTGGTAACCCTTTTACCCACAGGAGCCCACAATTGATAGCCATTATGACAATACCCTATCATAATTAATTTCCTTGAACGAGAGTTTAATTTCCCGGAATGATCTTCTTTGGGAATGTGTACATAAGCTGTGCACCCAAAAACTCTAATTTTACTCAGATCAGGCTTATAACCATACCAATTTTCTGCAGGGGTTACATCTCCATGTAACACAGATGTAGGAGTTCTGTTAAGCAAATAAACAGCTGATAATACTGCTTCTACCCCACATGTATTTAACTAAACCTGAGTCAAATATTAGGCACCTAGCTTTATCTAAAATAGTTCTGTTGAGACGTTCGCTTACTGAATTTTGTTCTGGATTTCTTGGAATAGTGTACATTATATAAATACCTTTAGCTTCACACAAGTTTTTAAAATCACTGGAAACATATTCCCCACCATTATCACAACGCAAATTCTCAATTTTTCTATTAAACTTAGCTTCAACCATAGCAATGTACTTTCTGAAGCATTCTTCAACTTCACCTTTCCTCTCAAGTAAGTAAACAACTGTAAAATGACTAACATGATCAATAAATGAGACAAAATAGTTTTTACTGTCATGTGTAGTAGGGGTTATTTTGCCACACACATCTGGTGAAACAAATTGCAAGATTCTTTTTGATTTTCTTTCTTCTGGTACACATTTCAAAAATGGTGCTCTTGTTTGTTTACCCTGAAGACAAACCTCACATAACTTACTGCAAGGAAACTTAGACGAATGTTCCATCTTTCTGGGCCACAAGATTTACTTCACTTGCATTCAAATTCATAGTGACAAAATACAGGTTGTCGATAAGATTCCCCTTCAAAACAAGTTTGTCATTCTTCAAAATAGTCACACATTTATTATGAAAAATAACCTTTAAGTTATTTTCTTCGAGCCTTTTAACAGAGAGCAGGTTATGGGACAAACTGTTGACGCCAACACCTTATGCATCGTTACACCAATACCGTTGTTAGTTAACAAACATAGATTACCACATCTATCAGAGTTAACTATTTCACCAACTTTAGCCACACTAATTCATGAAGAAATTTCCTGAACATCATATAAATACTTTGAATATTCAGCTTGAATTAGATGGTTTGTTGCCCCACTGTCAACAACAAAATTAATACTATTATGATAATTTGACATTCCACAACTTAACTCAGTGGTACCATCAGAGTCTGACACAGAAAATGAAACTTCTTTTTCTGAATTTCCAGCAAAATTGTTTCTATTTGGACATTAGGAACGCATGTGACCTTTCTGATTACAGGCATAGCACTTACTGGTAAATAATTTAGGTTGCATCACCCTATTTGGTTTCCACGAATTACCATTCCGTTGACCAAACTTATTTGCATGATCCTTTTTAAACTTATTTTTATGCCCTATAAACGCATGGCTTTGTGCACTTGAAACACTTGAACTACGAATTTTTAAATTACGTTCTTCTTCTGACAACAGCTTATTTTTTACAAAGTCTAATGTAACTGCACTTGTATTAGACGTAAATAAAATGTCAATAGATGTCACAACTGGTAAATACCGCTCAGGCATAGCTGCCAACAGTTGAGTAATACACTCTTGTTCTTCAACAGTACCTTCAGAATTCCTCAATTCAGCTACTGTTTTATCAAATTCGATGATAAACTCATTCAAGCTTGATTTACCTTCAAAAGACATGATTCTTAATTTTTTCTGAAGTTCAATACGATTCATTATGCCCATTTTAACATATGTCGCCTTCAGGGACGTAATCATTACTTTAGCGGTACTTGCATTTTTGATTTGCTCCAAAACATTATCAGCCATGCATTGCACAATCAAATCCTTGGCCTTAGCATCTTTCATTAAAAAACTGTCTTTAACTCTTGAATCCGCCAATACATCCGGTGGATCAACAGACAACATTTCTAGCACAGCATTCTTTTCCAAAAGCCTCTCCAGACGATATAACCAGTTCTCAAAACCACTACCATCAAAAGGCTTTAATCCTGGATGCGTATAGGATACAGATGCCACCGCCATGTTGAACTCTTCAAAAAACTTTGGTCACCGTTACACCGTTTTCCCGAATCTTACAATTATAAAAAATTAATAACCATTGATACTTTCTGGGCCCATAACCTATCAGGTTTAATAGGCCATGAAACGCAATCACACAGTAATGACATAAAGCAAACAATATATTTATTAATATCTTTATAACAGAAACATCTGAACAGTAAGCAGACCATCGAACGACTATATTTACGATACAGTTACAGGGTTTAACAAATAGAGGTAGCCAACATAACATAAACTTAGCAGAGTTGCCAATATAATCATCTTAATAAGTTTGACTCAAATTTTGTCCCACTGCCAAGGTACTTCACCATATTCTGAAATGAAGTAAGACAAAAACGCCTCTCTAACTTCAAAAGCTTCTCTCTTACTTTTTGAAGGTACACCTTTAAGACGCATCATACTATAATTGTTTGCTGCATTCATATCAACCCCTGTTTCGATCATGTTTGTGGTCATGAGGTAGTTATGGAGAACACAAGTGGCCGTAACCACCTTATCAACTAAATTTACAGAAATTTCTAACGGTTTGTAGTAAACTCTCCAACGAGCAGCTAAAATGCCAAATGTATTCTCTACTACTCTTCTTGCCCGTGATAATCTGTAATTGTATACTAATCGTTCCCTGTTCAACTTATTTCCTGGATAAGGGCGCATAACATGATTTAATAGAGGAAAAGCTTCATCGGCAACAGCAACGTAGGGCATATCTCTCCCTCCTTCGTACAAAGGCTCATCTGGTGGCAAATTATTTCCCTTTTCTAAGCGAAATCCAATAAAAGAATTTGAAAAAATTCCACCATCACTAAAACACCCTTTAGAACCAACATCGATCATAATGAACTTATAATTTGCATCTACCATTGCTAATAAAACTATAGAAAAGGTTTTCTTGTAATTAAAATAATCTAACCCAGAATTTGGAGGAGCTTTAATTTGTACGTGCTTCCTACCATCTAATGCACCAAAACTGAGCAAAGTTCCACTTATTTTTAAACTCGTCAGCAACAAATTTCAATTGCTCATCTGTAGGATCTGGAATTTGCAAAAGTTGCAATCAATTCCATATTGCACCGCAAACGTCATTGACAATACGTGATACGCTTCTGTGACCAAGCCGGTAACTGTATTCCATTGACATGAATGAATTCTCTGTGGCCAAATAACTGAAAGATATTTACATTTCAGTTAATTAATATTAATCAAAAATAAGATTCATTCATCAGTAATAAGATTATGATTTATCACTAATTAAATTATTATTAATCAATAATAAGATTATTATTATTCATCAATAAGGAAGATTAAGAAGTTCGTTATTTTTTGTTTGTTTTTTTAGGGGATGAAGCAAAGAATGCTTGGATTAAATTACGAGATGCCTACAGAAGTAGTTTAAAACGCATGAAATCATCAAGAAGTGGATCTGAAGCTACTTTTTCGAAAGCTTGGAAATACAGTGAACAAATGTCCTTCCTCCAGACATACAAACGAACGAGCGGAAATAAATAAATTCATGAGTCCTTGTGAGAACATTGACAGTGAAAACAGCCAGCTGCAATGTGAAGAGGAAACTGTATGTAATGAGGTTCTTGTGAAAAAATCGAAAAAAGTGAAACCTGATCCTACCCTTGACTTTCTTCGAGAGCAGGCAAGTATTAGAGAGGCAGAAAGAAAGAGAAGAGAAGAGCTGAGACGTAATATGGTCCCAAAAGATGGTCTGAAACTATTTTTTGATTCGATGTATGAAGCAACGAAACAGCTAAGTCCAGACCTGCAGAAGTCAGTCAAGCGTAAATTATTTGCGATTGTGTCGGAAGCAGAAGATGTACCTCAGGGACAGCCACCAGCAAGCACTTACACAAATACTTCAGCAGAAAATGATTTTACTTTATAACCTGGAAGAAACAGTAACTAAACGTCATTCGGGAAAGTCTTTAAATTATGGATGAGACTTTACAGTAATTTTCTAAAAACACATTAATTATTTTTTTTCCTTTTTTAATAATACGATACACACCAGAAAGGTTCAATAATTTTGTATGCTTAGCTACTTGCCTTTAATACCTTTACCTTATTACCATAGCTAAGATTTAATCATAATTATTTCGTAATTTTTATTTACTAGAATTTATTAAATAAAAAACTTGATTATATGACTGTGGTGCTAGATTTATTTTAATATTGCGTTGCTTTTTTTTAATGGGTGGGGCCCTAATATATAAAAAATATTTGCAATAAAGCTTTATTTATTCTTAGCTACGCACTTTAAATCGTAAATCTGAAGATGAATGGTAACATATGAAATTTGCTCTTATTTTCTGAACAAAGTTGAACTTTTTTGATTATAAGATTGCTAAAATTAATTTACTTTATCATTGTAGATATTTTATAATTTCTTACCTTAAACAGACGGCAAGTTTCTCTTCAGTACTGATTGGTTTACGCCAGTTTGTCTCTTGTTTTTGAATGTCTGTAGCGATTAAATCATGAATATATTTAAAATCGAATTTGGTTAGTCGAAAGTAGATTTTAAACTGCTCAGCTGTCAAAGACTTTATTAACATATGAAACTCGCCTAACACATTTCTTTCTTTCACATATGTATTTATCCATGTTCTCGTCCTTTTCGATAGCAATAATGCACAGCAATCCAAAAAATCCTCATCTGAATCGGATTCAGAACTTAAATCCAATAACTGTTGCCTGGAATTCATATTATGCTGAGAGAAATGCAGAATAAACTGAGATGTTTTAGACTACACAGTCAACTCAAGTCTGTTCGCTGTGGCGCATATCTGCATTAGTCCAGTCATGTCAAGTCCAGTCCGGTGAATCTTAAGGTAGCACTGACCATCTATCACAGCGAGTCTCAAGTCCACTGGGACCGTGATTTAGATTTTTTGAATTTGGCGTTTAATTCTGCACTGCACGAGTCAATTGGCGCTTCTCCAGCTTCTGTATTGTTAGGTAGGGATCCGAACCATCCCCTTCTAGTGGTCTGGAATGTGGATCCTCTGCTAGGAGCCCCTAATGACCCCTCTTATTCTGAAAAGTGTTCAGCAGCCTTTTAGAATCTGAAAAAGTCACAGAGGAGGGTTGTGGAAGTCTTCAATAGAGGTTGTGTCCCTGTGAACCATCGCAGTGGGTAACCTAGCTATGTGTAGATGTTTACCCATAGTTCCGCTCTTGACAAGACTACTGCCGAGCCCTCTCCCAGATGGAGTGGACACTGGTCAGTGGACTGCTTCTTGACGCCAGTGTCGGTGAGTTTAAAGAAACCGACAGACCACACCGTGACACGCAGAGCTCATGTGAACCATCTTAAAATTGTACCTACTTAAGGTGCATGCATAAATTTTGTGTACGAGTAAAGGTTGTAGGTTCAACGTTTCACTTACACATTACTCTATTTTTGGTTTACTCAGGTGAATTAAGTATAACCAATCGAGTAGTTGTTTATAGTTGTATGGGAAGCTATTAGATAACTCTTTGGTCATGCTTTAATTTTGTGAAGTATAAAAAATATATAAATTTGTTACGTAATGTTTTACAAAGCTTATGTCATTCATTTATGGTTGATAGTTATAAACTCATCTTAGTGTTTATATAGTTAACCATTTTGGTTATACTCAGGTACATAAAGCGGAACCATGCGTATAGTTTTTGATAAGTTTATGGGAACCTGTAATTAAACTCCTTGGATTTCCCTTAGTGTTGTAAAGTAACTATGTATTAGGATTAATAGGCCATGAAATGAAATCACACAGGCATTGACATAGTGTAAACACTATATTTGTATAATATAATTTATGATAGAAACGCCTAACCAGTAACCAGACCAACGAACGACTAGTAGTAAGATACAGTTACAGGGAGTAAGAAATAGAGATAGCCAACATAACACAAACTTTGCAGAGTTGCCAATATAACTATATTAATACCTCCTCTTAATTCTGCAAAGATTAATACAAGGAGAGAGAGAAAAAAATATTCAAATATAATAAGGTAAAAACTTTACCAACACACTTTTGTATTCCAATACCTATTCACAAATTCTAATCAAATTTCTGTAACATTTAATAGATTTCTAACCCGCCTCGGTGGCGTAGTTGGCTAACGCGCTAGTCGTGTTGAGCTCGACCGCTGAGGACGGGGAGATCGAGGTTCGAATCTCAGTCGGGTGAACTGGAGGTGGTTTTTCCTAAATGGTTTTCCACTCTCCCTCTATGCAAATGCGGGTTCACTTCCTCTAAATTCCACCCTCCCAATTCCTAATCCATTAGCGTAATTAGTACTTAAGCGTATAACCCGAATGGGTAGTAAGACGCGGTTCTAAATATTATTATTAATAGATTTATAAAGTTCTCAAATTTCCTTATTGCTAACCCTTTTGTAATTATGTCTGCTACTTGTTCATTAGTAGCTACATAGTGTAATTTAAAATCACCAATACTAATTAAATATCTTACAAAGTGATGTCTCACATCAATATGTTTGGACCTCTTCGTCTCATAGGTTTGTACCATTTTCATACAAGATTGTTTGTCTTCAAAGACAATAACTGGCTTTACACAATCAATACATTCATCAATTAACTAGATTAAAAAACTTACATTCAGACATTCCAGCAGAAAGAGCCCAATACTCAGCTTCACTACTAGAAAGATCCACAACATTTTGTTTTTTAACACCATGATACAACATTATCATTTAATTTAACAACAAAACCTGTAACACTTTTCCTATCAATAGGATCACTAGCATAGTCTGAATCAACAAAAGCTTTAACATTTATAACTGAACAAATATTATTTTTAACATACTTCAAACCAAAATTACTAGTATATTTGAGATAATGAACAACATTCTTAAGATAATTTCAATGAGTTTCACTATAACAATTTTGAAACCTTCCAAAAAGATACTGTAAAACAAAGATCTGGCCTTGACCCTAGCATCACATACAATAAACTACCAATCAATTCTTTATATGGCACTTTATAATTTTTTTCCTCTGAGACCTTTTGTAAATTCAATTTTGGTTGTACAGGTATTTTTGATATTTTACAATCATTCATCCTAAAATGATTCACAACTTTGTCAGTAAGATTATTTTGACTAATAAATATATTATCCTCTTTATTTTCAATTTCAAGACCTAAAAATACCAATCTACCATCAGAAGTTAACTCCCTAATGTCAAGAAAATGCATTAACTTACACTACACTTAACTACACAATTAACATCATCAATTGAGCTTGAGAAAGTAATATAAACTTGGATCAGCCTTGGATCTTTGAAAATCTAACTCACTCAACAATCGGTTAGCACTGTCGTTCCAGCACTTAGAGCTTTGTCTCAAACCATATAGGGCTTTCACCACTTTACACACTTCACCATTTTTTATGTGTAAGCCATCAGGAGGGTAAAGATACACAACTTATTTTAATTCACTTTTTAGAAAAGCTGATTTTACATCTAACTTAATGAATAAATCACGTTGAACAGCAACAGCCAATAGTGTTCTAGTGTCACTAGCCGAGATACCGGAGAATAAACATCTTCCTCCTCCAAACCAGGTTGCTGGTAACCTTTAGCTACCAAGCAAGCTCTCTTCTGAGCTACACCATCAATCATCTTCTCAGTAAACACCCATCAAGATTCTATTATGACTACATCAGGTGGAGGATGTACCAATTCCCATGTCTTATTGTTCTTAAGATATTCCAACTCTCTTTATAGCTTCCTTCCAACCATCATCTTGTTGAACAGCATCTTGATAGGACCTAGGAGCTTCAAATGGAAAATAACCAGCACTGAGAGCCATAGCCATCCCGACTTCATAATCTTCAAGATCGTTTGGCATTTTACTCTCTTTTACTGCCTTCTTTCAGGAACTTGAGGAACATCAACCGTTTTAATTTCAGAGTTATCAAGTCTGGGTTCTTTTGTCTTTACATCCACTTGATCTTGAATATTCTCTTCTACCTCTAAATTTTCTGAGTCACGATCTTCAATATCTTTAGTTACATTCTTGCTTTCATCAAAGATGATAGATCGAGTAGTGGTAACCCTTTTACCCACAGGAGCCCACAATTGATAGCCATTATGACAATACCCTATCATAATTAATTTCCTTGAACGAGAGTTTAATTTCCCGGAATGATCTTCTTTGGGAATGTGTACATAAGCTGTGCACCCAAAAACTCTAATTTTACTCAGATCAGGCTTATAACCATTCCAATTTTCTGCAGGGGTTACATCTCCATGTAACACAGATGTAGGAGTTCTGTTAAGCAAATAAACAGCTGATAATACTGCTTCTACCCCACATGTATTTAACTAAACCTGAGTCAAATATTAGGCACCTAGCTCTATCTAAAATAGTTCTGTTGAGACGTTCGCTTACTGAATTTTGTTCTGGATTTCTTGGAATAGTGTACATTATATAAATACCTTTAGCTTCACACAAGTTTTTAAAGTCACTGGAAACATATTCCCCACCATTACCACAACGCAAATTCTCAATTTTTCTATTAAACTTAGCTTCAACCATAGCAATGTACTTTCTGAAGCATTCTTCAACTTCACCTTTCCTCTCAAGTAAGTAAACAACTGTAAAATGACTAACATGATCAATAAATGAGACAAAATAGTTTTTACTGTCATGTGTAGTAGGGGTTATTTTGCCACACACATCTGGTGAAACAAATTGCAAGATTCTTTTTGATTTTCTTTCTTCTGGTACACATTTCAAAAATGGTGCTCTTGTTTGTTTACCCTGAAGACAAACCTCACATAACTTACTACAAGGAAACTTAGACGAATGTCCCATCTTTCTGTGCCACAAGATTTACTTCACTTGCATTCAAATTCATAGTGACAAAATACAGGTTGTCGATAAGATTCCCTTTCAGAACAAGTTTGTCATTCTTCAAAATAGTCACACATTTATTATGAAAAATAACCTTTAAGTAGAGATGGGTTGAATCCACTATTTCTCGAATCCGAATCTACATTTTATCTTCGAATCTCGAATCTCAAATCCGAATCCTAGCAAATTGTTAGAAATTTTAATTATTTACAAATAGACCTACATTACACAATAGGACTAACTTGTAAATTAAGATTTATTTCAATCATGCTTTCAATTTTAATCAACCCCAACCAACCCTTGCAAGATACAGGTTAAAATCCAGCCAAATTAAACAATCTAGACTCATATTATTGTTTAAAAATCAAATCAATCAAAATTTGAATGTCTTTTAGTTATTTTTAAAAGTGTTGTTATAATGAGTTAAGTTTCTAAAAAAAATGTGAACTAAACAGACTAGGGCTGTATCCGAATAGTCTACTTATGCGGCGTCGCGTTGGCTCGTGGTGTTGATAGCTGCATATGCAATCACGTGACCAAGTGTAGATCTGTCCAAATAGTCGCGAACGAGACCGATGCAGTCTTTTTGAGGTTTTGGTAACCATGGATACGGAAAGCTACGAGCCAAGCGGCTTTCTCGCGGCGTTGGTGCCGTGTTTGATTGGCAATTGTTTTATTATTATCGTTTCGCCTGCTAGAGCACCGACTTACGTTTTGCGCCATTTTAAACAAGTTTAATAGAATTTCTCGTCTCGTGATTCTCGTCATCTGTAAGTATGCCAATTAACTACATGTTATATTTTAAGATATAAACGTGTAAATAATATACATATTTAAATAGTTTTTGCTATATAAAATAATTAATGCTTAGTAGAGTGTAATAATAATAATAATAATAATAATAATAATAATAATAATAATAATAATAATAATAATAATAATAATAATAATAATACAATATACATAGTTTCTAAGTCATTCGGTAGGAAGCAGCACTGCGGGCCTAAGTGTGTTGCCGTTCGAATAGTTTGATGCAGTCTTCCCTATGAAAACCGCGATAAGTGTAAAATTATCAAGAGTGCATCAAGTCTGCATCAAGTCAAGTGTACTTGACTATTCGAATACAGCCTAGGCCTAGTTATCCTTTGATCAACTTTAATCATCATTGAAGGATTATAATTTATTTTAGTAAGGAAGCAAAAATAAAAATACAAACGGATATTTTTAATAAAGACTAAAACAACATGCTTAACAATTAAACATACATTGGAAATAGTGAACTCAATAATGCCTAAGTATGTTTTATTATTATATCCATTATCTATCTTCGCGTAGAAAACAAGAAATATATTCGATTCTTGCGATATATCAATTTCTGTGAATACATTCTATTTAAAACACAAACATATTTTCGACTCCAAGATGTTCATTCCCATTTTAGAAGGCAGGACTACGTTTGAATATTTTTACAATTACTTCAATAACATATTTTTAAAAAAACTCTTAGTTAAAATCTATTTAAAAACCAATTATGAATTAGCAAGTCGTTATTTGATTTTTAAAACTCGATAGCGCTTACTAAGTAATCAGATTGCCTGAATCGATTTCAAACAATCGATATACAATACATAAGCCGGTAGGCATAAATAAACAGTTTTATCGGCGTCTGACTGCCGACAGTATTTATTTTTCATGAAACCTAACAAAATGTCTAACTTAAGGATCATATGCAATAAATTGGAGTTATTTGCATAGTTGTAGATAATTAAAACCAGTTGGGTAGTAAGAATTAACAGTATTTTTATAATAATCACTCGGGCGAGTAAACATAATATACGCCATGGCGGCTGACTTTGCATCATGTGTAATATGTTCTTATTTCTGTTAAAAAAAGCCGTAATTTGTTTTATTTATTTCGAGCTTATTTGTAATTCTGGTTTTGATTTTCGATTTTTGAAGAATTTTAATGTGTTCATTAAAATATTTACAAGATTGTTCGTGAGGTGGAAGTTTTAGAAGTGAGCATGTGCCGAAACGGCCGAGTCCAAGTTTCCCATAGAGGTGGGAGGGTAGGGTAGTAGACACGTAAACCTTATAAACCTTACCATCAAAACCTTATACACCAATACCGTTGTTAGTTAACAAATGTAAACTACCACATCTATCAGAGTTAACCACTTCACCAACTATAGCCACACTAATTTGTGAAGAAATTTCCTGAACATCATATAAATACTTTGAATATTCAGCTTGAATTAGATGGTTTGTTGCCCCACTGTCAACAACAAAATTAATACTATTATGATCATTTGACATTCCACAACTTAACTCAGTGGTACCATCAGAGTCTGACACAGAAAATGAAACTTCTTTTTCTGAATTTCCAGCAAAATTGTTTCTATTTGGACATTAGGAACGCATGTGACCTTTCTGATTACAGGCATAGCACTTACTGGTAAATAATTTAGGTTGCATCACCCTATTTGGTTTCCACAAATTATCATTCCATTGACCAAACTTATTTGCATGATGCTTTTTAAACTTATTTTTATGCCCTATAAATGCATGGCTTTGTGCACTTGAAACACTTGAACTACAAATTTTTAAATTAAGTTCTTCTTCTGATAACAGCTTATTTTTTACAAAGTCTAACATAATTGCACTTGTATCAGACGTAAATAAAATGTCAATAGATGTCACAACTGGTAAATATCGCACAGGCATAGCTGCCAACAGTTGAGTAATACACTCTTGTTCTTCAACAATACCTCCAAAATTCCTTAATTCAGCTACTGTTTTATCAAATTCGATGATAAACTCATTCAAGCTTGATTTACCTTCAAAAGACATGTTTCTTAATTTTTTCTGATGTTTAATATGATTCATTATGCCCAATTCAACATATGTCAACTTCAAAGATGCAATCATTACTTTAGCGGTACTTGCATTTTTGATTTGCTCCAAAACATTATCAGCCACGCATTTCACAATCAAATTCTTGGCCTAATCGTCTTTCATCAAAAAGCTGTATTTAACTTTTGCATCTGCCAATACATCCGGTGGATCAACAGTCAGCATTTCTAGCACAGCATTCCTTTCCAAAAGCCTCTCCAGACGATATAACCAGTTTTCAAAACCACTACCATCAAAAGGCTTTAATTCTGGATGCGTATAGGATACAGATGCCACCGCCATGTTGAACTTGATCAAAACTTTGGTCATTGTTACACCATTTTCAACGAATCATACAATTACACGTATTAATAAACACTGATACTCTCTGGGCCCATAACCTATTAGGATTAATAGGCCATGAAACAAAATCACACAGGCATTGACATTAGTGTAAACAGTATATTTGTATAATATAATTTATTATAGAAACGTCTAACCAGTAATCAGACCAACGAACAACTAGTAGTAAGATACAGTTACAGGGAGTAAGAAGTAGAGATAGCCAACATAACACAAACTCAGAGTTGCCAATACAACCATATTAATACTTTGTACTCTAGTAATTGAAACTGATCCATGTGTATAGTTCTTTATTGATTTATGGGAGCCTATAAGTGAACTCGTGAATTATGTGCCTTTTGGAGTAAAATTCTGTTTATAGTAATATATGCCAATTTCATTGGATGATCCTTGCAGTGGATCTTGGGTCATGAAACCAATTTCTATAATTCTAGAAAGAAGACATGTTTTGCGCTAACCTATCTCATGCTTCCGCTCTATCCTAGGTTAAGAGAGACAGAGAAACTGATTTAGGCAGTGATAAACTTATGAAAAGGTGCTTGTAATACCAGGCAATTAAACAGGAACCCTCCAGGTATGCTGAAGGGGGGGACGCTCCCCTGATTCATTTCAGCAGGATACCTTTCTAATTGTATGGTGATTTATGAGTGTTGATCATGATAGAAAACTTTAGTTTTCATATTGTAACTTTGTTAGACTCTTGTGAATCAAGAGATGAAACATAGAAGACAGAAGATGTTCGTTCTGTACACATATTAATTTTGTGTAGCCGTGTGAAGTTCGGTGTGCAACCTATTGCCGGAGGCATAGTTGCGAGAAACTTCTTAAATAAGGGTCTAGTCGCACCTCCCTGTCCTTTTGAATCCCGGTATCTGGTACTCGATGTCGGTGGCTCCAGCGTCCTCTATAGATGTTGGACACTGCAACGATTAACCCTTTGAGTGCCAACGTCGCTCAGAGCGATGCACAAAATATCTGCTAAACTTGCCAGCGTCGCTCACAGCGATCCCTTGTTTTCGAGCTCTTAGTTCAGTATTAAGTCAACAGATAGAGTAGATTTTATTTCCACTGCATTCTCGTATGTTCAAGCTACTTTTATTTGTCTTTGCGATATATCGAACCTGAAAATTATTTTATAACTTTTTACTTTATGAGTTTTATCTTTGGCCTTGTTTGTAAACATGGCTACTAAGAGGAAAGCTGTGATTCAAGACACAGAAATACTTGCAATATTTATTGACATCTCAACCCAGAGTGATCAATTTGTCATTCTGAAAGCACTGATTCTGAATTTGTAAATAATGAAACTGAACAGGAATTTTATTCTAGTGAAATTGAAAGATCAAATCAAGTAGGAGTGGCAGCTGACATTGATGACACGAGTGTGAATACTAGTTATTCCTAAAGGGATGAAATAAATTTTGAAGATCAGGATAATCCACCTCAACCTCTTCATATTTATGCAAAAGTACCAGGTTTGAAGTTCTCTCACCGTCCCCTTCTGATTCCAACCCAATTATTTATTCTAGACTTTATTTTACTATAATCCTGCTAAAGTTGATGGGCACTGAAACAGTTGCTATGCATAACCCAATTTTAGCGTAAAATCTAAAGTTAGTTTTTTTTGTAAACTCTGTTATTTACTCAGTTTTTTATGTTCTTTTCAGTGATTTATTCTATTTAGAGCTATTTAAATTTTCAATGCTTAAAAATTAATGTTAAATAAAACAGTAATTTTTTTTTTAAATATCTTGGCTAGTGATTTTTTTATTATATTTAAAAATTAAAAAAGTATATGTATAATTATATCATCGGAGCTAGTTTATGTAAAAATTTGAATGCAAGAAGTTCAAAGACTAATGAGTTATTAAAATTTAAACAAACTCCTGCAGTTTTCAGGAAAATAGCTTGGCACTTTTAGCACATTTTTTTGTCATTTCTCTTGGCACTCAAAGGGTTAAGAAGAAGATGATGGTTCATCTCCTAACTGATTGTGAAGATGAAATTGATAGGAATGACTTCAACGAAGACGATGGACCGTCTTCCTGATGATGGATGCTCCGTCTTCTCTTCCTTCTTGTAAAGGGGGGAGAACTGTAACATTTGTAACATGTTACATCATATACTGCATTCCTACCGTGAATGCAGTATACCTCCCATATTACGCTTCACGCAAAGATTTTCCTTACGAGTCATACTACCCACTCTGTATGAAACCTCAATATTAATAAACTTCCTGCAATAGTAAGCTTCTCTGTTGTAGTCCAATTTAGATTAAGTCTATATCGAGAACAATATCAAACAAGAATAAACTCCTCGCAGTCACAAACTGTTCATGTACTTGTACCCATTATAAAATAATGTTAAAATTGTAGGTGTATTTTCATAATCATTAGTTCCTATTTAAAATAACAAAACAAATATGTTAAATAGTAAATAGGAAAGCATTTTGAGATACCTATTTATTTTGTTTCTCACGTATCAAAATAATATTTATGTAGTTTACAATGGGGTTAAACTTAGGGTTGACATCAATACTTTAATGGAATAGACTAGCCTATAGCCGGCGTATTTTATAAGTTATAATGCTACATCATAGTCTATAATAATAAAAGGAAGTGTTTGGCTGTGTGTGTTTGTTTGTGTGCGATGTCCAGCCAAATCGACGGCACGCAGAGATTTGAAATTTTTAACATAGGGGGTCCGAATGCACCTCAAAGCAGGATTTTTAAATTTTCAATTAGCTTTTTAACTAGGCTATTTTAAACAAGCACCTGGGGGGGGGGGGGGGGGGTGCTTATATAATTCTTATACCACAGTGGGTCACGGGCAACGCCGTGCAGGATCGCTAGTAATTTATAAAAGAAAGCTTGCTAACTTTTAAGATAAATAGAGTGTAGGGTATATAATACATTGAATAATTGCTTCAATAAACTGTACATAATTTTATCCATATGTATGGGCCCTATATGATTAATTAAAATTTTTAACTGATTTAACTTTTATTAACAGACAGAACCCCCTTTCAAGGGAAGAATGATAAGGCAGGATTCACAAACAAACGGTCCGCGAGACATAGCTAACCGGCCATTTGTTCATAATGTGACTTGCTGAAGGTGTCTGAGGCCGTGAAAGATAATTTTAAAATATGTGTTTATTAGTGTTTTATCTAAACAATTCCTTCTTCAGCAGGCATGTCAGTAGCCATCAAACATTTCAGGGCTGGTTCGGGAGAAACATTCTCCAACTGCTGGAGGCTAAAAAAATATATGGTTAATAAATAAACACCTTTAAAATCTATCTGTAATGATTTTACCGTTACAGCCAGGGGTGGGGGTCCAGAGATGAAACCCTCCCCATCCTTAACTATTTGATCCCTCTCATTCCTATTTAACTTACTAGCCAACTCATTTACCGCATGTACTCTTCCCTCTGTCAATATTTGGCCATAGGCTACCCAGCTTTGTTGTTTGACCACTAAAGAGAATAAACCCATGTTTATTGTGTTTGTTATCTTTTGGGGAAGGGGGGGGGGGGGGTTTGAACTGCTCCCCCCCTCAAAAAAACTGGCTATGTCCTTGTTAACAGGTAAATATGACTAACCCTACTTCTTTAAACCATGATTTACAACTGTAAAAGTGTTTATGTAGGCCTAATTTTTTGTTATTTTACAGGTTATCAATCCAACTTTCCCTCTAGCTACAACTATCAGAACCAAGTCAACCCCCTTGAATGGAATTTATACATGCGGAATGTTGGTATCATCGGGCATTGGATTAAAAATACATTAGTGGTTTTTTTCAAGAAAATTATTTGTGCCCTATATATTTTAGATTTAATTTTGATTCTGTTGCATTGAACACATACAATTTGAAAGTAATTTATTAATAAGCTTAATTTTTCAGTTTTTTTTTTATTTCCATGCAAACACTTTGGGAAATTATTGAAATTGTAAAAATATATTTGTTTTTAAGAACTTAAAAATTGCTTCAGTGATCTGGTTGCTATGGATAATGCAGCTATACATGTTTTCTGGTAGCTCAGCAAAGCATAGACACAATTTTGTGAAAATACCCCTTGACACTATCTGCAGGATAATATTGTGTACAATTTTGTCCTATATACTTATATACTTTTTTGACATTGTATTTGGTGACTTAAATAACGCGTTAGATCAAATTTTTGAGTTAGTTTATATGATAATTAGTCAAATCTATTGTTTGACCCAGTAGCAACCAAATCTTTTATTTGAATCTTAAAATGGTGTAGAGGTAATTATTCTACCACTAAAAAAATGTGATGCCTCCAAAGGCTATCAATGTTTTTTAAATAGTTTTTGGGGTTCAATGCAATCTTCTCTCATAACCAAAAAATAACTCTATTTTACAATTTCTTGAGTGCTATGCATCCTACTGCGTGTCTGAACTATCACAAACTTAAAATAAATTGATGTTATAGAAAGTGGTGAATGTAAAACAACCTATATGAAAAAACTTTAAAAGTATATGTGTTAATTGAAAATTATTGTTTATTACTCAGCCCATTTTATTCCCGTTCACATATATCTGCATGGAAAAAAAAAATGTAGAATATAAAAAGCATTAAAATTATATTACTGAAAGCTAATATTCTCAATTTTTGTAGCCTTCTAATAAATATGTTGTACTAAGGTGCTTCAGAACCAGGGTGCTCAAACCCCCCCCTCCCCCCAGCCGTAATTGCAACATCATCTTTTGATGACATTATTCAAACCGAAATGTTCACAACTGAGCTAAGCTTGCAGCAATATACTTGTATCATTTAGGCCCTAGGGCATGAATTACACAACTTTGGACCTGAGCGATATATTTGTATCATCTGGGCCCTAGGGGATGAATTACACAACCTCGGACCTGAGTGATATACTTGTATCATCTGGGCCCTAGGGGATGAATTACACAACCTCGGACCTGAGTGATATACTTGTATCATCTGGGCCCTAGGGGATGAATTACACAACCTCGGACCTGAGTGATATACTTGTATCATTTAGGCCCTAGGGCATGAATTACACAACCTCGGACCTGAGTGATATACTTGTATCATTTAGGCCCTAGGGCATGAATTACACAACTTTGGACCTGAGCGATATACTTGTATCATCTGGGCCCTAGGGGATGAATTACACAACCTCGGACCTGAGTGATATACTTGTATCATCTAGGCCCTAGGGGATGAATTACACAACCTCGGACCTGAGTGATATACTTGTATCATTTAGGCCCTAGGGCATGAATTACACAACCTCGGACCTGAGTGATATACTTGTATCATCTGGGCCCTAGGGGATGAATTACACAACCTCGGACCTGAGTGATATACTTGTATCATCTGGGCCCTAGGGGATGAATTACACAACCTCGGACCTGAGTGATATACTTGTATCATTTAGGCCCTAGGGCATGAATTACACAACTTTGGACCTGAGCGATATACTTGTATCATCTGGGCCCTAGGGGATGAATTACACAACCTCGGACCTGAGTGATATACTTGTATCATTTAGGCCCTAGGGCATGAATTACACAACCTCGGACCTGAGTGATATACTTGTATCATCTGGGCCCTAGGGCATGAATTACACAACTTTGGACCTGAGCGATATATTTGTATCATCTGGGCCCTAGGGGATGAATTACACAACCTCGGACCTGAGTGATATACTTGTATCATTTAGGCCCTAGGGCATGAATTACACAACTTTGGACCTGAGCGATATACTTGTATCATCTGGGCCCTAGGGGATGAATTACACAACCTCGGACCTGAGTGATATACTTGTATCATCTGGGCCCTAGGGGATGAATTACACAACCTCGGACCTGAGTGATATACTTGTATCATCTGGGCCCTAGGGGATGAATTACACAACCTCGGACCTGAGTGATATACTTGTATCATCTGGGCCCTAGGGGATGAATTACACAACCTCGGACCTGAGTGATATACTTGTATCATCTGGGCCCTAGGGGATGAATTACACAACCTCGGACCTGAGTGATATACTTGTATCATCTGGGCCCTAGGGGATGAATTACACAACCTCGGACCTGAGTGATATACTTGTATCATCTGGGCCCTAGGGGATGAATTACACAACCTCGGACCTGAGTGATATACTTGTATCATCTGGGCCCTAGGGGATGAATTACACAACCTCGGACCTGAGTGATATACTTGTATCATCTGGGCCCTAGGGCATGAATTACACAACCTCGGACCTGAGTGATATACTTGTATCATCTGGGCCCTAGGGGATGAATTACACAACCTCGGACCTGAGTGATATACTTGTATCATCTGGGCCCTAGGGGATGAATTACACAACCTCGGACCTGAGTGATATACTTGTATCATCTGGGCCCTAGGGGATGAATTACACAACCTCGGACCTGAGTGATATACTTGTATCATCTGGGCCCTAGGGGATGAATTACACAACCTCGGACCTGAGTGATATACTTGTATCATCTGGGCCCTAGGGGATGAATTACACAACCTCGGACCTGAGTGATATACTTGTATCATCTGGGCCCTAGGGGATGAATTACACAACCTCGGACCTGAGTGATATACTTGTATCATCTGGGCCCTAGGGGATGAATTACACAACCTCGGACCTGAGTGATATACTTGTATCATCTGGGCCCTAGGGGATGAATTACACAACCTCGGACCTGAGTGATATACTTGTATCATCTAGGCCCTAGGGATGAATTACACAACCTCAGACCTGAGTGATATACTTGTATCATCTGGGCCCTAGGGGATGAATTACACAACCTCGGACCTGAGTGATATACTTGTATCATCTAGGCCCTAGGGATGAATTACACAACCTCGGACCTGAGTGATATACTTGTGCAGTTAAATATATCATCTAGGGTCGGCCTTGGATCATTTTAGAGATTAGTTATGTAAATAATTGTAAATTACATATTACCTCATCAAATTATTTAGCTTTAATAAAAATATCAGAATGATAAATCCAAACGGGTAATACTTATTTTCACTTTTAACACAGATCAGAAAGAATTGATAAATTTAACAATTGAATAGAAAGTAAAATTTGTAAATAAAGTAAAGGTTGCTTTCTAAATCACAATTTAAAATTTTATTTCAGGCCTATCTTTATCTACCCTAGTGCATGTAAAGAGCCTAAAAGTGTACACAATGTTTATATTGCATGCAGCTTATGTATTTATTTATCAGTGGCAGATCGTGATTTGATTTCATGGGAGGGCACAACATTTAAAATATAAATAATGATAAAAATATAAACTCGCCTGTTATTTATATTTTGTAATGAAAGTCCATCCTCCTTTCCTTGATATCTGAAAATGTGTCAATCACTTTGTTGTCAACATTAGAAATTGAAGTAATATATTTATTTTCGACCCAAAGAACTGCTAAAGCATTTAGTCTTATTTTCATTAATTGTACTCCTTAAGAAAGTCTTAACCCATTTTAGGGTAGACAAACACCTTTCACATTCACTTGTTGACATAATGTAGTGCGAATAATGTTCAAAACATTCAGATAAAATCACATGTATGCTATTTTGTGAAATAAACACTAATAAAGAAGCATCCACACTGTAACTTCTTTCATTCGCAACAACTCGAACATACTGAAGGGAACACGCCAACTTGTGCCCGGCTTAGGCTTGCGTACATCATTTATCAAAGCCTCCCCACTACTTCCCCAATGGCGCCATGAGCTTGGGGCAGATTCAATGATGCTCTGATCTGCAAGAGTTTTGCTTGAAAGTTGTCGCTCAGCAATTTTAAATGTCATAATTTTGATAAAAACTAGAAAAAGTTATTTTGATTTTAATATTTCCCTTGTTTAATAACTTATATATTAAAACTTATAGTTGATTGGATGTAAGTGTTTTTTGGGTGGGAGGGTACGTGCCCTTGTGCTCTTTACGACAAGCCGCCACTGGTATTTATATATAGTACTCGACCTGAAGGTTTGTTAGATCCTCAACAGCTACACCCGTCAGCTGTTAAAGAAAGCCTAGGCAGCACTGAAGGGGCGAACTAGGCAAATGAGGTAAGTTGCTCCCCGTTGCATGCAAACATTTAATACTCAATTTGTAAAATAATGTATTCATTGCCACTTCATCATGTAAAGATTTTCTTTATAGTGTTTGCTTTTAACTTTGTATGTCTAACATAGAGGTATAGACTTCAACTTAACAATATAGCTAACTTTGTACATTGTACACATTTATATTCATTGAAAGCATTTTTTTCCATTGTAAAATACATTATAACAGGTGTTTCAAATTCACTAAAATATGTGTTCTTTTATAAAAACCAGAAACTGCTTTTCTGAGGTTATTAATTTGTTTCAATACCTTCAAATATCATATATTTAATATAATAATGAATTATTATTATTATTATTATTATTATTATTATTAGCACCGCGTCTTACTACCCGTTTGGGTTATACGCACTTACGCTAATGTGCAATGGTAGGGTGATTGTGAGATGAAATGGAGGACCTACGGTTTAACGTGGAATCCGAACCACGGTGGTAGGCCTGGCATTCCTCACATTCACAAGTTGTGATTAATTCACATCTTGTCAGAGGTGAAGGAAGGGTTTGGCAATCAGATAAATCTGTGCCAGGACCAAGGATTGAACCCCGGACCCTCAGCACAGAAGTCTGACACCTTACCCCTATACCACCAGGTCACCGTATGTTAATGAAATTATATGAGAAGTTATCTAGTGAGAAAATTTCTAAAACAAATTTAATATTTCAAGGAGGGGTTTATTTTCATATTAATTTTTTGTTACCTTTATTTTAATTTTTTTAGCTAATGCACACATCTAACCTAATTACACTGCTTCTCTAAAAATGGGTAAAATTGTCATTATTGTCTTATTTGTTGGTGATGAGGCAGTGGTCCGAATTTCGTACAGGTATACTTAGATCGGACTTTTACTAAATAGTTTAAACCACTATCCACATAAATGCAGGTACACTTCCTCCAACTTGTACCTTGCTGATATCGACCTTGAATATATGAATAGCTTGTAGGAGCAAAATATGTGTAGAAAGATTACTAAGTAAAACAAATGTCTATGATGTACATATTCAAATATAACTTTTTTTTTTTAGTACGTTGGCTTCAACTTTACTGTAAGAGATGTGTTTATCCGGGCGAGGGGAAAACTACTCGAAATAACTTTTAAAATAGTTAAATTTAACCCCTTAACGTACTTAGCCGAGCAGTACTCGTCACAGCATGATATGCAACACCAATACAATGACGAGCAAGGCTCTCACTTGGTGTTATTGCTTATATCACATAGAGGGAAGGAGCGGTATGAATAAAACTTGGCTCTTTTATTTAATATATTTCAAGTCAAGATTTTTTTTCTATGATTATTAGGTGCTTACTTTAGCTGCAGTGAAGATATAAAATTAATTTAATTAGTAGATGATTTATTTGTGAAGTTTCACGGGCCTCAACGCCACTATGTTCGGGTTTACCAGTGTCCTAAAGTCAAATAAATCTTATATTGAAGGTGTGTGCAACCATAAACATGTTAACGAATAAATTAAATACAAAAAATTTTTTGGTGAAAAGTAGTTGGTGGGAGATATAAGCCCCCCCCCCCTCCTCAAAGTTTAATTCTTCAATAAAACAACTATCTATTGAAAGTGTGTCCATCTCAAACAATTTTAGTGAATAATACCATCCCTATCCTTTTTAGATGAGTAGTTGTGCCTGGGGGGCATACAAAATTGAAAAAATCTCTCTCACCAAAAATATTTCAGAATTACGGTTGACCTATTTAATGAATACCTGTGAAGAAATTACCTCTCTATCCTCGATAGATTGTAAAATAAAGAAATATCCATATGGAGAGGGGGCAAAAGCCCCCTTCTAAAAATTACATCATTCGAGAATTTTAAGGGACTGTCCCAAAATAATAATGGTGCAAACTGATCATTTATATGACCTTCCATTTGTTCAGGTGAGAGCAATATCTCCTTTCCTTATTTCACACCCCCCTTCCCCATTTTGGTGACAGAGCTACAGCGCTCGGGGGTAAAAGAGGAAGGGGTGTGTTCCCTGAAAAAATAAAGTCGTTAAATCTATACCCTCCCCTTCCCAAACATCCCCACAAATAAGGTTCCCTGCTGTTGCTTACAAAATTTCACAAGCTACACACAGTTTGATTGCTTGATTTTTAATTAAAAACAAAAACTACTAATACATTTTGGTACATGAAACATGTAGTAATGTACCAGTATTTATTACTATGCAACTACTACATAATAGGTCGTTTTAATTACACAAGTATTTAGCTTAAATGACGACTAATATTGCCTTGACATTATTTTGGAAGGCCTCTTAGATTTTGAATTGCTGCCAAAACTTGCCATACTTAGTTGGTAATTAATTAAAGTTGTGCAATTTTTATGGACTTTCACTTAAATATTCGTATATTTTAAGATTTTATGATTACATAAACATTTGTTATATAATTTATTTAATTCTAAATACATGCGTAATTAACGTGTAAAATTCAATTTTCTCCATAAGAAAAGCATTGTAGGCTCTGACGTACTCATTATATCTAGGTTATTCTAGTTAGAGACGGGGGAGGGCGCTACCTGAAGCTTGCTCGGTGACCGCTAGCAGACAGGTTAACTCGAGCTCATATTTTGTATCTGCCTTATAGTACATTCGAGTTTAAAGTGAGTCGTTTAAAAAAATGCCCACTTGATTGCGCTGTAGTCTCTGGGGATCACTCGCACCTAGCGATCCCAATGTTGAAGGAGTAGAGCCTCGAAAAGGAGCGCAACACGTTTAACCTAGCGGCTGTGGATCTGTTCTTTTATTGTCTGTGGCTTGGGTCGACTAAGAGCCCCTTGGCTGGGTCGACCCAGCATTTTCCTTGACTGGCTCAACACAGCAAACCCCTTGACCTGGTCTACCCAGCAAAACTCCTGACTGTGTTGACCCAGTAAATCTTTTGGCTGGGTTGACCCATTAAACCCCTTGGCTAGGTTGAATCAGCAAACCGCTTGGTTGGGTTGACCCTGCAAACCCCTTGGCTGTGTTAACACAACAAAACCCTTGACTGGGTAGACCCAGCAAACCCATTGGCTTTTACATAACTCAGACCACCATAAAATACAAATTGAAGATGTTCTTAGATGGCGACGTCAACAAGTCTCGTAGAAGGCCTTCGGGACGATATCGGGGATGTTCGGCTCACACATCACACTAGGAAATAGTCTATAATGTTTACTATTATCTTTACTATATGATTTATTTTTACTATTATCCCAATGGTTGTCATGACGTCGTTAAGAATGTGTGAGTTCTGTCATCGAACATACTCATGCCATCTCGGGGACGCTCGTATTTCACGGTAATATTTTATTCATGTTATTGTTCAGTTTCCATGATGATGCAAACTATTCGAGAAAAAATATCTTATGGGTTCGTTCGATAGTTAAAAAAAAATTATGGGTTCGTTCGATAGTTAAAAAAAATTAAACTATTCAAATTAAATCTATTAATTATTTTTTTTTTTATTTTTTTATTTAGCACCGCGTCTTACTACCCATTCGGGTTATACGCTTAAGTACTAATTACACTAATGGATTAGGAATTGGGAAGGTTGAATTTAGAGGAAGTGAACCCGCATTCGCGTGGAGGGAGAGTGGAAAACCATTTAGGTAAAACCACCCCCAGTTCACCCGACCGAGATTCGAACCTCGATCTCCCCGTCCTCGGTGGTCTGACTCAACACGACTGGCGCGTTAGCCAACTACGCCACGGAGGCGGGTATTAATTAATTAAATTAATTAATTAAATGATATAGGTCTATATATATTAAATCGACAAAATATTATAATTTATTTCAATTTCCAAACTATTTATTTTTAAGTAAGTATTAACAAATTTTATCTTTAATATTAAAGGCATTTTAGTTTCAAGTCGTGTATCACGCAGGACATTCAAGCAGTGTCCTTTGATCTACAAAAACAAAAAATAATTTTTAGGGAAGAAAAATGTGTTTGGGGTTGAAAAAAAAGTTTTTTTTCCAAGTTGGTGAGCTAATAAACATTGTTACCCTTCTCAAGGTAACTTATTCCACCGCATCTTGGTACCCGTTTGGGTTTTCCTATACATTAATTTCTCGTGTGTAAAATGGATGAGTTAAAATTTTAAATTAAACATACCCACATTTGCATAGAGGAATAGTGGGAAACATTTAGGGAAAAACACCTTTAGTAGTATTAATCAGGATTTAAAATCACATCTCCCCATCACTGGCAGCTCAGTCAAACATGAGAATGACGTCTTGAACTATGCCACCATCGATGTGTGTTTGAGTTAAGTTAGTCTTAGAAAACTACATCCATATATTATTTAAAAAAAATTATCACTACGTCTTACTACTCATTTGGGTTATACGATTATGCACTAATTACGCTAGTGATTTTATGGATTAGGAAGGTTATGTTTATAAGTGTACTCGCATTTGCATGGAGGGAAAGTGGAAAACCATTTTGGAAAACTACTCTTAGTACACCTAACCGAGATTCAAACATCAATCTTCCCTTCATCAGCAGTCTAAACTACTGTGAGAGTAGTGTCTTAGACCATGTGGTTACCAAAGAGGGTGTTATTTAATTAAATTGATATTAAGAATTATATGTCAGGATTAATCTACCAATTATTGTTTTATTATTATTTTTGCTACACAAATAACAATCTGGACTTTTTGCATTTTAACTAATTTGAGGATATAGTATTAGGAATGAGACTTTTAAGGAAAGGCACAAGCATTCTCTTAGAGTGTGGATGAAATAATTTTTTATATAAAAGTTGATTAAACTTAATCATTATTTCTGAGCTTCATTCAGTAATCTCAGAATTTATTTAAAAAAAAAGTTTTTGTTGGAAGTGCCAGATAGGATTGGTTTGACAAAGCTAAGAAAATGTGCATGATATTCACTAGTCAAGGATCTAACATTTAAAAGAGTGGTAGTATAAACCCGAAAAAAAATAATTAAAATGTCGTAACTTTTGTAAAAAGTCTAAATGAATGAATAAACTATTATAATTCAACTAGGCCTAAAGAATGAAAAGAAAAACTCATATCAAACCCTAAGCAGTCAATTATTTTTCACCAAATTTACACTCAAATAATGTGTATTATTTATTTAATTGATTCATCGCATATGGTACTAGATTTTAAATGAAAATAATAATTAAATCATTATTTAACTAAGCTATGCTAAGGGATTCTTGTAGTGTTTATCAAAAACATTTTCATAGCAAAGTTATGCGGCTCTCACAGCATTGGCTTATATCTCGGCAATCATGGAGCTAACAAAAAGTTTCAATTCTTACATGATGTGTAGAGAGGAGTATCGTAGGGGTCGCTGAGATCCATCACTTGGTCCCAGTTTCACTAATTATCTATGATCCTTCATCCATGAAAATGGGCTCTCAAGAGCTCATTTCACATCGCAGATGACCTCTTAATTAAGTAGGTAATAAAGCTCGAACTAGGTGTCACATCGTGGTACAGTTTTATGTATTCCACTTTAGATAACAGTGAAACTAGCTCGCTTTGGTGGCTGCACGGTCTAAGGCGCTACTCTCGCAATCGACTAGAATGGGTAAGGTTTATTTCACATGATAAAACAAAAGCGGACCTGGAGGACTACCCTGCTAAAGCAATCCTTGACTACAAGAAAAAAACCTGGTATAGTAATCACATCAGCATCAGGTCACACTTGAAGCAACAGAAACGTACACTATGAAGATAACAATCATGATCTGCCTGGCAGGGGAGGCATCACGCCGGTATCCTGACGTACAACTGGTTTTCTTCACTTCTGATACAGACCTTTTGGTCCTTTTCCTGGCACACTATGACAAGATTCGCAAAAAAGGACATTACTTTCGATGGTATCAACAATAGTCTAAATAGGGTCAATCTAGAGATCTTAAGGCACAGAAAAAGCACAAGGCTTACCTATATTCTAGGCATTTACTGGAGTGGATATTGGAAAATTCTCAGGAACTGGTAAAAGAAAATGGTTTGAACAGTTCATGAAAGCTGATGTTGAATTACTCAGAGAAATGATGAAACTACCAATGGAAGGAGATCTAATGCAGGAGGTGAAAGACGAATTTAATAAGTTTATTTTGCTCAATGTATTGTCCGAATGATGTCTGCAGTAATAGTATACAAGATATAAAGCAAATAATTCACTGAAAGCAACAAGTTACAACCTTCACTTGGAGCAGCTGAAGAGCACATCAAGCGCGTGTGGTGCCAAACCACAGTCGCGCAGCAGCAGCAGACTTTTAACACAATGCAATTAGGAAACAGTTCTTCCCACACCATAGACCCTCATCTATCTGGTCACACGCCACAGACCCTCATCTAGCTGGTCACACGCCACATACCCTCATCTAGCTGGTCACACGCCACAGACCCTCATCTAGCTGGTCACACGCCACAGACCCTCATCTAGCTGGTCACACGCCACAGACCCTCATCTAGCTGGTCACACGCCACAGACCCTCATCTAGCTGGTCACACGCCACAGACCCTCACCTAGCTGGTCACACGCCACATACCCTCATCTAGCTGGTCACACGCAATAGACCCTCATCTAGCTGGTCACACGCAATAGACCCTCATCTAGCTGGTCACACGCCACAGACCCTCATCTAGCTGGTCACACGCCACAGACCCTCATCTATCTGGTCACACGCCACAGACCCTCATCTAGCTGGTCACACGCCACATACCCTCATCTAGCTGGTCACACACAGCCACAGACCCTCATCTAGCTGGTCACACGCCACAGACCCTCATCTAGCTGGTCACACGCCACAGACCCTCATCTAGCTGGTCACACGCCACAGACCCTCATCTAGCTGGTCACACGCCACAGACCCTCATCTAGCTGGTCACACGCCACAGACCCTCATCTAGCTGGTCACACGCCACAGACCCTCATCTATCTGGTCACACGCCACAGACCCTCATCTAGCTGGTCACACGCCACATACCCTCATCTATCTGGTCACACGCCACATACCCTCATCTAGCTGGTCACACGCAATAGACCCTCATCTAGCTGGTCACACGCCACAGACCCTCATCTAGCTGGTCACACGCCACAGACCCTCATCTAGCTGGTCACACGCCACAGACCCTCATCTAGCTGGTCACACGCCACATACCCTCATCTAGCTGGTCACACGCCATAGACCCTCATCTAGCTGGTCACACGCCACATACCCTCATCTAGCTGGTCACACGCCACATACCCTCATCTAGCTGGTCACACGCCACAGACCCTCATCTAGCTGGTCACACGCCACATACCCTCATCTAGCTGGTCACACGCCATAGACCCTCATCTAGCTGGTCACACGCCACAGACCCTCATCTAGCTGGTCACACGCCACATACCCTCATCTAGCTGGTCACACGCCACATACCCTCATCTAGCTGGTCACACGCCACATACCCTCATCTAGCTGGTCACACGCCACAGACCCTCATCTAGCTGGTCACACTTCACTGTGAAACAAACTGCTCCACACAAAGAAGTTCCTGCAGAAGGAATAACTTACCATGCAGCGAACCTTTCTTGTGTAACACAGAATACAAATTCGATGAGGACCCTAACACTGAACTTGCTAACAGGGATGATGAAGAATATGGGGTGTAATCTAATCAAGTTTTCGAGTTCATTAAGTTACAAAAACTATAAAACTTTATACCCATATTTGGACGAAGGTACAGGAAAGGTGGATAGAAACATATAAAATGGCAGCAATGTAAAATGTGAACTGTGTTCTTCTTTTCATTGTAAGAGCCAAAGTGTGTTCATCCCTTTTACATTGCAAGACGACACAGTAACAGTCAAAAGTAAGTTAAGTTGATACAGAGTATTGGATTCCAAAACAGCTGGGCTAGCGCCTGACTTCCACCAGAAGGGTCTAAACAGAAAACATGGTGAATTAATTACTAATAAAGACATAACAACAAATCCTATAGTTTTAGAGTTACTAAGCTAAATGTCGGCCAAAGCTAGCTAGCTTGACATGAAATTAAAAAAGGTACCATAGACAGCCTACTTAATAAATGGTAAGAGGACGGTCTGTCCATTACATTAGCAGATGGCTAACAATCAGGTGTCAACACTAAATTATACCATGGCCGGTTCTTTCCCAGTGGGTACTGCCAGAGCATTCATTAGTACATTTATGTCACTACCCACTGCCACATCAAGCTCAGTACACAACAACATTAAATACTTGGACAAATGAGGTACCAACAAGGGGCGAATGAAAATACTATCTGCGCGGGGCACTATACAAAACTAGCCGTGTTCCATACTTTGCGCACCCAAAATAGTAACACAGAAAAGGGGTGCCAACTAGAATGCTGTGAGATACTGACCTAACTAGGTCCTCAAATAAGGGCGTTAGACAACCTGCTTGTAGCCATACAAAAATTCAAACAAGTGAACATGATGTCCTCAGTGTCATGGGATATTGTGAAGTCATAAGGACTTAATACTGAATAATGAACTTATGGAGAATAGGAAGCTTAAAGCAAGGTCCTTATTATATATAGAGCTCAAAGCTCCTGTATTTTAAGTATGTCATATGGATATAGGGAAAATATATAGTCAAACTATCTGACTAAAGAAATTAAGTCAGCTTGACACAAAACCAAATTAAGTCATTCTGACTAAAACAACAAGTCTGAGGGACTTAGGTAACATTATATTCGCCTTGACTAACAAGAACTAAATTAGTCTCCTTAACTACAACAATAAGTCTGAAGGACTTGGACATTTGTTGAATACTTGGAATATCAGACGAGATTCCCTTGGCGTGGAGGTGGTGAGACCCATGACCCAAACATCAAGGCCATCCGTATCTCCTTCAGGTGCTGCAACAGAGGTTCCTCCTTCGAGGATATAATATAATGAACTTCAGTCCTGTGAACCTAGGGGTCACCCGTTATATACTCTTCTCTCTGACTCTAAACAGGACCAAATATGGGCATGTAAGGAGGAGAAAGGAAGGGGGAGGTGGGAATAGTGGAGGAAGAGTTGCCAAGGAAGTCCGCTAGGGCAACAGTGCTCGTAACTCGAGGCATCGAACAAACGACAGTCAGGTGGGCTTCAACATCAAGTGTTCAAGGGTTCAGACGTCTATTAAAACTGCCACGCCTTCGCTTTCGCCATACTTGCAGAATAATTTGTCGAAGCATGGAGTTTGTATCCGGGAACATCCACTTAATGTCATTAGAACACAAATGATATTGCAGAATATATCAGTTTTAATTCTCTTCTTTGCACTTCTTTATTTCAGTTTAGTATTTTGTGCAGATTACGGTTTGTAGATGTAATTTCACTTGAGTGACATGCTATACAAGCTTTTCCAAAAAAATGTGCTCCTTTCCTAATCTCCATAAATTTTGATTGAAAATGTTTTAATTGACATAAAGAAACTGAATAAATGGTGAAAGTATAAGGGAAGATGGAGGCATTTTACTAAACTGACCTGGCAACGGCTTGGAAACAGATGATGATTATTATTATAAAAAAATTATAAAGAATATTATTTATAAATTGGATCTGTTTATTGACATTTAAAAATCAGTTTACAATTCAAAACAGTGGTGAATGTGAGCATAATAAGTCCAATGTTCTTATATGAGTGGAACCTCGTTGAGGAAGTGAGCACAAATCAGCCTGTGTTGCGATGTAAGCATGGCTTGACCTCTCCAAGTTCACCTGAAACAAACAAACAATTAGATTCAATACGTGAAAATAACCTAGACCCAGGACTCGAATCCTTTGGCTTTGTGTGCCGATGCTCTAACACCGAGCTATCCTGGATTGTATCTTATCCAAGTCCACTTTTCACTAGTTGTTGTATTGAGTCTAGTAGGATTCAAAACCTTGCATTTTCTAAACAAGTATTGGCTACAACTATGCTTAAAAAAATAAGCTTCAATTATGAAGCTTTATCAATCAATAAAAATATTCAATTTATTGCCATTCAGAGATGTTTATGTATATTACAAATTAATATTCATATGAAAAATATGTCAAGTAATTTAATTGTAAGCTGTGATAATAACTTGGTCCAGGCGATGTCAATATGGTGAAGGTACTTCAAGGCCGTAGCCAGGGGGGTTTTGGGGTTAAACCCCCCCCCCCCCCCCGAAAGTTTAAAAACGAAATGTAATACTGTATTATTTACAGTTTATAAATATCAAAATCAAGGCACAAGATAATTTATAAACTATTCAGCACTATGCAATTTTATTTTTTGCATTGGTTAGAATAGACTAAGACAAAATCTTGACAAAGGAAATATGAAGTATTAGTGAGTTCGGGTGAAATTGTTGAAAGGGGGGGAACCTGTGAGATTAGGAAACAGCAAAATCTTCCTAATTGAAGGTATTTCCAAGTATGGGTGGCAAATAGGCCGACAAAGCAAGAGGAATCTGAAGAAGGGATGGGTTAAGGGTTGGTGTGGGGAGAGAGGGGCTTCCAGCTTTCAAACCCGATCTCCTTGCAGTATAAGAAAATATAACTATCTTCAGTTTGAGAACAGTTTACCTTAATATAAATGCGTGTTTCAAAGTTTCAAACATTGTGACTTCTAACTTGTGAATGTTTTTTGTTTTGCTAGTTTAGTGTGTAGTGTAGACTGGTGTTAATTAGTTTGTTTTTATGTTATATTTTATATGGGTTAAACTGGCGTGCTTTCCCCATATGCTCAATTTATATGTATTTTTTGATATTGCCAATCTAACTATGAATTCTAAAAAACAAACAAAACAATCTAGTCTACTTTCGTGGATTGGACCTTCACACAAAAAAGAAAAAAAAAAGAAACAGCAACTGTTCCTATCCCTCTTTTAGAAACCGATGATAACGAAATGGGTAGCCAACTTTACAATGAAAACATTTTAGATTCCAAAGACAACAATGGTGGTAAGTTTGAAAAAGAAGATGTTTCATTGTTATCCTCAACAGCATCAACATCAATTAACGTAGAAAGTGGGCATATAATGGACATAGGGCGCTATGTTAATGTAAGTGTATGAGATTTACATCTTAAAGAAAAGCTATTATCTGAACCTTGGTTTCCTCCTGTAGGTTATACATTTCCGACTATTGGAAAACGAAATTTACGTTTTCAGCCAGTTTTCATGGTTAGTTTATTCAGAACTATTGAATATATTCAAATATATTCAAATATTGTGTACTTTTTTCAAATGAGTATGCTGGTAAGGGAAGCCATGTAAAGGTAGGAGCGCTTGTATCAAACAGTTTTTTTAAGTGGAAAGATGCGTTGGAAGTTTTTAGATCCCATTCCACGGCTGGCTACCATAATAGGTGTATCAAACTTGCGGACAATTTTTAGATATTCAGAAAGGAGCTGTGTAGATTTAGTTAAACAAATTGACACTGGGTTTAAGCAGCACCCTGAATAAAACAGTAAAAGGTTTCGTTCTATCGTGGATACTATTATAATGATGGAAGAAAAGAAATTCCACTAAGAGGCACTAATGACTCTGGGTCTTTGTTTCCTGATGCCCCAGAACCTTTGATTAGTGATGGAAATTTTCGGACGGTACTCAGGATGCGCGTTAAGTGTGGTGACTTAATTCTCAAGCATCATATTGATACAGCTCCTTCCAATGCTGTTTACACAAGCCCAGATATACAAAATGAAATTATATACATTTGTGGTAAGATAATCCAAGATAGCATTGTAAAAAGAGTAAATAGCTCAAAGTGTTTTACAGTATTGGCTGATGAAACCACAGACATCTCTCGAGTTGAACAGTTATCATTATGTGTTCGCTATATTGATAACACAGAGACAAATAACTCATCCCAGTAATTAATTCTTCTGGACGAGGACTTGCTGGCACTATTTTGGAGGCACTGATTAATATTGGTATTAATTTGAACTTCATGTATGGACAGGGGTATGACGGAGCAGCTGCAATGAGTGGTAAATTGAATGGTGTGCAGGCTGTAATCAAGGAACGTTTTCCTCAAGCTCTGTACATCCACTGTAGTGCCCACTCTCTAAACCTTGCATTAGGTCACTGCTGTCAGGTACCAGCCATCCGGAATTGTGTTGGAACTGTAACTTCAGTTGGAAATTTCGTGAGAGCATCTGCTCAACGAACAAATATTCTAAAGAAAAGATTCTGAAGAAAGCACCAGCTTCTAAGAGAACTACTCTGACATCAATTTGTGATACGAGATGGGTAGACAACCATAATGCCTTATTGCGTTTTGTAGAGATCTATAATTATATCGTCCACACACTCGAGGAAATTGAAGAGAGTAAAAACTCCGACACATCATCCAAAGCTTCCCAGCTTCTTAATACGATCACCCAGAGCGAGTTTGTAATTTCACTATGTGCAGCCAGTGAGTTATTTGCTTTGACTTTACCTTTATGCAAAGTTCTCCCAAAGTTGACTGTGATCTTTCCCAAGCATGTGAGCATATCCTAAACATCACCAATGTTATATCTCATAAAAGAGAACACGCTGAAGAAGAGTTTCAACACATATTCACTAAATCATTTAACATTTTGTCAATAGTCAACAGTGAAATCAGTGTCCCACGAATAAATTCTCGACAGACACACAGAGCAAACATGCCATCAACCACTCCTGAAGAATATTTCAGGCGTTCTGTGTATATTCCGTTTTTAGACGATTTTATCAATCAACTTGAGGAGCGGTTCAACAACAAGATAGATATTATTTCAAGTCTCCACAAATGTATCCCTAAATACTGTGTTCAAGCTAATTTCTGTGACAATGAACCATGTATTATTTTTTATATCAAAGATTATTCTTCAGCAGATAATTACGTTATTAAAGCTGAATTTTCCTTGTGGAAATCAAAATGGTGGACCTCTCTGTAAGGTTTTACCATGGGTGCGAAAGGATATTAAAAGACACGCTAATTGGTCAGCAGTTCAATCAGTGGCAGCTTATTTTTAGATGGATAACTATCCAACCCTATATACAGTGTAGTGTAGTGACAGTGTGTATACAGTATAGTTAAGAATACATCATGTGACCATAATTATAAATACATAATTTTGTAAATAGGATAAACCTAGGACCTATAAACTTGGGACTCGGGACATTCGAACAGCTGCCAGATCAACTAAGCTATCAAGGTAGGCTCGCTTGACTTCCTAGTTCTGTATTTTTAAACAACTAATAACTTCTTAGCCTCTTCTCCCGACTCAATTACTAAGTATGTAGATTATTTATTTTGTGTCAAGACAAAACATAGTCCAAACCTCTTATTATTAAAAATTAAGATTTATTTGTTTAAAAATAAGTGGTTTTAGATAAGCTTAAATTGGTAGCCAGTGGGAACAATCCTAGATTAAGTTTTCTATAAATATTACACATTTTTTAACATCAATTCATGTCCATAAATACTTGTTTTTTAAAAAATTTATCTGAGAATGTATTGTTTCTAAGTAATCCAGATTATTTTCACACACACATTGGGCTATTCTTATTTAAAGAAAACTCTAAAAAAGAATGTTGGGTAGGAAGAACATTTTGAAAAATATAAACATATTTTGTTGGTGTCGAAATTGAAACATGGTCTCTTACTTTGATTTAAAGAGTGATTTAAAGAGTGCTGTCGACAGCATTTTACTTTGTTAGTAATGTGAAACGCCTCTCTCTTGAAACGCCTCTGTCAACAACATCGCTTTAGAAGGAGTGGGCCCATCTGATCTCAATGTTACCAAAAATAAACCATTTTTTTTTCAAGTTAATGAACAGTTTTATTTCACATTTTCATACTAGCGTTCTAGAGGTGAGCTTGCTCACTCCGAGCAAGCGGTCGTACGAGTGTGTAGAGAGTTCGTGTCCCAGTCCCGGACGAGCCAGCCAACCCCAAGCTCGGCACCGCTCTCGCGGCGGGAGACAAAACTACACTCAGAGCCGCGGCAGACCACTGCGCGCGCACCCGATAAAAGTGGTGGGGAGGATAGCTCGTACGTCACTGGCACACACTCCCCCCCCTCTCTCTCGCACAAAAGCGAGTTTACCAGAAACACAATTTTAAGAAAACATAAGCTGGACAACAGTTTAACGTTACAACATGAAGAGAGCGCATTTCAGCTGGATGCACTTAACTAAACACTAATAACATGAAATAAATTGACAATAATAGAGTTATGACGATTCAGCCATGAAAACATTCAGTGTCAAACAAAGAAAGGTAAAAGTTTTCAGTTTTGTTTAGCAAACACATCGTGTGACTATAGAACAAGACTACACCTTGTTGAAATACTACCGTCCAGCAGTAAAAAAAATATAAACGTCTTCACTTTCGGGCGCACTGACCGTCTGACACTTTTTACACACTTGGCATGATGCCAGTTCACACGTTTGACTTAGTCTTTGAGATGCACCAGAGACACAGATCATTAATTATAAAGAAATAGAATATAAATAACAAAATTGCACAATACATGTATATACATTGTTGTATCTATTTTTCCCCCAAATCAGAGGTTAAACCAATAGTTTAGTGTGCACCACTTTCAGGAGCACACGGTCAACACAAGAAAAACTAAACGTCTCATGACTAAGCAAACCAAAGAACTTGGTTCGATTCTTACCTATTCTAAACAACAAAAACTAACTTTACAGATCAACTAAAGTTACTATACAACCAATTGTAAGACAATAAAAACTCACATTTACATTACACATATTTCAACAACATCAGAGTGATAAGAATCGCTGGTTCGATTCTCACCTAACTTTTCTATCTATAACCTTGTTAACTTCTTATCTCTACAAAAATTTACATTCTATTCTGCTAGTACATTTTCTTTTAACAACTTGAATTACAACAAAAGAAGTACACTGAGAATAGTATTACCGAACGTTTTAAAGTTCACTGATGTTTTCAAACCTATTTAAGGATATTTTCCCTACTTTTACAATATAATAAACACACTCAAAACATTATAACTCAATGTAGTGACGTTCTCTCGTGTTTATGAACCTAATTATGGATCCTTTTAACTTAATTTACAAAAGAATAAACATAGTGAAAACATACATATTATAAACGAACGTGATGTCGTTGATTCATGTTTACAAATATGAGAACATGACCAGTCCTGCCCCATATTGTTGCTGTGAAAGTAGACTTCATCGTTAAGGGAATATCTGACGCCGGGTACTCATCTTCTTACATAAAAATGATGTCAGGAGCTAGCGATAGAAAAGAAAGAGAACCCTGACTGCCAAAACTCCACGAACGGTCAAGCCGACTCCCCGCAGAGCAACAAAGCTACTGTGTAAACCCCACAGGGGTACAAACAAAGGACCCCTAAAAAAGAACATATAACCCAAAAAAACTTAACAAACTCAAAACTCCCTCCAGGAAAACCGCGACCAACGTAACTATAACGTCGCAGCCCCGACCTGCTCGGGACATTTTTTAAGCTGTGTCACGTGAGCTCTACGCACCGGGAGCCCACTCACGGGGTCCACTAATTGGACTGTGACGTCGCTCAAGAATCTGTGTATGGTCACCGGGGTGGACCACCTATAACTCAATTTGCCCGCAATACCACGTGCTTTGTCACTAATTTGGTGTATTTGATACACCACTCTGTCACCTATTTTGAATGGCATGTCATGCCTACCCACATTGAACTTTCTGGCTACCTTCTCGTGTGACCGCTTCAGCTGTCTGAAAGCGTCACTCCACTTGCGTAACACCTGCCTAGTGGAGGGTTGCGTCTGTTCAGGCGGGAGTTGCCATTTAACGTTAATGGGGGACAGTAGCTCATGTCCCATCATCAGCTCGGCTGGGGTAGCCTTGTGGCTAGAGTGTGGGGCGTTATTGAAAGCTACCTGAAGCCAGGATAATTTAGTGTCCCACTGGCGGTGGAATGCAATTAATGCTGACTTTAAATTCCTGTGACTACGTTCACACAAATTAGGTGCAGGATAATAGGGAATTGTGGTTATGTGCCTAATGCCTAGATTAAAACACATATTTCTGAAACTTAGAGAGGTAAATTGACTGCCATTGTCCGAGACAATGCTACACGGAATTCCAAAATTTTTGAACACCTCCCTTTCTAAACCTTTTATGGCCGTTACCGAGGTAGCGTTTCTCAACGGAATGAACCATGTAAACTTTGAAAACCCGTCCACGACCGTTAATACATATTGGTTTCCATTCACTGACCTTGGTAGGGGGCCGAAGAAGTCAACGAAAATCCTCTCCATGGGGAACCTAGCCACACCGGATGATAGCATGCCAACGTTGTACTTTTGGGCAGGCTTAGCCCTCAAACAATTCTCACACGCTTTAACCTGGTCGCTTAAATACCTGTCCATACCCTTCCAAAAAAATATTTTTCTAACTAAGGCAATAGTTTTGGCAATGCCCAGATGTGCCCCCACTGGGGACATGTGATAATATTCAAATAACACTTGCCTAAAAGAGGCGGGAACACATATTTTCCACTGAGACTGACGGGAGGGCTTTACATACAAAATATCTTTTTCTAATTTATAATCAGGGATTTTTTGTTTATTTTTCAAGCGAGCTCGCATGCTCTCTAACGCCGGATCTCCTGCCTGTGCAGATTTAAGAGAAATGAATAGTTCAGGTAATTGAGTCAAGAATAAGACCTTGGGGTGTGAAGCACTGCACACTGAAGTAGCAATAGGGGAAGACGTTTCCCTCGAAATGGGCTCAAACATTCTTGACAAAGCGTCTGCTACTGAATTATCTTTCCCCTTTATGTTTACAATAGTGAACCGAAATGCTTGCAACTGAGTGATCCAACGGGCAATTTTCCCAATTTGCCGTGGGTGGTTCATCAACCAAGCCACGGCGGAGTTATCAGTATGCAATTCAAAAACATTAGACTCAAGATACTGCCTAAACTTTTCGGTGGCGAAGATTATTGCCAATGCTTCCAGTTCATACGTAGGATAGTTTAGCTCATGTTGATGGAGCGTCCGGCTGGCATATGCCACCGGTAGGATCTCCCCTTCTGTTTCCTGAGCCAACATAGCTCCTAGCCCTGATGAGGACGCGTCGGTCTGGAGAATAAACCTTTTTTGGAAGTCGGCCATTTTCAAAATAGGCGCTTCGACCAATGCCTGTTTTAACGTCTGAAACGCCTGCTCGGCATCATTCGACCATAAGAAAGTGGTTTTTGTCTTTCTAAGTTTATACAAGGGCGCCGCTAAAGACGACAAGTTTGGTATGAATCGGCCAAAAAAACCTATCATGCCCAAAAACCTAGACAGTTTCTTTTGAGTGTTGGGCACAGGGAATTCTCTAATCGCCCGGGTTTTCTCCGGATTTATTTCTATTCCCTTATGGGAAACAATGTGACCTAAATACTCTATCTGGGAGACCGCTATTTGCATTTTATGGGGGTTTATCGTGAGTTTGGCCTTCCTCAACCTGGTGAACACCTCTCTCAAGTGCTCTGCATGTTCCGTTAAGTTTTCGGAATATATGACGAGGTCGTCAAGATAGTTATAGACAAATTTGAGCTGCACGTCCTCAAAAATGTGATTCAACAATCTAGTCAACGTTTGGGAGCCAACTGAAATTCCAAATGGTAAATAATTATACTCATACAACCCGGTTTGAGTAATGAAAGCCGTACACTCTTTGGACTCCTCATTAAGGGGCACTTGATAATAAGCTTGATTTAGATCAAGTAGGGAATAAACCCTCGCTTTCCCCAAATACTGGAATGCCATCTCTACGGTTTGTAGAGGAGTGGCCTCAAAAACTACTTTCTTGTTCAACTTTCGGTAATCCACCACTAAGCGATGCTTATTGTTGGGCTTGGACACCAAAAATGCTGGAGACGCGTAAGGACTGCGCGAATCCCTTATTATTCCTTTCCTCCTGAGCTCCTCTACGTGTCGCTTTAACACTTCTAATTTGGGAGGGGCGAAATAATATGGCCTGGACCTGACCGGCACGTGGTCAGACAACTTTATGTCACACGTCAGAACCTTGGTGCACCCTAGTTTTTCTGTTACCACATCTCTATATTCATTAGGGATTTGGACTACCTCCTGTCTTTTTTCCTCTAGTTGACTAATGAAAATACATGAATTTGACTGCGTCAGATCCTCTAGATTGATCGACGTGCCAAACCTATCATACGGGAAATCAATCTTATTTTCGCAAGGAAAAATCCGCATTCTCGACTTGTTCAAAAACTCCCTCCCCAGTATGACCTCTACACTCAAATTAGGCGCGACCCAAAACCATGTCGGCCATGAAAACCTATCTATTTTAACTGATAATTTCACTTTGGAATTGATACACACGATGCCACCATCAGCGGTTTCACACATCATTTCACAAATTTCCCTTTGTTTAATGGAAGAGATTGATTCCAGTTCGCTGACAAATTTTTGGGAAATTAAATTATGGACTGAACCTGTGTCTATCAATGACCGCGTGTCCTTCTGTCCCACTTTGGTCCTAACACCTGATAAATTTGGAGTGCGCCCCCGAAATTTGCGGGATTCTGTGCCTCACCACCGTGGTGTACACACCGAGGCCCTGCTTCGGTTCCCTGGGAATGATTGAGTTTGTTTGTTGCGTACCTCTCTTTCATCCCCCCTTCGGTTTGGACACTGTCTCATTAAATGGTTTGGTGACTCACATATAAAACATTTCCTCTGTCTAGGAAAACCATTCTGTCTATTCGTTATTCTAGCACCTGGGGACTCCCTCTGGGCATAATCTCCCCCCAATTCCCTTGTTTGACCCGACCTCGATCTGGGTGTGGTCTGTTGGGAAAACGATTGTTGCCTCGGATTATTGTAATAATAATCGGGTTGGTTTTGTTGACGGTACAGCCACACTTCTAAATTAGCTCTTTCATAATGAATCGCTTTTCTCTGTAATTCTTCTACTGACTTTATGCATTCTCGGGGTATTTGTAATTTTATTTCTGGCCTCAAATTTGAAAATAACCTATTAAGTTCCCCTTCTGGAGTATATTCTCCATGACGTCTAATTAGGGTTTGAATTCTTATAAAATAATCAGTGACCGTTTCCTGGGTTTTTGTCTACCATTTCTAATCTGATCCTCTAATCCTTCCAAGTATTCTACTGGCAAAAAACTAAGTTTGAAACTGTTTAGGAAAGCACTCCAGTCTGGCAAAACGTTGGCGTGGTTCCTTAACCAGTCCCTACGACTCCCCTCGAACAATTCTGGTAGAGCAGTCAAAATCTCCCGGTCTGTTAATGAATATGCCTTTTTTTGCTCTATTAACCGTTCTAAAAACTCTACGGGATCTGACCGTTCATGGAAATTAAGGTTCCACTTTCTAACTAGATTGAGCGCTAACACGTCTCTGTTGTGGCCCAATTTATTATATTCTTCCAATGGTTCGGCCGCCTGAATGCCTATATTATTTATTTCAGGGCTACACCCCATCCTCACACCTGGTGAAACCTGCGAAGTGGTATGGCGGACATGAACCTGTGTCTCGGGATAGTCTACCCCTTCATCCAAATTTTGAAAATCAAAGATCCTTTCCTCAAATTGAGGAGATGCGGTACCCTTTTTGTCCTCGATAATCTTGCCTATCCTAGATTCGGCTTAAGAGAGTAACCTCGTACATTTGAGTACACGCTCATCACTGTCTGCCGTCTCTATCCCTATTCGACCTAGTCGTTGTTGTAGGTGTTTTAATTTGGTCTGAAATTTCCTGGTTTGAGATAAGGACGGAGCTTTGGACTCCCCTACCCGTTGCAACAAGAAGTTAAGTTTCTTTTCTATAGTTGGTAGTTCTGTCTCCCTTGAAGGACACTCGCCGGGGTCGACTAATGACGTTTTTCCCATTCTCTCTTTTTCCCATAGTTTAGAAAGCTGTGGTCTCATACCCTCTACTGTCGACTCTGGCACCACCCCCCTTATGCGGATTTCATATTCTAGCTCATCCGCTTCTAACCTATTACTTTCCATGGTTTTATCCGTCATAAGGAAATAATAAAATGGACTTAATATGGCAGGACCCGTCACTCAAATAATTATAGCTCCTTAAACCTACAATGATTCATAGAATATTGTGAATCTAGTTTTACCCAACCAAAAATACTACTTAAGATTATCAAGATTATGGCAACTACACAACATGTTGAACCGTTAATTTTTCTAGTGCATCTCATGTTTTAGTTTATCACTTAGCTCTCCAATAGATGGCGGCTGTTTGTCTCTTCCGGTTGTTTGATGTCGTGATGTCCCACGCTGTGATTAAAGGTGTCCCCCTCACGGACTGGGTGGCGATGTTGCCACGCCCTTGGAACGTGTTGTACATCCGCTCTGGCAATGGAATGGAATTGCCCCTGTTGACTGTGGATGCAGCCGTCCTTTTTTTTTGTGTCTTGGCGTCCTCCGTTGTATTTTAAGGTGTCCACCTCACGGACTGGGTGGCAAGGTTACCACGCCCTTGGAACGTGTTGTCGGGTCTCCACTCTGGTTGTCACTCTGGCTTTTGGTGTCTGAAGTTCTGCGCTGTTGAAGTTGAACTTCTCAAGAACTGGGTTGTTTATAGCCAACTTAGCTATGTCGTTGGAATGTCCGTCTGGACTGTTGCTGCTCTGATTTTGAAGATTTACTGTCAAAGTTCCTTTTTTTCTCTCGTGCTCCATATTACTGGTGGCCGTGACTCGTAATGCTCTGCTACCATGAAACGCCTCTCTCTTGAAACGCCTCTGTCAACAACATCGCTCTAAAAGGAGTGGGCCCATCTGATCTCAATGTTACCAAAAATAAACCATTTTTTTTTTCAAGTTAATGAACAGTTTTATTTCACATTTTCATACTAGCGTTCTAGAGGTGAGCTTGCTCACTCCGAGCAAGCGGTCGTACGAGTGTGTAGAGAGTTCGTGTCCCAGTCCCGGACGAGCCAGCCAACCCCAAGCTCGGCACCGCTCTCGCGGCGGGAGACAAAACTACACTCAGAGCCGCGGCAGACCACTGCGCGCGCACCCGATAAAAGTGGTGGGGAGGATAGCTCGTACGTCACTGGCACAAATGTTAGTTTATAGGTATTAATATTATGAAATTAATTGATCTATCAAAAGTGACAGCTGCAAATTATATTACTTGACGTATGCATTTTTGAAATTAAAAAAAAAAACTACAAAAATCTTCCTATTTTAATCTGACTTAGAGGCTTGGTGGAACTGAGAATCTACCCAGAGCACAAAGAGTGCCATCTTATTACCCCCACCACCTCTTCCCCCTACACCAAGCCATCGTCCCACCATTTCATTATGTGTGTTCTGTGTATTAAATAGATAAGAGTCAAATAGATTTGATCAGGCTGGAAATGCTTTTGTTTTAGTTACAATTTTATGGGTTACAATTTTGGACTATGTAGGTGGGGGTGAAGACAGCCTTTTTCCAAGTACTAATTATTTTTTAAAAAAGGTTGTATTAGGGAGATACGGAATTCATATTTTCTAAAACCATCCAAGTTAGTCTGTTGGACATACCTTCATTTAAGAAGTGTTCAATTTAAATTTAATTAGACTAAAGTTAGAAGGCATTGTGTAAGTTTATAAATGTTAGTTATCAATAGGCCTATTTGAATATCTACCTTATTTTACTGTGAAAAAGAGCTTCTAGAAGCATATACCTATAATATTCATATAGCAAACATGCCTCTCACGCTATGTCCCCAAACCCCCCCGAAATTTTTGCCTGGCTACGGCCTTGAGGTACTTGTTACAATCAATCATGTAGTGTTCAAGGATGTCAGGGCTTCTGTTGAATGTTCGTTTGGCCTTCATCAAACACAAACTTTGTGATGAAGAAGCTTCTCGGTAACAATCTCGTACAGAAGAGTGCACGAAATCTGGGCAAAATCTGATGAAAGTTCAGAAAACGTGAAGCGTCGGTTTTCATGACTCTTCCTGTCCACATATCAACCAAGTCTGGAGACTTAACAGAAGGCCGGCCACTCTGCTCATCATTACCTCCACTCAATACAGTAGGGTCATAAACTTGGTAAAGCTGGTGATGAATTTTCGCGCCAGTTGTGTTTTTTGCACGAATACATTTTATTACGGCACCGACTTCACACACAATGGAATTATTGATTTTATTGTTCATTTTAAATCACTCGTAGATAAATGTATGCAATCACAGAACTCTGAAAACCGAGGTCTTGCTTCCCAACTAATCATTCTAGCGTCCAGCGCATACGCCAACGTGGCTTCACTTGTAACATGGCTGCCAAGATCAATTGGCCCTTACTTTCCAACACCCCTCATAGAGACGAAAAAATATTGACATGCGAGAATGAGGCAAGAAAACTTACTTTGAAAGTAATAAAATGTAAAATAAGTTTATTTAAGCAAACATAATTTATTGAGTGCTAAGTTCCTTTTGACATCTGGGCTGGCACTTGCTTTGGATTATCTTATTGTTCATTCAAATACTTAAGATTTAACTCATACACATTTTAAAAGCAATTAATAAAACTGATTGATGTAATGTGTACCATTTATAATTTAATTTTGGTTGTGTAATGGTTTAGAGCGGCAAAGCTTGATATTGAAAAACAATGTATGCAACCAAAACATTTCTTATTGAAGGCTCTTTTTGGGAAAAAAGTGCAGCCTATTTTCTGGTCTTTATGGTATTATAAATACAAAATTCTCAGTTTGGTTTGTAAATTTATTAGGGCAGTTATTTGTTTTATACATATATATATATATTTTTTTTCTAATTTCTTGAATTTCTGAGATTCGTTTTGCACCTTCAAAACAAGATCAAAATTTGTTTTCCTCATCTGAATCGAGATATTTTCATCAAACAACCTAATAAGTGTGTGACTTGGAAGTTTAGTCTTTAGCAAGGATGTGCAAAGTAAACTTTTAACAATTCAAAGTAAACTCAAACTGAAAATATTAAATATTCTAGAAGCCAAATTGATGTTAAGATAATGTTTGTTAATTATTTTAAACTCCATGGTGTGAGTCCACAAGCGAGCTACACCAAGCGAGCGGCCGCCACCGTTAGCGATTATAGTGCCAACATTGGCTGATGGAGGGTGTCATGTGGTCAGCACAACAAGCCCTATGACCATTAATCTCAGTTTTCTAGACTGGATCTACTACTTATTTATTCAAGTAGTTCCTCATTTGTCCTCACGAGGCTGAATTTGACCCCTTTCCTGAACCAATGCTTCAGAAATACATTTGGAAGGGCCCGGGATCGAACCCAGGACCTCTGACTACTAGACCACAGTGGTTATTTTTATAACTCTATGTACTTAAGTTTCTTGGAGAATTTTTTATTGCCTAATGATTTTTAGTTTAATTCTAATCTGATAAATCCAATTACTATCACAACATGCATGTTTTTTCTTTGTGAATAATAACGTGCAATGTATGTAACAGTTCAGAGTAGCTATAAATTTGAGCTTAAGTTGAGTATTTTAGCTGTAAATACTTTTATTAACAAATGACAAAGCATTGTAATCGGCAAAGCCAGAATTTTTTAGGAAGTTTCGTAGGTTTACACACCCCTAAACCTTATTATGTAAATAGCTGAACAAAAGTTAATGAAGAGTTGCTTGTTGAGGTCTTCTGTCTCGGAACACATATGTTTGGCTCTGGTAGTTACGATGGTGTGTACTGTGGTGTTTGTCTGGTAGTTACGATGGTGTGTACTGTGGTGTTTGTCTGGTAGTTACGATGGTGTTTGTTTCCCTCATGAAGGTTATAGGGCATGGTGTTGAGAACTATTCAACCCGTTCAGGAACTGTAGTAAATTAGTTGCAGAATTTGTCTAAATCATTAAGTTGTCGTCAATAAATCTCATCCAGCAGAGGTCGCAAGTGTTTGGATCACAAAAAGTTGGTATCTAGTTTACCTTGAAGAGGTTAGCATAGGAGGGGAGGGGGGGCATATGTGTACCCATTGCCGTCCCTCGGGTTTGAAGGTATGTCTGTCCAGAAAGTGTAAATGGGTCTTTTCAAATATGAATGGGTGGATTCCACTAAAAAGGGGGTGGGTGGATGGATGACTTAGAATTGGGTGTTTGCTTGTCCAGAAAAGGTTTGGTGTGGGGTATGTTGGTGTAAAGTGAATACACATCTATGGTGACCAATAGCGCATCAATGGAGATTTTGTTCTCAAGATTGTAAGTAGTTGAGATAATTTTCTGTTTCGTTTATGTGTGAAAGAAGTTAACTAGTTTTAGCCAACAAAAACTAGAACCAGTCTTTTGTTCCGTCGGCCTTGACCACAATGCTGATATTTCTATATCCCAACATGGACCAGTATCTCATGTTTAACACAGTCCCATACACCCTCTCCGGTTTTCAGATGTCAGTTCGGGGATCCGGATTCACATTCCTAGATGTGTACTTTGATCCCGGACGCAATCGAAAGGTCATCATGTGGTAGAACTAACGCTACCTTATCAATGATAAGGCTGTAAATACAGACAGCACGGTGGGTAATGTTATAACTAACGCTTATTATAGTCACTAGCCAGATCAATAAAATACCCTGCAAGCCATCTTCCCAACCCTAGCAATCCTGTTATATTTTGTGACAGACTATACTCTAGGGGGGCTATTATTATTTATTTATTTATTTATTTATTCAAACAAAATTCCGAAGGTTTGTTTCTATTTTAACATTATGTGATTAATAGTTACTACATGAAAATTTAAAAAAGTAGAATGAATCATTTTTGATAAAATAACATCTTAATCTCAAAGATCTCCTCTTGAATCGAATTGTGAGTCGCTATTTTGTTCACAGTAACTGTCTCTTCACACCGCAGGTGGTATATTTTAATATATTTGTTTATTGGGTTCTATATTATATTATATTATATTATTGTGGCAGCACTTAATATTTATTAAGTGTTGCCACAATTAACAGCAACCAGTGTTGCCACATACTACACAACAACAAAAAACCTGCTAGAATAGCCCTATCCATAAAGAACTGTAATAATTGACAAACTGTATAAATAAAACACGAAACTAGCCTAGATGGGTAGATAAGAGCCTTGGAGACAAGGTAAGGAGGTTGAGTCCATTCAGACTCAATTATTAGTAGACTAAAATTATAAAAAATTGATATGTGGGCTCGACGAACCCCACCCCTCTCTTCAGGATTGTTAGGGTCACCTCAAGTATAGCACTAACTTGGGTAGGTAGTACAGTTCAAACCACACTTTCCACTGTAGTGTGCTAACTTGAAGGCTTTTTTAGAAAGAAGACAGTGAAACTGAGACCAGTGAAATTGTTTTAACTGAATTTTAAAAAACACTACAAAATTGAAAAATAATCTTAGTATTTAAAAAACTACTTCACTGATCCTAATTTCACTGTTGTCAAATGAAGTATGCAAAAAAATTTAACTTAAAAATTATTTCTACTTTGACCATAATCATATAATCATAAACTGATTTTTAGTAAATAAAATGATTGGATTTGGTTAAATAAAGCGTTGGATTTCGAATAATAAGTCAGTAGATAAAATATTTATTATTGGTTAAAATTGTAAAAGGCAACTTTTCTATATTTGGTATGATGTGACAAATAGAAAAATTAGAGCTAAAATTTGCACACAAACCAAAGATAGACGGATGAAAATATAAAATTTGTGTTTAGATACTTCTTTTTTTTTTCTTTTATCCTCTATTTAAAAAAAAATATGCTTTTACTCACAATAGAGCCATTATAATAGCCAGCTCAAAAATTCATTTTGTCAATGTTTCTTGATTGTGGGCAATAAGTTTTCATAATTGAGGGAACTTGTTTTTTGTTTTTGAAAGGTTATTATTAATTCACATTTAAATCAACAAAACTATTCATAGCTTGGAGTTAAAAGGTTGATTGGTCAATTTCACAAAAAATATTTTATTTAGCTTTATTTTGGGCATATATTATGAATTATAAAGTGCTATAATGAACTTTAAATATGTTTTGACATCCATTTTAATGTTTTAAGTAGAATTTTTGTAAAAACACATCTCACAAAATGACTGTGTGTCTGTATCTAATCAGCCATGAGATAGATGGCTTTTAATATATTCAAAACAAATGTGGTATCTTAAACAGACTAGAAAATGAGTGGAAACCTTATTATAATTTTGAAATGCAAATGCCAGCTATTTCCTTAAGAAAGAAGCTCAACTACCAAGGAATAAGATAACAAAGGAAGAATGGCTCCAAAGTTTGTATTAAATTAAACATTGAAAGGAAGATACACTTACCAGAAAACAAAACACATAATTATTTAATTTTCAGGGCACATCATTCCCCTTTTCACCAGCCCAAAAATGGCATAGTTGTGTGTTTTAATTGTTAACTTTGAGGACTACAGTTTCCTGGTAAGTGTCCTTCTATCCTCCTGTCAAGAAACACAAGAGTAATCATACATCCTTACTCTTGACCAATGATGATGAGCGCTGTCACTTGAATGCCCAAGGTTTTAATAGGTGCAATGTTCCGCAGTAGAATTACGAGTCTTCCCAGCAGATCTTCCAACTCTGGGAAGCTGTCCTGTGGGACACGCCCACTCTACTCTCAGGCGACCATGAAACTCAGAGTCTGAATCTTCATTCTGTCTATTAGCCCTGAATGTTAGAAAACATGATAAGCAAAGAGTTTAATTTTACCACATTTGTGTGATATTTTTATTCAGGGGTGAGAAGTTAATTAGAGAATCAAGTTTTGTCAATTTATTGTGTATTGCAGCATGTATGAAATAAAGTTTACTAAGCATGTTATACTATGTCATTGAATTTTAAAAAATGTGTAGAAAAATTAACCAAAAATAATAAATATAAGTATTAGAGGTATGTGAAGATTCGACACTTCGACTTGGTTTTGAAGAAAAAAATATACATTAGCTTTGACTTTGCTTCCAAAAAAAAAAAAAAAAAAAAAAAAATCCAGTTTTGACAACTTATATAATCAAATTATTTTCAATTATTGCCATTTTTAGGGGTTATATTCACTATAAGATACAAATTAATGTGTACATATATGAAGTAATCTTAAGTAATAGAATTGCATGTTGTTAAAATTTTATTCATCCCATAAGAATTAAAATATTATAAATTATTGTTATAAAGGTCCCGAGTTCAATTCCTGGCATGGTTAAAAAATGTATAATTGGTGAAATGTGGGTTTCCCCTTTGAATTAAAAGCCAGCGACTGGATGTTGTTTGTTCTAGATTTTAGTTAGTCTATAAGTCGTGTTCTGATATAATCACTCGGTTCGAAAACTGTGTGTTTAGTACCTCAAATAATAAATTCTCTAATATTTACTGTCTATAATTGTGTGGTATTAGTTTTCTTATTTGTAAGATAAAGGACTCCCCTTCAAATTTTAATCTATGAATATGTATATGTATTTGACTCACCATCATTCAAATGTAATATATCATGATGAGTCTGGGTGATGCTCAGCCTTTTCAACTATCTCCACACACAGGTCCAGCCGCCATGGCTTCAACTCGCCAACACCTCTACATTTGGAGACAGATTATTGCATTTTGATTAATATTTTAAACGATTGGTCAAGGTTCTCTTTTATCAATTTGAAACAAACCCAAAACTAATATGTGAAATAGTCTTAAAACCAAATAATGCAGTTAGAATATATATTGTTGGTACTTTTATGCTTGACGAAATAGTATATTGTGCATATTTATTATAACTTATAACTTTGTGCTCTACAAACATTTAGAAAATGTTTTATTGCACAGTTGTCTGTGATATTTAATAATTCTAATCTGATAAATCAAGTTATTATCTCATGAATATTAATATAGGAAATTGATAAAACTAAAGAAAAACTACTAAGAATAAATTTGATGAAGAAAGCCCACCTATGAAAAATGTGGAAAGAATTCAATGCACACATCTTCCTTTCTTCTGTCTTCTATAGTAGAAATAGTCACACACACATTCCTATTTGTGTTAAAATGTGTGTGTGACTATTTCTACTATAGAAGACAGAAGAAAGGAAGAAGATGTCACCTTTGTGCATTGGATTCTTCACACATTTTCTGCTTTCTTCATCAAATTTAATATTTGTAGTTTATTTTTCCTTTTTCTTTAGTTTAATCACTTTCCTTTATTATAAAATTATTTAGCCATTGAGCCACCTCATTTTTAAACTTGAATATTAATTTGTGATATGGGTGTGTGAAGCTTCGAAACTTTGACTTGGCTTCGAAACAAATATCAGCTTCTACTTCACTTCGAAAAAAATTCTGGTTTTGACAATTATTGTGACAATAAGAATAAAGACAACTAAAATACTCAATTTATGTTTAATTACTGTCATTCTGAGCTGTTATATAAATTAATATCTATATTTAAAAAAATTGAAGTAACTATAGCCATTCTGCCGTAGATCAGTTGGTCTGCTGAAGAAGGGAGCTGATGTGTTTTAATTGTAAACTTTGAGTTCTACAGTTTCCTGGTAAGTGTGTACGCCTTGCTCTTCCATCCTCTTTTCTACGTTTTAATTTGAAATGTAGCCTAATTTGTGATAGTAACTTGATTTATCAGATTGAAACCAAATATTACTAACAACTATGAAATAAAAAATTTCCAAATAATTTTAGTGCATAAAGTGAACAAACATATTGACTGTCAGGAGCTATTTGAGTACAGAATCTACTTGCTATTGTATTTGTTAGAAGGTACAGGAAAGGTGGATAGAAACATATAACAGGAAAGAACACAATATGTATTTTACAACAGTTTACACTTTACACTGCTGCCACTTGACAAAGTGGTAGTGATTGACTCTTGAAGAAAATAAATCGTTACCGCCCAATCCCCTGACCTAGGTTTCCTTCTTTCAGACCTCATCGAGGTGACTGCGAAACGCGCAACGCAACTTCCTAAAAGATGAAACCAAAAACACACAAAAGAGAAAAAAAGGAAATTGGTAAGGAATGATAGAACACTTATAATAAGAACACGTGAAGGGAATATATGTTTCCATCCTCCTTTCCTCTACTTTCGTCCAAATATAATATATGAGATTGAATAATAATTAAGTTTGGAAACTGATTATTAAAAGTTTATTTGATATTTAATTTTACTATTACTTTAGCTCAAGTTTGTATTATTTTTTATATTAAAATAATTATTTATATTATTTAAATTTAAATACGTGATATTTATTGAAATCAAACTCAACTTTACTCAATGCTTGGGAGCTTCCCGAGACATTTATTCAAGATCAATTTGAAAATACTTTAGAGAACCACTTAACACAACAGTAGTTTTAAAAACCATTCAAAAATCAAAATATGATATTACCTTTAGGTGGGCAGCACAGAGGAAAAATGACATATTCAACAATGGAGAGTAAACTATTGTCAGTAATGTTTTTCGGCTCGCAGAACACTTTTTTGATGTTCCTCTTGACAACATGAGGTGGGTCCAGAAGTTCAATTTTGCTGTCTTATTCTGATGCTGACATCTTCCCTCCGGTCAGACCTGCCACTGGAATCCGTTGGACGATAGCATTATTAGGTGTATTAAATGTGTCTTTGGGCTAGCATTTTTACATCATTTTTTAAAATGACCTATTGTTACATAATTTATTAGGTTAGGTTTTGCCACAGCTTTAACAATAAATAAGTAAATTAGATTAGCTAAATATATTTTTAAAAACAAAAACTTTCAAATTTCTGAGAAAAGATTGAGTCTTCAAATGTTATGTAGTTTTTTTAGGCAAAATTTTTAATTTGAAGTCAAAACTTTTGAGTTGAATTAACATGACTCAATTTTAAGATATAATTTCATAACAAACAGTCCAACAATGGCGGTGCAGCCTTGATCGCTTCAATAATCCAAAATAACTTTGACTGTTTCCAATGTAACAATAGTTAGTTACCAAATTCATCAAGTTCTCCTAGAGTTATTATCTGCAGCAATTTTAATCACCTCATCAAATTGTCTACTGCAGACATTAGGTAGGACATTTTATGTAATAACCTAAACTAAACCATCATTTGATTTGATATCATAGTAGCCTCTGATGACTTACAGCGTGGTAAGCAATAATTACATCTACTTGTAAGACTTTTGTGCGTATTGTCTGTGGAGGCATGGCTTCAAACTTCCAAGGTTAATCATTTAGTTGTCAATAAATTAAATAAATATGTGGTTCACTGGCAACAATGTAGGTGACAAATTAAATATATTGGTAATACTAACGATAATATTTTGAAAAACTTGAAATAATATATAGGTACTAATATTACCTCAAAAAATACAAATGGTATTAGCATGAGAAATAGCTCTTAATTCCGGGACCTTCAGGTCATTTTGGAAATAAAATATGTACTGTACTTTGAGCTCAACACTGTAAACAATGGACCCACCTTGAAATCCTAAAGGTTGAACTTCAAGATCCACGACCGGTCAGTGTAGCTACGGGTAACAAAGCTAATAAAAAATACAGGAGGGTGGAGACAATTAGGTAATAATTCCGTAAACCAATTATGTAGGCAACAAGGGTCGCTGTTATGAAAAAGAATATTGGTCTATGGAATTCAGATGAATTATCTAAACTTAAATCATAATTAGAGGGGGAAAAAAGTATAACTTAATATCTGAATGAGGCAATTTATAGCAGTAATTTCTTTGAAGAAGAAATTTTATTTAGTGAATTTAAAATATTATATAAAATTTACTTATAAAAATTATTGTTTTATAGTTTATTGCTTTTTATTGAACAAATGAATCTTGCTAAAATATTTCTCTTTGGAGTCACTGTTTAGTATGGTTTAAATTTTAATAAAAGTAAAAAAAATCAAATTCACAAATTAAAGTCTTTTCATAGTTTTAGAGTAGGAATATGAATAGCCGTCAAATCTGAAGTAGGTTATACTATATTGTGAGATGTCATAAGGTCTTGAAGTCTCAATCGTCAATTAGAATTACATGAAAATATGTTGTATTATGAATAAAACCTTATCAATATCTTTGTACTCTAGTGCAGGGATCTTCAATAAATGCCAATGGCAACAGTTTGTCCAGTATGCCACCTGATTCCCAATTTTCGTAAAAAGAAATTGAGCCTTCTGTCCAAGCATCACCAACAAAGGATTAACACACTACGCATGAGAAAGTAATTTAGCCCTTGGTGCATAGATGGCAAAAACATGTTGAATTGGAACTGTCTGTCTGTCTGTAAAATGCTTGTAGCGCAGTCATGTATTCGTGTCCTTGACCTAATAGCGAGCAGTTTTATTTTCAGTGTGTGCAAGATATCCATTCAGTATTATTGTTAGTGTAAATACCCTTCCCTACACCCTCATATTATAATGTGGATTAATACCAGGGCGTACATAAATATTTTTTTTTGTGTGTGACTTCTAAGTACTCGCCCTACTCAGTGACCGCCGGTACACACGATCACTGATCTTGGGACAACCAGGTGTCATTGGATCTAAAGATTAAAAGGGGAGGTAGTACAGAAACACAATCGAAGATTGTTGAGTAAATAAATGGCCAGACTTTTAGAGAACTGTGCCAGTGTTATTTGAGATTGTAACCCTGTTACAACATTTGGAAGAAAAAAAAAAGAGAATGTTTGGCTCACCACTCCGGCCCCAGTTGACCTGGCCTCGACCATGCTCCGCTCCGCTCAAAGTCACAAACACATACCAGCACTAACAACAGCTTACTGACAAGGCCTGGCTTCATTCCTCACCGCGCCCAAGAATAAAGAAGAGGGACGATATGCGCAGATTGGATGCACGTCGCCGACAGTGTACAAAGACTATCAGAACTATTGTTGGGCGCACCTTTTGAAAAAGGCGGAGGCGAGTGGAGTATGTTCTAGAAGATTGCTACCCCTAACACCTTTCCCCCTCCTTTGTTCCGCGCCTTGAGAGCACATAGTGTCACTTGTCTGATATATATATGGCACCATTGGGTTGTGCTGTTACACATTACATTGCGATCAATAGGTGAGACCTTGTACCTAAGTTTGATTCACGTCTCTATATTCAAAATTCCATCTGGCCATAATGATTCTAAATTACTGTTCAGGATTTCGTATTTAAAAGACTTAATTTATTAATTGTATCTGGTCTTACTTTAAATTGCTTGCTGACCATGAATAATATATATATAAGTTTGCATGGTTTAATCGTACTATTTATTTAACGTCACCTAGTCTTCTATTGAGAGAACTCGCATATTTGTTAAAGGTAGTTTCTACTTCTTCTGCTTCACGGATGGTCTTATACCTTAAAGCGCCGCCATTTTAGGTCCAAGATTGATTCTTGCGGCGTCATAGCTTGTTTAGTCGATTTCATACATTTAAATGTTTATCTCTTGTAATTCTTCAAAAATTAATTTATTAGTGTTACTATTTGAAAGATTACATGATGTTAGTTAAATGTGGGGCCGCGAGTTGACGAGTTTGCTCTCTTATATGGACATTATGATTAATGTAAATGCTGCCAGTAAAGGCATTGGTTTGTAAATTAAATTATTATTGTCTGTTTCTATTAAGCCCAATTTCGGTTAGATAGAAATTTGTTGTCAAGGAGTCTTTGTTTACTGTTAGAGGATCGCCGGCAGTGACGAGTAAATACCTACCGCATAACTAGTGTTTTAGAATATTTATTATGATTACTTTAATAAGATGTTTACGAAGGTCAATTTAATTTCTGATTGTAAGATGTATTTTACACCACCATTTAAGAGCATGGGATTGAGTCCCGCACGGTCCATATTTCATGGTTCGGTGATTGTTGTTTAGCTATCCAGCGCCTAACGCTATTCATGCTTCCCTCTCTCTTAGAGCTTTTCTTGTTATGTTGTTTTTGAATAAAATAAACTCTCTTTTGACCAACCTGTCTGTTATTATTGGGTGATAACCAAGGGGCGGGTTACAAGATAAATGACATAATATAATAATGAGATACAAAGTATAACATATTGATACATACCATCTTAAGACTAAACAATATACATACAATTTACAAGTCGTCTCCCATACGACGAATAGTGATGTTTAGGTAATTATATATATATATATATATATATATATATATATATATGTGTGTGTGTGTGTGTGTGTGAATTGAATACAGTTTAGTTTCTGGTTGAAGTATAATACTTAGCTAAAATATTGAAAAATATGGTAATTTAAAGGTCTTGCGAAACCGCGTTAGGAGCTGTTTTAAACGTGATAGTATACTGTATAATCTGTAAGATGGATGAAAAAGTGATGCTTGTAAGAAGGCAATATGGACTCCCTTTTTATATTGCTAAACGTTTGTTAATTATGTGATAAATAGCTTTTTTAATGAAACTCCTTTTTATAAGTAATAGCTGTACATGGTTTAAAGGACCTTGGTCTTACTGGTTTATGGGGTGATACTCCTTCCACAAAAACTGCCAGGTTGAAACGACTAAACCTTCGATATGCTCTTCACTAATTGGGGATTTATGATAAATCAGCAATTGCTTACCTGAATTGTTGGTTTGTTGTTGATTATACCCAATGGGTTTACTATTGTAATACCGCCAATAATTGGTAAGACACTTCATGAAAGGTCGATACTGATATCACCGCACTAAATAAATTACTAAATTAAAATTAAATTTTTACTTTAAATAAACAATTAACACGGCATTATTAAAGACATTTTATTTTTGGAATCCTCAAACAGACTTCTGGGATTTTCTTTCTACGACCCAGATGGTCATATACATGATATATTCTAACTTTTAATTCATTATATGAATGTTAAAGGGTTCTTTAAAGGTCTTAAATGCAACATCTTTTATAACAATTCTAATTAACTTCCATATAAATTTATATCTATAGAGGCAGAAAGGTTCTTTAAACATATATATATATATATATCACCGCGTCTTACTACCCGTTCGGGTTATACGCTTCTTAGATATAACAAAACATAATACAATAATATACGTTTATAGAACGAGAAATATCGAAAATAGTTTCTCATTTCAGGCAAGCAACTAAAGTGGCTATTGGTGGCCTTTTGATGAATCAATCCATCTTCTGTACCAGATTCGGTCTGAAAGACGTGTTTGTTACATTACAACAATTTCACAAAGTGTGCCATGATTGTGATTTCAGTTCTTGTGACTTAAATATAGCACCGTTGTAAGAGTTTGACTATTTTTAAATAGGTGGTTTATATTTTATTTTATTCTGTAAATAAAACTAGTTAACCTATTTGTTGTTCATTTGGATGAAACTGCCTTTGCCGCTCAGAAAAATTTGATTGGGTAATTAATTTAATAACAGAAGAAATAATAACAGTATGTGAATCATCAAAACCTGGAAGCATTATCGAAAAATATCGCTTGTGACAATTTAAAAATAACATTTACCTGTTTATTCTCGTAATGACTTTCATATGAATTCCACGGAGTACTCGTTTAATAGTTGCATCCACAGATTAATCTGCTGCACAGATCAAGTAAACACGAAAGATCTGATAAGTCTGTGTTAAAATGTTTGAATGATGTTTTCCGCATTTGTGCTGCTATCTAGACAAATATGTGAGCACTTTTGTTGTATTAAATAGCGGTCTCGGTGGCTCAGTAGGTGAAAAGTGAAATAAAATGTGTGTTTCTTCTTACTTCCCTAGTGTTCTTCTCTCTTTTTTTTTTGTTTTGTTTCTACACTTCCCTTATATTCTGTTCTGGTTCTTCTGTTCTGATAACAATAACCACTGAAAATAACAAAGTAATATCCCCGTTGCTAACCATAAAACCGTGGGAAAGAATGCCGTTTCACTCCACCCATTTCTTCAGAAGCGTGGCGTTGAAAACCCCTTTTCTAACCTTTCCTCCCAGCTCTGCTAGCTCAAATGCATTGTGGTGGATAATTCTTGTGATGATGTAGGGACCAGAATATAGAGGAAATAATTTCTTGGTCTCCTTACTGAAATAGTCTGACACAGGCTTTCTCTTAACAATACTTAACAGTACTTAACAGTACAAAAGGTAATGTACATTTCTTTTTCTGATGTTTAAGAAGACTAGTTGCCATCTTCTGGAGAAATCGCGTGGCTCTTTTTTTTTAACAAAGGCAGAACGACTTCAGGGCTCACAGAATAGGGTTTCATATCTGACAACCTTGGTTCCGGGAAGTGCCGATTTAGGAAAGTCTCCTTTCTTACTCCGAAATGGACTTCATATGGCGCGAGTAGCGTAGAATGGTGGGTTAAGGAGTTCAACAACTCCTCTAGAAGTGGTACATAGTACGGCCAAGTCGTGTGTTTGTGATGACAATAGCATCTCAGGAATCTGCCGATCTCCCTCATACCTCGTTCGCAAGGATTAGACGCGGGGTGTCTGATGGAACTAAAAGTGGCTTGCACACTTATGGCGTTGAGATCCCGTGACCATTTCTTAGCAGTGAACTGGGTTCCGTGGTCAGAGAGGATCCGCAACGGGGTACCCGCGCTTTGCACATAGACTCGCATCCTGTTCAGACACGCATCCGTGGTGGCCCTCTTTATACAAAATAGCATAGTGAATTTAGAAAAAACATCAACCATCGAAAATATATAGGTTAGGCCACTTGTAGCTTTAGGGAGAGGTCCGAAAATGTCCACAGCCACTAAATGGTTTGGTCCCTCTGGTAGGATGGCTTGATACTCGCCTTCATATTTGACTTTACCATACTTGGTTTTCTGGCACAGCTCGCACCTCCGAATTAATCGATTACAATCGGAGTATAAACCAGGCCAGTAAACATATCTCCTGAGGAGATGATAGCACTTAAATGCCCCGAAATGTCCCAGTTTTAAATGGGTGTGATGGACAAATTTCTCTCTTACAGTGGTGGGTATGTAAATCTGACCGGAAAAGTCCAGGGGGTGTTCTGAGGTGGTTTTCTTGTACAGGATTCCCTGGCTGAGGACATATTTTGGTAGGGTCTTGACGGTTCTGGTGGACTTGTCACCCAGTGTATGGGGTCGTTCCAGCTGTTGTATCAATTTGAGAGTTTCCGGGTCCTGTCGCTGTAGTGTGCCGAGGTCTCCCAGCTGTTCTTATAAGTCTAGGTGCCCGTCTAGCTGCGCTGGAAGTACCAAGAAATTGTCCGACGTCCTCGGCAGTTCCTGCTCGGGCTGACCTTGCTCGTTAATGGGAAATCGACTCAAAGCATCCGCACGATGGTTATCTCTCCCAGGAAGGAATTCTAACTCTAAACCAAACTCCTGGATAGCTAACACCCACCTGGCCAACCTGTCACTTTTGAGCCGACACGTATTCATAAAAGTCAAAGCTCGATGGTAGGAAAGAATGACAATTTTCTGCCCCAATAATAAACTCCTGAAACGCTGTAGGGCCCAGACGATCGACAGACACTCTCTTTCTGTCACCGTATATCTGCGTTCAGCGGGGTTCAGTTTCTGGCTGTTCATAGCCACGTACTGGTGCTGTCCTTGATCGTTGAGCTGGCTGATGGTGACTCCAAGTGCGTAGGCACTGGCATCGGTGGTGACGAAAAAAGTCTTCCCTAAAACTGGTTGTGTGAGGGTCCGGAATTCGAGGAACAAGTTCTTCACTTATTGGAAAGCCGTTTCCTCAACTTCTGTCCACCTCCAAGGTGATCCTTTCTTTAGTAGGTCTGTGAGGGGAACCCCTGCCTCAGACAACTTACACGTATATCCCCTGTAGAACCCTACCATTCCTAGGAACGCCTTAACTCCGGTCTTTGATGTGGGTGTTTCGAATTCTCGAATAATCTTTAGTTTTTCCCTATCCATTTTCACCCCATCGCAGGTTAGGATGTGTCCAAGAAAAGGAACCTGAGCCCTATAGAATAACGATTTCTTCAATCGAAGAGTCATTCCACAATCTATCAGTCGTTTAAAGGTTCCTTCAAGGTGTCCTAAATGTTCTTCAAAAGAGGCCGAAGTAATTAGTATGTCATCAACATAGGCTCTGGCGTAGCCGCGACACTCATTGCCAAGTACTAGGTCCATACACCTTGTGAACTCTGCTACGGCGTTACTTAGTCCAAATATCAATACTTCAAACTGGTACTGCCTTGATTTATACAGGAAAGCAGTATAGCGTTTTACCTCGGTCTTAAGGCTTAACTGGTAGTAGCCCTGGGTCAAATCAACCGAACTCAAGAACTTGACGTCCTTGAACTCTTGCAGCATGTCAGCAATATTAGCAGGGGATTCGTAATCCTTCTGGATGAGTGTGTTGAGCCTCCGGGCATCTAGACACAATCTGACTGACTTATCCTTTTTGATGACACATACCAAAGGATTCACAAAAGGACTAGAACACCGACTAAGGATACCGTAGTCCAACATATTTTGTATCTGTTGGTCCAGTTCAACCTCATAGGCCTTAGGCAAAGGGTAACTCTGATAATAGTAGCCATCTTTCCGGGTGAGAGGTATATCTGCCTTATAGAGATTATTTCGTCCAGGGCGTTCTGAAAATACTCGTTTAAATTTCCACAACACTGACAATAGCTTAGACTGCTGCTCTGGACTTAAATGACCTAATTCTGAGACAAGGCTCTCAAAATAGACTTTGGTGGGAGGTTCACCGCCCACCTGCTCATTTCCGCGTCCGGCAGTACAGGTGCTTGAATATCTTGAGGTAGGCTGGTACTCTAGTGCCAAAACACGTACTGTATTACTGTCCGCGTTCACTGACCAGTCACAAACATCTATCACCAAGCTTTTAGGTTCCTTGTCTTTGATATGAACTACATGCACTCGTCGGTTAAGGAAATCCAAAAATATTCCTTGCTCGGTCAGGTAGTCGATTCCCAAGATGATTGGTTTCAACAAACCCTTCACTACTAAGCATCTTGCCTTAGTATCGTTGCCTAGTAATACAACCGACAGCGATACCTGCTTACGTATGGGTGGACTTTTCCTATTAGTAACTCCCAAAATCTTCACTAACGGGACAGGAAAAGAAAGAACGTTCCTCCCCGCAGCGATAAACGAATCTACTGTCTCCTCTGAGATACAACTAATCTACGCCCCCGAATCTAAAAGGCACCTCACTGCAAATCCTTCCACTGCTAAAACTAGCTCAGGGCAAGTGGGACTCCCTCGCTGGTCACTGTCATCATCTTCTTGCAGCAGATCCTCCCGTAAGTCCACTCCAAGAGTTCCAACCCCCTCTGCCATATCCAATTCTGTGCCCAGAACCTTTACAACCTGCGCCCCATCTGGGCCACTTAAGCCACAGGTTGCCTATTTTCCTCCTTCACTATGACGTCCACGTCAAAAGTCCGAGGAGTTCGGTCAGAGTAGGATGAGGGCTTAGGTCCCTGATAGCCATGGTTATCTCTAGCCGTAGACTCGTGCCGGTGGTATGCATGTTGTTGTTGTTGTTGTTGGGAGGATTGTTGGGGTCTATTATGATATCCTTGGTCCCTCTCACGGGAGAAAGGGTGGTTACGATCACTCGGTCCGTTATCTCGAGGTGGCCTCCACTCCCTCGCTCCCGGATTGAGGCACCCCCTGTCGTTAGGTCCTCTGTCCGGATGGCGTTGGGACGAGTTACCCCAACCTACATTACCACCCTGGTCAACTCTAGGGGGTCTGTCTCTCTGCCATAGGCCTTCTTGGCGGAATCCTCCCTGTGGCCCATGAGGCTGCTCATCCCTCCTAAATCCTCCACTACAGGGTTTAGTGGGTGAAACCCTGGATGACATACCATGGTAACGCTTCCGTTCTTCTTCTAGCTCATCAAGTCTCTGTAGACCCGCTATGAACTCCACTAGGAATTCATATGTAGTCCCAATGAGCAACTCTCTGAGACTGAAAGGCAACTGGTGGGTCACCATGTGCACAATTTCCGTGTCCGTGATTTGTGACTCAAAGTGACGACTCTTGGCGTAGATGTCTGCCAAATAGCCCTCTAAGGTCCCTCTTTGCTCGCTGTATCGGGACGCATGCAGTTTAGCGCGCAATTGTCCCTGTATCTCGGCTGACCAAAACATTCCCAGGAACTTCGACCGGAAATCCGTTCATCCTGTAACTCCCTCCTTACTAACCGACCACCAAGGTACGGCGTCACCAATTAGAGAGTTGCCCGCAAGTTTTAATTTTTCTTTATCAGAGAGGTGGTGTCCCTCAAACAACTCCTCTAGGGCCGTAACGTGCGCTACTGGATTTTGTTGATTCCGACGGCTGAACCGGGGAAGTCGGTTCTCCAACGAGCGCTCTCCTAATAAAGTTAGCAAAGGTGACATGAAATTGTCAGGGCCAGTGTTGTACCCCGTCCTTGACCTCTCAGCGATGCTCTTTACTTGCCCCTGTAGGTCCGCTATCGTCTGATTTACGTTACTTATCTTGCTTTCGAGTCTCTCCTGGGCTCGAACGTGGTCCCTACTCTTCTCATCCAGTCTGGAAATTGCTGAATGTACGGCGGTGGTAGTCCCCAATTGAGCCTGTCTTTGCGTGTGCACTTCAAGGTTCAGTGAGTGCAACCCTTCCTCTAAAAGCGTGGTTTGGCGAGCTAATCGCTCGTCCACTACCTTCCGGCTCGACTCTAGTTCCTTATGTACCTCTATAAGAATAGTCTGAGCTTTCTCCTGTACCTCGGCTAGTTCCAGGGAAACTCGCTCTCCTGATACAGCAATCCTCACTTCCAAGTCCTCCCTAGTACGAACTAATTCATTTGCAAACTCGTTTCTTAAGGAGCTTGCCAGTGTCCCTATATAGGTTTGAAGGTCCTCCTTAGCCTGCTCACGACTGTCCCTTAGTTGGCCCTCTAAGCTGGCTTTAAGTTCCTCTTGTCCCGCCCTCATCTGTTCCTGACTAGCTACCAGCTGTCCTAAAAGCTGTTGGATTCCCGCTAGAATATCGGGAGGGGGTGTTGTAGGAACCTGGACAGCGGTGGATTGTATACTGGGAGGAGAAACAAAAGTGTGAGGTAGGTCAAGTGGAGGGATAGAGGTGGTTGGTAGATCAGGTGTCCTAATCTCGTCCCCAATCTCCTCAAACAATTGAGGCATCACAATTACCTCCTCCTCAATATTTCGCACGCTCTCCTGTGACTCCATCTTAATCGTATACGTAGTCTGACTTACCGTGGAATCCTTATCTCTAATTTTACTTCTAAGGAAATAACCTGCCGGTTTTATACCTCGTGAACTAATCACAATTTAATAAAAGTTGTCTTTGTGAAACCTTTACTAGTAAGATACATTTTTTTTTTCCAACATGAAAGCAGGCCCCACGTTGGGCGCCACTGTGAACTATTCTAGTTATATTTATTCGTTGTTAAATTTCCTTTTATTAAATTTTAATATATATAAATTTATTTACATCAAGCATTCATCTAAAAAAAATGTGATTGCAACAATTGGGTTCACGGATAACTTCCACTTCCCACTACAATTAACTCGGGGAAAGTAAAAACAAACTATAATACTACAAAAGACCAAATTTGAGCACGGGACTCTCACAGGACCTCTGGGTCATGTTGAAAAAAAAAATGTAACCTTTACTGTCCAAGCAGACTTACTAAACAATCAGATATTTAATAAAAAAAAAAATTTGAACTCTTTAAATATATAAATACTATAGACATTCATTATGATCAATTTCCTCAATGAGGTTGTTCGTTGGATAAAAAAAATGAATATTAAATAAGGTTATTGTATTTTGTCGAAGTCGATAATAAAAGGTTTCATTTATAGAGTCAATTGTGGAAACAATATTACGTTTAGGGGAAAATTCTACTGTTAGTGTGTTGAGTTGAAATTAATATTATTCATTGATTTTGGAGTAATAAAGTTTAAAAAAAAATTTGATGAAGTCCAGTCGAAATTGTAGCAAAAAAAGTAAAACGAAGGATGACTTACGAATACAATTTATATTGAAATCACCTCATGTTAATGGAGTCCTGTAATGTCGTCTGTGTTGAAAATGCTAGTGGATCAGATCAACTCACTTGTAGGTCACAGCCGTGGTCTGTAAGTAATAAAAAACTGTACCAAGTAGTTGTACCATCTTTCCCTGTCGTTTGGAATGCTTTTTGTGTAATTGACACAAATAAAACTGGTAATTAACACACTGCTTTATTCCATTGAATTCTTTACAAGTCCGCGTCTTTTTTTATTCTTCTCGCCAAGCCCCGCTTCCTCCTTGCTCTCCCCCTTCCCCACTGTTGGAGTAATTTTCATTACTCCTTGTATAGGGCGGCCATTTCAAATCTCATAGAGGATGATAAGACGGATAAAACTCCAGTTTAATAATAATAATTTCTTAGTAAAATAACTGTACAGGCATTATTATTCTTGGTTTCCTTCGACGCAATGCAATGACCGTTGTAAATAGTAAATTTAAGATAAATAACCACTTAAGAATAATTAAAGGTAAATAAAAGTATACCTTAATAGAATTAAAATTCTTACACAAGGCTTTTAGTTTTCTGAAAGATACAGTTGCTCGTAGATCCAAGGCCATCGGTAATAATATTGTCTTTAAGCTGACATAAAAGGCTAAGGAGTTTGTGTGTTTTTTCTGTTGCACTTGATGAATCAACTGGTATTACGGAAACTTCACCGTTGATCTTGTTTATTCGAGAATTTGACGCAAATTTTGAACTTACAGAGGAAATGGCATCTCTTCGCAGTATGCATTGATCTACGACAGGTGCCAGCATTTTCAGATAAGGGTAAAAAACACTTTACAATACAATCTGCAATGGAAACAACTGGATGATGTTATTACTGATGGAGGAAAGAAATTGTGTAGGGCTAAATCAGTCTTGGTAGAACAAATCTACAAAGCAAGATAAATCAAGGGTCTTCCCAAACCAATGGTTCTGCATTGAATTCTTCACCAGGAGGCATTATGTGGTAAATACGGCGTAATGAAACCTATAGTTTTGATAGTGAATTTATTCGCTCGCACGTACTAAACCATCGCCAGTTTCGTATATTTCTGTAGAAAATAGAGGCGCCTAGTCATTACTTGCCTTACCATACATCAATACGATGGCTTTAACATGGAACAGTTTTAGGACGATTTTTAGAACTTCGAAGGGAAACCAACATATTTCTGAATGAGAAGAATCTTTGCTGACTGACGGTGATTGGCTGTTGAAGCTAGATTTTCTCACAGATTTGATGACCCGTATGAATTATTTAAATCTCAAGCTACAAGGTAAAAATGATCTTATATCTGACATATACAATAACATAGAGGTTTCCGAAAACAGTTGCTTCTATTTTATTTACAAGCGACCAAGAGCTGCTCTACCCACTTTAAGGGTTGTGAAAAATTAAATAATGAAAATGAGATAACGTTGTATGCAGACTTTATGCTAAAGCCATAGCTGATTTGAATGCGCAATTTAACGCTCGTTTGTCAGATCTAGACGCACATGCATCAGGCATACGGATCTTTGAAAACCCATATAGTAGGGAAGCATATGTTGAAAAATCATGTTCCATGGCAGAGTTTTTAATAGAAAGGTTGGAGGGTGATTTTTTTTTCATCGGCAACTATCTGTAGATGAATAATTTTCATAGTGTCACTCTTTTGTGTTTGGCATATAGCATGTATGAGGTCATCAAGATGGCTGCCAATGAGATTCGGAAAAGTCTTAGTTATTTAGCAATGATTTTCTTTTTTAATTGCTCATATTAAAGATATTTAAAATGTCTACAAAAAAGGTTCTCAAAGTATTCACTCTAAAGAAAATGTTATTCGACTAAATATGGTTTTGAAACTCAATAATTGTCCTTTTTTTGTATTTTAATAAGAATGTATTATAATTATTTCATATTACTTTTTCTATAATAATTTTTTTATTTAAAATTGAATAAATATGGAATTACAAATCTGAATAATAAAAAACACAGCAGCGTCCTTAAATAATCCTTTAAATGCTGCTATTGTTAATATCATCGTCATTGTTATATCTCTCTCTCTTCTGATAATATATGTGAATTATTGTAATATTGTTCGTCTCTATCTCCACATTCACACATATCAGTACACGGTAGGTTGCTTACAGAACATTTACATGGTGGATGACATCTATTCTTTAAGCAAGAGCATCTGATCAACTTGAGAATCGAGTCCGGAGCACATGGCATTTCACAGAGAACAGGAGCTATTTGCTCACTCTCCATGGTCCATCCATGTCCAATAGGAGATGGAATTATTGGCTGAGGATTAGTCTTTGTTCCAGATCATATCTTGGTAGTTGACCCTCTTCATTGCGGGTATAAAAGCACTTCTTGTTGATGGTAAAATGTCTCAGCTCGTCTGTTTCTTAGAAAACATAGATCAACGCAACTCTTGAAGTTTATTAATGTTTGCTATGGGCTGGTAGATCTGGCAGATTAATTATTCTAGTACTGCCATCACTTGATCAGGAATGGCGTCTTTGGTTCCTATTGAGCAAAGAGCCAACATGGTGTCCTCCATCGCTGCACTGCATGCTTTCCAGTATGAGAGTTTACCTTTCCCTGACAAAGTATCTGTTCAATCACATACAGACAAGGCATAAAAAGTTGGCAATGCAGTAGCCTTCAATGGGCCTAGTGAAGTGTATAAATATGCAATCAATATAACTTCTTTGGAAATGGGTACAAAGTAAGATGCGGTGGGTAGTCTTAGATATATTCTTATGCTAAGAATCAGAATATCTGTGTCTTGTGCGTCTTTGTATAGAGTTTTGTTGCTCCTCTTTCTGCAGCATTGATGACATGAAAAATTTATCTTTGTATCTGCCCCCTTCTTGTGTACGCTGAAGATGGTCTAAAGAACAACTTGGAGAGGAAAATTCTGAACCCAACGTGATTACAAATTCTATCTTCTGGGATGCTATGGTATTTTACTCTGGTTTGTGTTTGTTCTCTCTGGGTTGCTATGGTATTTTACTCAGGTATATGTTGGTTCTCTCTGGGATGCTATGGTATTTTACTATGGTTGTTGTTGGTTATCACTGGGATGCTATGGTATTTAATTCTGGTTGGTGTTGGTTCTCTCTGGGATGCTATGGTATTTTACTCTGGTTGGTGTTGGTTTTCTCTGGGATGGTATGGTATTTTACTCAGGTTGGTGTTTGTACTTTCTGAGATGCTATGGTATTTTACTCAGGTTTATGTTGGTTCTCTCTGGGATGGTATGGTATTTTAATCAGGTACATGTTGGTTCTCTCTGGGTTGCTATGGTATTTTACTCAGGTACATGTTTGTTCTCTTTGGGATGCTATGATATTTTACTCAGGTTCTTTCTGGGTCACTATAGTATATGTTGGTTCACAAGTTTAAATCTTGAAATTGAGATCTAGTGATTAAAAAACACATATTTACAAGAGAATTCCATTAATTAAAAAAAATATGATTAAGAAACAAAGGTGCATTATGGCTATATTTTGTAATTATGATTAATAAAGGATACATTATGTAACTATGAGAAAGAATAAAAGTTTAATTATGCATATAATTTAGTTTACTTTTTTTAAATAGAAGTATAATCATCTCATTAGTCGTCATTAAATAATTTATTGAAAAAACGGATTTTTCTGTATTTTTAACCCTTCCTGTGTCATTTACAGAATATTCCGGCAATTAAAATTTGCTCAAGTGTTATTTACGATATATTCCACCTTAACTTAGTAAGCTTTACGTATCAAAAACAGAACATTCCTCGATCACTCGTTTTTCTGTGTTACAGAATATTTTGTAGATGGCAGCAGGCAACTGGAATGAAAATATGTGATTTATCGTTTTCACCAATGCAGAAAAATGATAGCGAACCAATATTGTGCAAATAAATCCAAACAAATAAAAGAAAATTACTTTTTGTATTAATTGAATATCAAATTAACTTGGAAACTAGCAGATAACCATTAAAATATGTAGGCCTACTACGTATTAGGCTACAATCATATCAAACAGCTTTTAATACCATTTAATCAACGTGTAGAAAAGGCAAGTTTGCGACCAAAACTCAATTTTTATTGATTAAAATGAATAAAATATTTTGAAACACAAACTGAACCACCAACCTGAACAATTCATAATTTCTGCAATGGATCCCCAAGCATTGTCTTTCTTGGCTATATTTTTATAATCTGGTCTAGACTTGTCATATATAATTAGATATTGCTCCACAACAGACACAAAACCATCTTCTGTAAATTCAACCATATATTCATTGTCACTTTCATTTTCACTCATTTTCAAGTTAAAAATCACAATATAAAACTATTTAACGATAATTAAAGCCCAATATGGGGACCAAATTCTAACTTATAAAATAATATTTGAAAAATATCGAATTATGTTTCTCATAAATCCTATTGGCTAGATTTTTCTCGCGAGAATATCGTTTCACAACTCGTGCATAACGTATAAGAAAAGTTAAAGTTAAATCAACTTTATGCACTGTGAACTATTCCACTATTCACTATAAATCGATTATAGACGCCATCATTTAAAATAATGTGTACCGTCCTTAAGAAATAGGAGGTCCAAAACAACATAAAATAAAAACAATAGGGCAAAAACAAGGGCAATAGGAGCGAGTGCTTGGAGTTCTATGCTTTGAAAACATCCAAATACCAGAAATCCGCTACTCCCACTAGTTGCGGTTACTAATATTGGAGCGGTCTACCTCACAAAACATTCTAAAGGAAGATTTGTAACTTCAAAAAAGGTTCCTAAACAAAAATAAAATAACAAATAACTTAAATCACATAGATTAAAGGTTACCAAAGGTCATGGCTGTTTCTAGTTATGAATAATGTCATGACTGATTTCAGAAAGATATTTATTTGTCAATGATTCAATGTTTAGAGATAATATATACATATATGACAACGTTGAAAAAGTTATATATATTTGAGACATTAAAGGAATATATAAATAAACAATCAGAGAAAACCTCGTATTTTTTATATATTATTAAATAACTTGCTCAAGCAGTTAAATCGCCGTCATCTTAAATAAATCACAAGATGTAATAAGGCGTTAACTCAATAAAAAAATCTTCAATAAGTTTACTTTATACAATATTTAAATCTGAAGATAAAAAAAATAAGCGTATAAGTTAATCCAAACAATATGTCTCGCCAATACTCAAGAAAATACTCGATACCACAAAGTTAAAAAACCCACAAGATTATGAAGTATACATAATATAAATTTCCTATAAATGCAATTGATTAAAAATTCTAGAACTGACATATTTTGAGGAAAACTTAAAGTTTTCACGGAAAAAGTTTACATATAATATTCACATAAATGGATACCCTAATATTTAGTCCCATTCTACTGATAATATCATTATAGTCGATCTCAAATTTGTTTACTTCGCTAAACCACAAAATGATCGATTCTACAATATGAATATCTCGACCCTGCAACTAAATATAATTTGAAGTGATGACAAGTTAATCTTATATTATATTTGAAGTTTAAATTAAATAGCCGAAAAAGAATTTTGAATAAATTACAAAATAGAAAAAATAAGAAAAATTATCTACGCCGAAAATTAAATTTAGATCTTACATTATGAATAATGATCGAAGCTAGAGCTTCACCTGCTCTCAATCTGGCTAGGTCCAATAGTGACCATTCATAGAACAGGCGCCGGTATATATACGATTTAACCCAGAAGATGGAGCGACGGACAAAAGGGTAGGGGTGGACACCTGGAATATTCGGGAAAGAAACATGCGCATGATAATATTGTTCTGGATTAGCCTAGATAGTTCCACCTTCTTCCGTAACTTGGGGCGAGCAGCACATCTTCACCATCGAAGTTCTTGGTTCTTTGGTACGCCAGTACCCACAATTAGTGATGGGCACAATCGAGTAATTCTAAGAATCGAGTAATTACTCGATTCTCTTTAAAAAGAATCGAGTAATCGAGTCAAATTACTCGAGTAATTTTTAGCAAATCATCTACTCGAATCGTCCCGTGGCAATCAGTTGGACAACATTACTCGGGAGTCTTGCTATGAAATTCGATACTAATAACAAGTCAATAATCTCTTCATGTAGTAGGCACTCGACACTGACCTCCACCCCGTTATTTTCATGTTTCACTTTACATCTACAGTCAATATGAAAGTATACGTTTTAAGAAATGTCTCACAAATAAAAATTGTTTTGTGCTCTTTTTAATAAAATAAACTTTTCTTTAAACGTTCATGTTAAAGAAATTGATAATAATTGTACCTTTTTAAAAGTGAAAATAATTGTTTTTTTTGTTTTGTATCTTACTCTAATTAGTTTCAATTCATAAATAATCATATTTTACTAAGGAGAAATTAAAATAATTAAGAAAGACAATATCTAGTTTCATCAATGCGATTGTGAAAATAAGACTGCCGAGGTGCCGAGTAAAAAGAATCGAGTAACTTTCATCGAGTACTTTTGAAAAGAATCGGAAATGTGATACGCTTAGCTAGTAGCGTGCTTTTCGATTGTGTACTTTACATCTACGAGTAATTTGTATTGAGAATGCATGTGCAACATTTAAACCATAAAGGGTCATTTTTGCGTGGCAGCGGAAACTGTCGATGAAAAATGAGCTCTAAGGGAATATACCTTTTAAATGGAAATAGCATGGTAAACAGTCTAGCCAATAAGGTCGATTCTTACTTATCTGGTAAGAAAAGAGAAAATAAAAGAATAACACGGTCCGAGTAAAGTTACTCGAGTAATCCCCGAAGAATCGAGTACTCCCTATTACACAACACAATCGAGCAACTCGATTATTTCTACTCGATTGTGCCCATCACTACCCACAATAGACGGTTAGTATTACGATCAACATGTGGCGGGAGGTTGTGTTTAGTCGTGATGTTACGAGTGTTCCTCTTTGACGCTGCGGGCAGTACGGTGGGGTAAGTTTAATCATATTTTCGTCCACTCTTATAGCAACATGCTACAAATGTATTTCAACTTCTTGCGCACTATACACTATACACTATTCGCTATTAGTTATGAGTTATGCATGAATATAAACCAAGCCTAAGTAAACACCACGGTTACTAATAAAGCGATGGAAAGAGTGCGGGGTATTTTGTCAAATATAAATAGCAGTGGTCTTAGTGATCTTGCAAGTGATGAAAATGACTGTGATAATAGTGAAGATGAATCTAATAAAAAATATATTTATTATTATAATTTTGGTTGGAAAAAATTGAGCATGTAAGGAAAAAGCTTATTATTTCCATCAACACTAAAGGGTTAAAATTACAAATTATTTATTTGGGTGATGGTGGTGGGCAAAGAAAGGAGCCGTTCCTGAAACAAAAACAATTTTTTTTGTTGATTACAAAACAAAACACTTTTTAAGTATTTTACACTAAGTACAAATAGGTAATTTAAAATCAACCAGAAAGAATTTTAATGTGTTATCATATACCTAATTAGTCATAATATTTTTAATCAGTGGGGAAGCCTCGTATTTTAGACCGGTGGGGCTGAGGATCAGCTATCTTCCCGCCAACCAAACTGTTCACTCTCGATAAAAAAAACCTGGCTTTGGCTTCTCCAGAATACCCTCGTTTATAGAGGTACTCTTCGTATCTGAAAAAAAAAGAGGTCCACAGGAAAATTCTGTAACATAACAATTTACACACATACCTAGTCAAGCTTCCCCCTTACGGGGTAGACAAGAAGTAAGTTAAAAACAACTTTGTTCTTATTGATCCACTCTAACTTTCTCCATGATACTCCATCCTTTTATACTCTCCTTTCTTCGACAAAATCCATATAGCCTAGTCATACATGCACCTTAATTCTTAAAAACTTTTAATTCTTCTCTTTTTCAATTATTCTTCAACATTTAACCACATACAATATGGCCCACCCCTTCCTTTTGACTATTGGATTCACTTTCAAACCACAATATTTCAGCATCCATTTATTATTGACAGTCCACACGAGTTTTTTCAAATATATATTTTTAAATATCTCATTCCAACTGCATTCACCTTTCTCTTGGGTTTCTCCTGACACGCTTCATATCCAAACAGCAAAGTTGGCGTTAATACACTTTTCTTTTATACACTGCTGTCTTAGTTTGTTTCTATACTAACTCATTCTTAGAAATAGTCTGCATACAGTCAAATACTCTCTGAGATACATTCACCCGTCTGAGGTGCTAAAAACTTTGAAAGTGTTGAAGAATGGCAAAGGTCTGGGTGTAGATGGGACTACAAGTGAAATACCAAAGTGTGGAGGTTAGGTACTTTTTGCCAGATTATTTGAGCTTTTAAATGTATGTGCTGGAATTTCAAAAGTCCTAATGATCGGAAGAATGCTGTCAATGTTCCTTTGTACAAAGGTAAAGGCAGTAAGGGTGAATATAAGAATTATAATGCGTGAACAAACTGAGGACAAGATTTGGGGTGCACAATGTGGTTTTATCCCAGGTAGAGGATGCATGGACCAGATATTTGCGCTAACACAAGTGATTGAGAAATGTATGGCAGTATAGAAGAAAGTGTACCGTGAATATGTCGATTTGGAGAAAGTGTACGATCAGGTGAATAAGAGTATGTTGTGGAATGTTGTGAGAGATTATGGTGTGGATGCATGGTTAGTAAATGCAATCATGGCAGTGTATGTTGGAAGTGAAGCGTGCGTTAGACGAGTTTGGGTGTCTTCATGGTTGTTTAGTGTATTTTGGATAAGTGTATGAGGAGTGTGTGTGAGGACGCAGTTGGTATGCAAATGGACAATGTGAATGTGAGAGTGATGTTATAATTATGGAGATGATACCATATTAATGGCCGAGAGGGAAAGTGACTTGCAGAATGAATTAAATTGTTTGAATGTGGTGACAAAAAGGAAGGGATCGTCATATAAATGTTTCCAAAATTAAAGTGATAGTTTTTAAGGCACTTTACCCCAAGACCACCAAGGATGACAACAATTGCTTACTTAGTTTAACTGTTATGTTGTGGGGTTCACCCATTTATATCCTTTAATTTTTAGCCACTTTTTTATTTTAACTATTATTAGCTTTATATAATTATTTTTTCCTCAATTTAAAGTTAATGAAGATATAAACTATAGTTCCAAGCAATCAAAAAAGAAAAACTAATGAAGCACCAGCTCGAGAAAGAGTTATGAAGGATGCTTTAACTAAAGCAATTAACAATTTGGGGACTTTTCCCATAATGTAGCCACAATCCTGAATATTTGTCATGTTACTCTATTCAGGTACCTGTGTAAAGCAGTAGACTACAAATTTTTCTAAAAGAACAAAAAACTAAATTATATTTTAAACCAAAATATGTCACAAGAGTTAGAAGTGAGGGTGAATGATTATAAGCATAGGTTAGCTAATGCAAAGATTGTACATAGACCAAGAAACTCATTTCGGTTTATGGTAATTTAATAAAGTCTTTGCTTTTTATGTATGCTATTAAAGATCATCATCTTTGTAATTAGATGTTTTCCTTATTTAAAATTTGAAATACAATAAGAGCTCTCCTGCCAGCCACATTCTGTGAGGACTAATAACCCCTATCCTTCCTGTTTCTGTCATTTTATATTGACGAAATGGCAAAAAGGTGAAACTACACAAACCAACATGTTAAAGGTACAAATTATGAAATAAACCGTAAGTTATTACTCTTTAATTTTTGCAAATCTCAAATTTGTTCAACTGGGTAGCCTCATCATTGTCATCATCATACTCATCACAATCATCACCCCTTTCATAATTGTTTGTTTGTTTTGGTGACTCAAACTCTGATAAATCCAACCTAGGTATTTTGATAAGCTTTCCACGGTTATCTTCTAAAATTTCTTGATGCGAATCTTTAAACAAATGAGAGACGAACTTATTGGCAATAATTTAAGACCATTATAACCAACTTAACACATTAGACTACTAACTAAAAGGGACAGTTTTTTTGTCCGACTTAACACACTTCACTATCAAATATTCAGTATCAAGCTAAACCACAGTTAAATAGAATTTATAGCCAAAGCTATTAATTATGCTTATTAGTGGGAATTACTCCATCTAGATATCATATTCTGAAAATTGAAAAATGACACCTGGACACGGGAATCGAACCCGGTTAAATAAGTTGCAGTTCCAATGAGCCACTCCAAATTATGTGAAGAAAGTTTGGGCAAAAGTATGAGCAAGGACTGCAACAAACCATTCACAGTACTAGAAATGTACTTTTATTTGTACTTGTACTTTTAAAATGGCTTACGATAAGATTTTTGATTTGGTCGATGTGATAACAGACATTTCAGTTGGATGTTGCTCAAAGCCTTCTCTATCTAAAATGTGAAAGTGTATTGAAAATATCTGTTTGTCTGGCTTTAGGTCATTAAATAAATGGTGAAATTCGCCATATTTCCTACCACAAATTATTGGATGCATACAGATTTTTTTTTTTCCAATTTTGGAGTAACACTATCAAAAAGTAAAAATTCTTCAGCGCTGGTAACAGGTAAGCAGTCAGCCTGCTTTCTTTCTGTATGTGCACCTTAATTAGGACTGTGTGGTTTATTTATTTTTATTTGAGAATTCATTTTGTAGTTTAGATGAGTCAAAGTCACAGACCATTGTTTTTAGCGTGTGGCCTGACAACGGTTGATACTTTTCACTGACCAAGGCAGCCGACTTTAGGACTGTCCTATTTGTATTCTCGGGTTGCTTGCAGTGTGCCAGTCCACCCTTGTTTCTAAGCCATATTCAAATTAACCTGTTCGCACATTAACACTCCAATTAGGTGTGAATCAAAGTTTATTCGGTTAAGTTTTAAGAATTTTACTGAATTTGGTCTTCAAAAGTAAATTTTTATTTTCCAACTCAAAGATTTTTAGCCACGGAAGTATTCAGCACAACATATTATTTTACAAATCATTATAACCACTACAGTCTGTAGAATAGAATAGAATATTAAATGTTTAATTTGGTTCAATATTTGAAGTTATACAATTAATCTAAAAAAAAAAGCCTACACTTGTATCTGAATGAAACCTACCTAATATACTAATGTATCTAGGGCACAGACAAATAATATACAAAGACACTAAGCCTCCAGGTTAAAATGGTGGCGTTCCTTTTGCCAGCTTGAGTCCTTCAACACTAGAGGTTAATGGGGCGAAGAACGGATACCTTTGCAAGGTCAACTACAAGGTCACTTACTTGCAAGCAGAGATCCAACTGAACAATGAGGGGGAAGATTCAAGGGATGCTACAACTAATTTTGTCTGTTATTTGGATTGTTTTTATTTATTTAAACATAATACTAATTAGAAAAAGGTTTATCTATACTTCAAGTAAAAAAAAAATGACAAAACAACAGGACCTTGGGACTGTGAATAACGTTGGGCTAGTTTGTTTACCACATTGTGATCAGCATTATTAATATTAATACTCACAATCTCACAATCTCACTATATTATTGAATTTTAACCAAGGTTTTTTCAGAACCTATCTGCATTATGGTTTTATACTCTAAACCAAAATCCTTTTGACAAAAGTGACTAAATGGTCTGTCCTTTTGTTTCATATTAGTGTTTTTTGTAAATTAAATCTTTTGCAGCTGTTACCGTATTAGCTCAAAAAACAATATGATAAATACTTAATTTGAAATTATTTCCAACGCGTCATTTTTATAATTTCCCTTTCCCAATATGTTAACTCATTTCCCCTCTTGTTCTCGTCATGCAGTAAAAATGTCATTCCTGTCCATACCTAGTATTTTTAATACAAACTAGTTGACATTTTTCTATTATAAGTTATCCCAGCTTAACAGAATCTAACCTTCAATGTTTCAACAAGTTTTTCCAGAAATGTCAAAACCCCAAAATATCTTACATTAAAATACTGTACACAATATTTTGATCCATGCACAGATTAGATCCCTATTATATTATCTTGGTCCTATTCAAAATATGTAGGTCTACTTAAAATTAGAGATGGATTGAATCCTGTAGTTCTCAAATCCATATTTTCATTTTTAAATTTGAAACCTAGAAAATAAATAGGCTCAGTTGTATGGTTTTATTTCTTCAATTATTCTGATTCTGTTCACATAAAGTGGTTAATTAATGGCCTGGTTGTTAGAATTGAAATAAAAATGTTCTGTTGTGAGCCTATTAAAAAAATCAATGTATTTAGTTAGAGGGAGGTTACTGGTGCGGTTCCTTTAACATACATTTATAAATCACTCAAGTTTTGTGTTAGTGAAAGATAAAGGGGTGAGGTAAAGTATTTATAGTTTTATTATTAGTAAATTTAATCCAGAGGCCATTTAAGGTACATTATTGATGAGTATGTCACTATTTTGTCCACTTTAAACATCAGCAAATATACTTAACAGACCCAGTCACGGGCTGGAAGCAGTACTTGATGATGTAATATACTCTCTACCTACATGCTCAAGAACACTTCTAAATTGTTAGATAATTATGTTTATTTAGCAACGCGTCTTACTACCTGTTTGAGTTATACGTGTAAGTATTAATTATGCTAATGGTTAGAACTTGGGAAGGTTGAATTTAGAGGAAGTGAACCCGTATTTGTGTGGAGGAAGAGTGGAAAACTATTTAGGAAAAACCACCCCCAGTTCACCAGTCTATTTTCGAAATATGTACCGTAAGTTTGTAAATTGATCCTCTACCTGCTACTTATGTAGATTACAAAGCTACTAACGGTCAGTAATGACTACACAAATGATTTTATGCTTGGCTTAAGAAATTGTTTTGGCCTATAAACAACATGGAAACACCCAAGGGAATTTTTGATCATCAAATATTCTTTCACCATTTTGAGTTCCAGGGGCTACCTGCTTGCAAAATCTCAACTTCATAGGTCTAATGGGAAGGTCTTACAGTTAATGCCATCGTATAATATTTCTTCACAATTGATGTATTTAGAGCACTTTCATGCTTAATCACTGGAACTTTTTATTAATTTTTTTTATTTAGCACCGTGCCCTACCTGCTCGGGTTGTACGCATAAGTACTAATTACAGTAATGCGTTAGGAATTGGGAAGGTTGAATGTAGATGAAGTGAACCCACATTTGTGTGGAAGAAGAGTGGAAAACCATCCCCGAGTTTACCTGAGCCAAATTTGAGCCTAGATCTCCCCGTTCTCGGCAGTCTAGCTCAACAAGAATCAAGCGCGTTAGCTAACTACGCCACCGAGGTGGGTTAAAATTTAATAAAAACAATCATTTTAGCGTTATTAAGGGTGGCCGTAGGTAAAATGTGCCTCTAGGTCTCTCCTACCTGTAATAAAATTAAAAACTTTGTAACGTGTCAATTTGTTCTATTAGTTGGCACTATTAGGCTAGTAAAAATTTAAAATAAATAGCTTCTGCAGGCATGTAAGAGTAATAGATTTTTCAAGTGAAGATCCCCCCTTTTAGAGTTATCTAATTTAAAAAAAATTGTCACGCAAACACCACTCCAAATAATTTCATGGGGCACTTATCTTTCAAAAATTTGCTAACCAAAGACTACTCCAAATACATTCTGGAGGCATTTAAATTGCAAAGATTTTCCAAGTGAAGAACACTCCAAATAGCTTATATAGACACCTGATTATTAAAAATTTGCTAAGAGAGGACTACTCCAAATAGCTTCTAGAGGCATATAAATTTCAAATGTTTTCTTAGGAATAACCCCATCAAATAGCTTCCAGGTGCATCCAAATATTAACATTAGGCCTATAACATTTTACTTGAGAGGGTCCTCAAGACTCCCCTTTGGACTGGAGGGGAAACCCTATTTAAAAAAATATTTGGCCAACTACCTCCTCCAAGCATCCTTTCCACAGAAATTTTATTTTGGCTACTACTCAATCCCCCCTCCCCCTCCACCCCCCCAAGTAAATCTCCGGGTGTGCCATTGGGTGTTGGTATTCGTATAATCCAAGAAATATTACATTTAAACAATTAGCACTTTCATTAGTTCACATTATACAAAAAATAAAATTGATAGTAAGCTTATTATTAGCACCCATTCTTACTACCCGTTCGGGTTATACATAGTGATGGTAGGGTGATTGTGAACTGAAATGGAGGACCTACAGTTTGACATGGAATCCGAACCACGGTGGAGGCTTGGTATTCCACACTTTCACAAGTTTTGATTAATACACATCTTATCAGAGATGAAGGCAGGGTTTAGCAATCAGATAAATCTGTGCCAGGAGCGGGGATTGAACCTCGGGCCTCCAGCATAGAAGTCCGACACTTTACCCCTAGACCGCCAGGTCACCCGAATTGTAAGCTTGATTATAATAATAATAATAATAATAATAATAATAATAATAATAATAATGAGGGAGACGCCAACCCTAGTGACGCCACTGCATCACCCTACAAATAATGCTTAAGTTGCTTAGGCCAATAATTTAGATTTATGTATATTAGACCTCTACTGTATTTTTTCATGCTAAGATTTTTTTATATAAAACACTTATGATAGACAAGTGATTTGCCTACCCAAGTCCATTGTAGCGCTTAACACACAAATACGTATTCAATAAATAGGCAATTTACTTAAATTATATTCTACAAAATTTAAATATTTTACTAGTCGAATTATAAATTCCAAAATCTCAAATCATTATTCAAGTGCCGGTATATTAATCTAAATTCATATCAGTATTATCGGATCCACTTACCTCCTATACTACAAACAACCAAAATGCTTTTTCATAATATTCTCCATTTCGTAGTACATGGCAAACTTGATTTTTTTGATAGTTCCATCTTCGCCATTTAGATCTTAGATATATTTTATTTCTACCATCTCAAAATGGAGAGCATTTGCAAATCTTACCTGAACAAACATTTTACGCAGAGAGAAATAAACTTTTATACAGCAATAGTGTACGCGTTTGAAATCTCAAATCGTTGATGTTGAAAAATTCATAATGGTTGAGGCGTCAACTTTTGAGGAAACAGTCATACCAACATCACTGCGAAAATTCCAGACAAATCATGATCTGTATAAATTGTGTGGCCAGTCCCAGAGAAAACCATAAAATACTACAGTTCCAGAATTTACCAGATAAAGTCTGGTTCGTATTTGTTTGGCCTGTCGCAGAGAGAACCCGTAAAACTACAGTCCCAGAGTGTTGCAGACAAATTTTGGTCTCCATTGTGTAGTTTGTTACCACCCACTCCACTACCTCTTAGCTACGGCCACACTAGAACTAAAAGGAGAATGGGGGTAAGCTAACATTAAATATGTGACAAAGAAAGCAAGACATTAGCAACAATTAAATAACAATATGAATGTTTTATTCAAGATAACAACAGTTTAAACAATAAATTACATGGCCTCAAAAATTCATCGGAGGTATGTTGAAAATCATATCAAAACTAAAGCGCAGTTTCATCATGCGAATGTTTCCACTTATCAAATATATCATTAAGTCTACTAGGTCAGTCTGGAAGCGACAACAACACGACCAAACTACACTGTCAGTTTCACAACAGTGAATATTGACAAAACAACCTTAAACGTTTGACTATTCGAACAAATCATTACTTTCAAAATATCTAGACATATTTATTTGAATACAAAAAAGAGCCTAATGGGCATCTTTGAAACGGTTACCAAAGTGTCTGCTTCACTACATTGAATACAGACAGAGTTAATGATAGAGTTAAATTTAATATCACACAGATATTTATATGAACACAAGAGTTTGGCTTACCGGCATTAAGTCAAACTCCCGTGGGACTATTAAATTTAGACATAAAGAACTTAGTTAACAAGATCTCTACTTGTTAATAAAAAATATGACATACAAAACGACTAGTTAAACCACAAGTTATTTCAATCAAATAATTTGGAAAATTATTAAGTCTAATTCGATCAATCAGCAAAACTTTACGTTAATTCAAACAATTAAATATGAAAACATTATAAAAAAGGAGGAATTTATATTTACTTAGTGTGCAAACTCTGTCAATTTAAATTAAATACTTCTAACAAAATAAGTTAATAAATGTGGCAATCTAATATTTACGTGATTTCACTGACACTAACGCCTAAGTGGCGGCAAAATGAATTAACTGTCTCATAATTAAATTTAGTTTAAATAAAAAACTTTTAGTAAATAGTTTACGTTGCTTATTTTGGCTTATTTCAAAAAATTACATTCAAAATTGAACTAGCCATAATTCAAGTCTATTAAATTAACTTCGATGAGGTAATATAAAACAATACGTCAACATCCTGTAAATTGTCCAAGTCCAGGACAGGACTTCTCCAGACGGCGATGAATATAAATGTTTAAGACATGACTTCTCCTGAAGTGTCGAATGGTCTAAGACATAACTTCTCTTGAAGGCGTCGAGTCAATGAGTTCTCAGACTCAGACTCATAAAGCATGCTCTAATGCACCCTGAAGGGGTGCACGGGAGCAAATTCCAACAAGTACCGACCAATTGGTCACACCGTGTGATTTTCGGGTAGTTCTCAGACGGGTTGTCGCATTTCGCGAAGTTAACTGAAACAAATAAAAAGCATATTATTAATTAATATTATTTGTGGAAAAAGGAAAAATTTTGGGAACCGACTAAGTGGTTTTTAGAGTTACGTGCGGAGACACTACTCTATGGGGGGCTGTGTGAGAGCCTCCTAAACCACGTTTGTCACATCTCGCTTATCCGAGCAGGGCTTTGGGACGTCGGTGGCACCCTCCAGGGTCGATGACGTAATTCCCAAGCTCCTGGATAAGAGGATTGGTGGCACCGGGAAGTCTGTCGTAGAAGGACTGCGCCAGCTTCCAGAAGTGGTCCTTGATGGTAGGCATATCCAGGTCTCGGTGCAGAGTCACATTCCGAACGTACCAAGGTGCGTCCACAATGATCCTCAGACACTTGCTCTGGAATGCATGCATCCTCCTCATACACATGTTCGCCAGGTGGCCCCAAGTGGGACACGCATAGTCGAGGATCGGTATGAGCAACTGCTTGTACAGTGTCAGACCGTTCCTAGTAGACAGGGCGCTACGCCTGTTAAGCAGTGGGCCTAGGATTCCCAGCCTTTGCTTCGCCTTGGTCAGTCTTTCGGTGCAGTGAAGTCGCCAGGTCAGCTTGGTGTCCAGCGTAAGTCCCAAGTACTTAGCACTGTCCGCCCATCTGATCTGCTCTCCGAACAGCCGGAGTGGGGCCGGCCTGTAGAACTTTCTTTTCCATGTGTAGAGCACTGCTGTACTCTTCTCCACGTTAATACTCGTTCTCCAGGTAGTCAGCCACCCCTCCAACTGCGTTAGGTGCGTCTGGAGTCGCCTCTCCACCAGCTGCCCTCGCCACAACTCCGCTACTAGAGCCGTGTCGTCCGCATACAGTGCAAACTTGGTGTCTGGGGATTTCGGAATGTCGTTCACATGCAGACTGAAGAGCACCGGGCCCACGAGAGAACCCTGCGGCACTTCAGCCCGGATGCTTCTGACTTAGGATGTGGCGTTCCCAAAGGTAGTGGAAAAGGTTCGGTTGGAAAGATAAGATTGAACAATCTTAATTAGGTAGAAGGGAAGGTTCAGGGAGAGGAGTTTGAAAAGGAGACCTTCGTGCCAAACACGGTCGAAGGCCTTTGCCACGTCGAGAAAGACAGCACCAGTCAGCCTGTTGATGTTGAAGTTCCTCGTGACCTGCTCCACGAGCCGAACAAGTTGATGAGACGTAGCGTGTCCCACCCGAAAGCCGAACTGCTCGTCCACCAAGATGCCCGCCTCGCGAACATGTCGGGTCAGTCTCGTCAGTAGAAGTCTCTCGAACAACTTGCCCAAACAGTCGAGCAAGCTGATCGGTCGGTAAGCCGAAGTTAGGGCCGGGTCCTTACCCGGTTTATGGAAGCAGAGGACGTTGGCGTGCTTCCAGAGCTCGGGGAAGTGATTCAGGAGCAGGACGGCGGTGAATAACTCCATGAGGAAGTTAATCGCCTCCAAGGGCAGCTTTCTGAGGACCGCGTTATTGATGCCATCACGTCCGGGGGCCTTGTTTATTCTTAGAGCGGCTAACGCCCGCGAAATTTCTGCCACCTCCGTGGGTTCAGGTTCATCCAAGGGTCTGTACGAGACCGCTGCGATGACCTGAGCCACGTGCCCAATGTGCACCGGGTCTGACGGGTCGTCAGTCGGTACAAATTGCGCCTCTAAGTGCTCAGCGAGAGCATCGGCCTTCTCCTGGTCGGAGTTGGCCACCCCGTTGCGACCTACAATAGGCGGCCTTGGTGCGGGGCCCCACATCAAGTTCCTCGTCATGCGCCACAGGGACCTGTCCTGTACGCACAAGCTCTCAATCTTGTCCTCCCAGACACTGTTCCGGTATTCTTTGACCATCTCGCGAACCGCACGGACTTTGCGGCTCCAGTTGGCCTTGTCCACCGGGTCCCTCGAGGTTTGCCAAGCCTTCCTCAGCCGATTCTTCTCCCGGACGTGCCTGAGGATAGAATCGGGCAAAGAAGCCTGTGGCGCCCTCTTAGGACGGTGCCTCGGCGTCGAAGCTTCGAGCGACCCCTTGATGGCGGAAGTTATAAACTCCGCACCACGATCGATTTCTGCTGCTGTTCGAAAGCTAGGAGTGGGTCCCAACCTCCCTCTCAACACATTCGTGAACTTGTCCCAGTCAGTGCGCTTAAGGTCAGGTTTTTCGGGGGTGTCTATGAAGGACACCGCGCGTCCCAAGTTCACAAGAACGGGGTTGTGATCCGAGTCTAGCTCAGCTAGAGACTTCAACACCAACCGCCTTCTGATCCCTCTGGAGACAACGAAGCTGAGGACGTCCGGGAAGCCAATGGGATTGAGAGGGAAGTGGATAGGGGTCGGGGGACCGGAAGCCACCAAGCCGTGTAGATCTATGACGTCGCGGAGCAATCCGCCGCGAGCGCACATAATCCTAGAGCCCCATGAAGGGTGCTTAGCGTTGAAGTCACCACCGATTAAAACAGGCGTGATACCTCGAAGCAGCACCTTCATGTCGGCCCTCGTTGCCTGGTTGAACCGGCGGTAGAAAGGGAAGTAGATGGAGATAAGCCGCACTGGGCCGGTAGAGGTCACCAGTTGGATAGTCGTTGCTTCCATGTGTTGGAGGGGAGGAAGAGTGACGACGTGATGGTCAAGGCCCCTTCGGACCAGGACTGCGTCCCACCCCGTCCCACATCCCCCGCTCAGTCACTCCGATGACAGATGAACTCTGCCAACGAGAACCTCACTGCGGAGCGCAAGTGGGTTTCTACCAACAGCATTACGTCGACGCGATTCTTTGCCAGGAAACTTTCCAGCTCAGCCTTCTTCCCCGCGACTCCGTTGGCGTTCCAGAGTGCGACTGTGAGCTCCTTCAGCACTGGGGGTCCTCTTTTCGGGTGCGTTGCTATGAGAGACCAGGTAGAGGATGATGTGCTCCATGACCAGGTGGCCACGGTTACTCCTCGGATAATCCTGGACCTTCCTCAAGAGACTCAATGAAAAGTCCCAAGGATCCAGTTCCGGAATCTCCTTGAGAAGCTCAATACAAATTTTGAGCTTTGTAGCATCATCCTCAGGGGTAGGGTTGGGTGTAGGGATGGCAGGGTTGACAGGGGTAGGAGTGGGGAGTGGTAGGAAGGGGTTGGAAGGGTGAAGGGGTTTGGGGAGGGTGGTGCGGGGTGCGGGGGTGGGTCGGTTCGGGATTTGGAGAGGAGCTGTCTTGGACGGGTCCTCGACCGAGAGAGATGAACCGGATGCAACCTGTTCAGGTAGAGTGGCTTTGGCAGGTGCCTCGGCCTGGGATGGAGGGGTTGGTCTCCCTGACAGTGCACTGGCGAAAGATTGCACCAGCGGCTTTGGCTTTGGAGCTGGAGTCACGGTCACCTTCCGTACCACAACGTGCCCCGAGGGCTTCTGGCCTTCTCTTAGGCCATCCGTCCTCCCATCGTGAACCTTGGAGGCCCGTACTGTCCCTGCCGCCCGCAAGGACTTGTACGTGGGACATCCACGCCACGCCGAGGAGTGAGCTCCTGAGCAATGCAGGCACTTCGGAGGAGATCGCCTCTCCTCCGGGCACCCGCCCCTCTCGTGGTCACCACCACAGAACCCACACCTAGGGTTAGCGCGGCAATCCCTCCGCACATGCCCAAACCGGAAACAGTTCTTGCACTGCACCGGGCCTCCGGGAGACTTGTACTTCTCCACCTTGACGCGGAGCCCGCACAGGACTGATATGGAGTACAGTCTTGCGTTGTGCTCCCCGGGAGTCAAAGAGACAACGAAGTTCGGCAATCGTTGCCTTTCTCCGGTCCTCTGGTCCCGTTTCCACTGGGAGAGCATCTGGTAGACAGATTTCACGGGGAAACCCATCTCCGCCAGCTCATCCTGGATGTCGTCAGGGCTTGTCCGAGTCAGGAGTCCCTTTACCACGACCCTGACCAGTCGCTCCCGTCCCAGCTCGTAGGACCAATGCTGGATCCCCAAGCTCGGCAAGAACTTCTGGAGGGCGCGGTAATCTTCCTCCGATCCGAACTGGAGGCGCACTTGATCTCCCGGCTGCCTGACTGCCGCTTCTCGCCTTTGGTCAGCGCTGGCGCTCCCTGGCCCGGGCCACCGTTGTCCCCACTCTCATCACCAGAGCTACCGCATAAATGGTTAGGGTTGCCCCCCGGTAGCCTCCTGGTGTTGCCGGCCTTACCCCTTCGGTGGGGTCTTACGGTCTGAAACCCTTCAGACTCATCACCCAACCCCTGGCTCGACTCATCACGCATCAACGAGAGGTCTGGTCCTGAAGACAGTCCCTCCACGTCCACGGACTCGCACGAGCTGTCGACACGCGGGAAGCGTGTGACCCGGTCTTCAGAGTCTGAAGAGAATTCAGCCGGGCGTTTTCTACCTGCCGACACCCCTTGGCGGGAGGTGTCGGAGTTGACGCGGGCTTGTGAGGCCCTTGCGCTAACACGTGCGTCTGTGCCGCTTGCAGCGGTCTTTACCGGTGAAAGACGGCTAGGCTCCCCCTGGTTAGGGCTTCCGTTGGCACCGTTAGGTTTACACCCATCGTTCTGGTGGGAGCTTTCGCTATCTTCCCCGGTTTGCGGGCTGGTGGCCATGAAAAGGGCCTCCAGTACATTTTGGCTTCCAGCAGCACGCTCACCTCCTGTAGTCGGAGGGGCCCCGCTGGACACGCCCGCATCGGCATTGCTACCGACACTTTGCTGGGGGCCGGCGCTGGTCAACGGGCCTAGACCCGAGGACGCATCGCCGGATGCCCCGGTGGTTCCACCAGCGGCACGCTGCCCTCCTGAAGTCGGAGGGGCCCCGCTGGCTTCCCCTTGGCCATCTGCGCCCACCTCACCGGTACTTGGTGAGGTCACGCTGGCCGACGTGTTGGCCCTAGAAAGGGCCGAATCGTCACCGGGCGGTGACTCTCGCTGGTCTCGGTCAGCGGCACGCTCACCTCCGGTAGTTGGAGGGGCCCCGCTGCCTACAGCCGGTGGGCTGGTCACGCCAGCCCTGTTGGCCCTAGAAAGGGCCGATGCCTTGTTGGCCCTAGAAAGGGCCGATTCGTCCCCCGAAAGAGACTCCCGCTTGCCTTGGCCAGCGGCACGCACGACTCCGGGAGTTGGAGCGGCCCCGCCGGCTTCGGCCTCGCCTGCCGGCTTGTTGCCTCTCGAGAGGGCAGCTGCCGCTAAAGCCTCGGCCTTCGGGCTTGTGGCGGACCACTTGCCACCCGGCATTAGCTCCTTCCTGACTGGAGGGGCCTTCAGTCCCCGCGAGCGGAAACCTTCGACTCCCCTGCCTGGACGGGCAGCACAAGCCTGCTACTGGCGGCGGTTCCCCCGACGCTCGCCACCCGCTTCCTCCGCCTCGGGGCCGGTCGCTTCCCGGGCCCGGGATTCTTCTTCGCCTCATCCGGTGGTCTTCTCCCGACCCCGACGCCGACTCCTTTCTTCACCTTCGCAGAGGGCTCCATCGCAGACGTTGAAACAGCAAGCACGCTACAAACGCTCGAACAAGCCAGGAATACGTAAGGGAGGCAGGACGATACCTTGCACTCCCATGTCAATGAGTTCCCAGACTGGGGGATCAATGAGTTTAAGAACCGCAAGGTTTAAATAGTGTTTCTAGGGTCTTATGGCTGGAAGGGGGGAATGTTCACATTGGTCGGTGGCTTCCAACGGTTATTTTTGAAGGTTGCAGACGAGCACGTAGTCTTTGATCAGGCTAGGATTGGCAGGCTGTCTCCAACACGCACTGCAGTGGTGATAGAGATCTGTTTGATTGGTGTATGTGACGTACAGATATAACGCGATGAGTTGGTGGTTGGTTTCGTATTGCACGCTGGACCACATGATAGTTTCAGTTAGTTGTTGTTCTCGGCTAGTTCCGAAAGGATCGATTTGACTTGTCCACTCAGAACCTCAGTTATTGGCGCACGATGTCTTGATCTACCCGCTCTTCGATTTAGGACGGAAGGTTGTTCTAGCTAGAAGATACAGTTGGTAAGTACATGAACAGTTTGTGATTGTGGGGAGTTTATTCTTGTTTGATATCGTTCTTAATATAGACTGAGTCTACATAAGACTACAATTGAGAAGCTTACTATTGCAGGAAGTTTATTAACATTGAGGTTTCATACGGAGTGGGTAGTATGACGCTTAAGGAAAACCTTTGTGTGACGCTTAAAATGGGGGTAGTACGATGTAACATGCGACAAATGCTACAAGTTCAGTATATAGGAGAACCAGACCAAACCACAGACCCAGAGTGTTCCAGACAATTTCCGGTCCGTATTAGTTTGTTCCGTCCCAAAGAGAACCTGAATAATCCACAGTATCAGAATGTTTCAGACAAAATCTGGTCTGCATTGGTTTGTTCGGTCCCAAAGAGAGCCAGAATAAATCATAGTCCCAGAGTTTTCCAGAACAAGTCTTGTTTGTATTGGTTTGGCCCGTCCCAGAGCAAACAAGAAAAAAAAATCCAATGTTTTCCAAGCAAAGTAAGGACTTTGGTTTGTTCCGTCCAAGTGATAACCAGAAAAAACCACAGTCCCATAGTGTTCCAGACAAAGTCTGGTTAGCATTGGTTTGTTCAGTCCCAGATCAAACCAGAAAAAACCCATAGTCCCAGAGTGTTCCAAGCAAAGTCAGGTTTGTACTTGTTTGTTTCGTCTTAGTGATAACCAGAAAAAATCACAGTACCAGGGTGTTCCAGGCAAAGTCTGATTTTCATTTGTTTGGTCCGTCCCAGGGAAAACCAGTAAAAACCAGTCACAGAGTTTTTCAGACAAAATCTGGTTTGCATTGGTTTGGCCCATATTAAAGAGAACCAGACCAAACCACATACCCTGAATGTCCCAGACAAAGGGCCAGCTTCATAGTCAGATTTAGTACGCCTCAAGTGCGGTGCTATACTAAATACAAGACGTCACCTACCTGAAATTGAATGGAATGGGCCAGTTTCATATGCGAAACTGGTCCATTCCATTTTGGTCTAGGTAGGTGTCGTCCTGTATTTAGTATCGACTCGCACTTTAGGCGTAATAAATCTGACAATGAAACTGGCCCTAAGTCTTGTTTGCATTAGTTTGGTTCATCTTAAAGAGAACCATACCAAACCCCGTACCCGGAGTATCCCAGACAAATACTTTTTTGTTCTGTCGTAAAAAGAACCCGGAAAAAGCCACAGACCTGGAGCATTCCAGGCTAAGTCTGGTCCTCATTGGTTTGGCTCATCCCAAAGAGAACCATGCCAAACCACATACCTGGAGTGTTCAGTACAAAATCTGGTTTGCGTTGGTTAATCCAGTCCCAAAGTAAAACAGAGCAAACCACATAGCTGGGGTGTTCCAGACAAAGTTTGATTTGTATTTGTTTGTTCTGTGCCATAAGAAACCAGACCAAATCACAGATCAAGGGTGTTTCAGACAAAATATGGTTTGCACTGGTTTGTTCTGTCCCAAAGAAACCTAGACCAAACCACAGATCAAGAGTGTTCCAAACAAAGTCTGGTTCGCATTGGTTTGTTCTTTCCCAAAGAAACCCAGACCAAATCACAGATCAAGAGTGTTCCAGATAAAGTCTGGTTTGCACTGGTGTGTTCTGTCCCAAAGAAACGCAGACCAAACCATAGATCAAGAGTGTTCCAGACAATGTCTGGTTTTCATTGGTTTGTTCTGTCTCAAAAAACCCCAGAACAAATCACAGGTCAAGAGTGTTCCAAATAAAGTCTGGTTTGCATTGGTTTGTTCTGCCCCAAAGAAAACCAGACCAAACCACATATCAAGAGTGTTCCAAACCAAATCTGGTTTGCACTGGTTTGTTCTGTCTCAAAAAAACCCAGACCAAATTACAGGTCAAGAGTGTTCCAAATAAAGTCTGGTTTGCATTGGTTTCTTTTGTCCCAAAGAAACCCAGACTAAGCCCCAGATCAAGAGTGTTCCAGACAAAGTTTGGTTTGCATTGGTTTATTCTTTCCCAAAGAAACCCAGACCAAACCATAGATAAAGAGTGTTCCAGACAAAGTATGGTTTACACTGGTGTGTTCTTTCCCAAACAAAACGAGATATAACCATATACACGGAGCGTTACAGACCAGGTCTGGATTGCAATGGTTTGGCACATACCACCAAGAAACAGACCAAACCACAGACCCAAAGTGTTCCAGACAAAATCTGGTTTTCATTCCCAAAGAAAACCATTTTAAAGCACGGACCCTGAGTTTTCCAGACAATGTCTCGTTCCCATAGGTATACTCTGTCCCTGGGAGAACCTAACAATTTCATAGCAGCCCACACATGAATAATGGTCTGGATGTCTTTGGTATTTCTTGGACCTTAAAGAACCATACGAAACCAACTAGGGTTTTCCTTGGTTTACTTTGGTATACTCCTGTGCTTTTCCACCAGGGTACACCTTATTTGAATGTTCTTGTAAACACTCTTACACCGAATGCCAAACCTATTCCGGAAGTGTATCATGACATGCCATGTATTGTGTAATTTTATAGTGAAAATAATTTTTTTGAAAATATTTTGATTCCCCCCACTAGCCACATTTTTAATTATCTTTTAAAATAAATATTTGGCTACTTGTGCAAGCAAATGTTCTCACTTTGATATTTTATTAATCTCTTTCCATCAATTAACACAATCCATCCATCAATGACTAGAAACATAGGTTTGTTTAATTACGTAGGTCTGAAAATGTTTATTTAATCAAAATTGTCAAAGTGGTCCAGCTTGTGCAAGCAGCTTAAAATAATTATATATATATTATATATGTAATATTTATAGGTAATTTGGTAACCTCTATGCTACTGAGCCATCGAAGCTGCATGGTAAATGTTACCCGACAACCTGCAAGCAGCACCTTCGCGATTTAAAGATCATACAAAATATTTAACACATAGTTTTAATATCTTTATTAGGTATTTGATCCGTGATTATACCTACTGAATACTGATCAAGAAATTTCAATTTTATACTATACTATGTACTAGTTAATTTATAACTTGTCTCTGTTTATAACTACTATAGCATTTAAGTTAGCTTAGTAGAGTCATTGATACGTTGTGTTTGTCATAAAATTTTCTAAGTGGAAGATCAAAATTTAACAAGAATCTAGTAGAACAAAAACAATGATATATTTGCATTCTCTTAAACGAGCATTTAAGCATGGTTGAACCTAAAACTAGTGTTAGCTTTGTTTGTCAACGATGTCTCCAACCCTTAAAACTTGACTCTAGTTTTGGAAATCTTGGAGAACATACTTTAGCAGAACTATCTTGTAAGTATATAGCAAATAATTGTATTCAATGTAATGGTTCTAGAATGCACCGAGGGCAGGATTTTTTCTTTGTCACATCAGAAATTGAGAGTTTTGGGTGTATTAACGGTCCCAAAGTTGGCTGCTTTACACTGATATGATGCAGGGTGGTTATTTTATTTACTCTTAGATGGACTTAAAAGAGTGTATAATCGTGCGACACAAAAAGTTTAACCTATTTGCATTTTATTTTTGAACTGTCATCCAGGTAAATACCTATCATGAATGGATTATATTTTACCAGTGTTGGTAACACATAACCTAGACATGATTTTTGAACTGTCATCCAGGTAAAGAGCTATCATGAATAGATTATACATAATTTGTTCTGGTAACTTTTCAAAGCTGTCAGCTTCAATATCCCTATGCCGAACCATATGATCTGCAAAACATGTGTTTATCAGCAGTAACTTTTGACAGTCAAAATTTAGGTGTATACAGGAAACATATATCACTATTTTATTTATTTTTTATTTATTGTTGACATTGATATGTTGATGTTAGGCATAGTATTATTAATTTTTTCTACAATATTAAAAATGTTTAAAAATTTAGCATTTAATCCCATATTAGTTTTTACTATTATTAATAAATAGTTTTAATAATATTTCTTTAAATAAATAACTTTTAATAATAATTTTTTATTTTATAAATAATTGCGTGTTAATTAGTATTAGTAATAACATTTTAATTGTGAAAAATCTGAATGTGTAGTATTACACAGAGAAAAAAACCCACCTTTTTAACACTATTACAACAAATAAGTCATATTCATTATGAACTGGCTTGTACCTATTAAGTGTTTTCCAACGGGATCTACATCATCATATTCATCGTTGGTCTCATCATCTTCAGTCAGGTTAATGATGATTGGTGGGTGGGTCTCACTTGAGAACCTTTACAATCTGTTATATTATATTGTTTTAATATGTAGGACTATTTATGACGACTTTAAATAATTTAACAAACAAAAATCAATATCCTTGAAAATATGTTTAGGCCTATAAAACAAATGACAAATCAAAAGCTATCCTAACTAACAAAAATCTATTTTAGAAACACTTCTCTTAAACAGTTATAATAAAGTCTCTAATAGAACTACAATAACTGCACCAACCTGGGCTTTATATTTATTTATTGATTAATGGTCGCTGGTCGCTGGTCTAATTAACTGAAACCTTAAAAGTCCCGTGGTGCACAAATACATATATACATGAATTAAATGAAAGAAAGAGGAGATTAGAAACAATGCAATTTAATAAACCAAAAAGACATGGACAATATTTAGCATGTAATCTCATTAAGAACAGTCTATGAAACCTAAATATAGTATGAGGTAGTATTGCCTAAGCCACAGCCAACACGGGGCGTGAAGCGCTGGACGAATTAACTTGGACAATTGAGTTATGTCACTGGTAGTTCTACCAACAAGGTATATTGGCTGTGCAAGTACAGTTATAACTTACATAGGGCAAGTTCAAGTCCAGTTACATAAGAGCGACCCTGGATACAGAGCAAAAACTCCACCAAGAGGTAAAACCAACTTACAATGATTCCTCAAAATCTACGGGCCATGCCCGGTTGATACGCGTGCCACGATTTTAGCACCTAATGGGCGATCAACATTATTATACACAAACAAGTAAAGAAAGACAGCCCCAGCCGTGCAGGAGGGGCAGAAATGGCTGAAGAGTTGCATACTCCAAAGGGGAGCAACGCAACTTAAGAATAACCACGGGCCAATCTTGAGAAGCAAGAACGGCCCACAGGTTAACTACCTAACACAAGTGTTAGGGATTCATCAATGAACCTAACTAGGTTTGGATCCTGGGCCTCTATATAACTTGAACTATCTCTTTCTCGGGCAAGCTACCTCTCAGTTACATGAGTGGATGCATAGTGTGTGCAGCTAGGTTCACCATACAGTCGAGTGGCTGGCCCTAGCGGCTCAGTCACGGGAACGCGAGAAGCGCGGTACAAAACAAGTGTTTACAACCTGTTCTCATGAAAAAGGAGACATAACTCCATACACAACTAACCTAACAAAAATACACTAATAATGTCAAAAGACAGACAAGGGTTATTCCCTATTCCTAACTAAAAACTATCTTATAAATCCTGCCATGTAGTCGGCTAATCCTAATCTTCAACATCTGACTGAAAATATACATCCTGTCACGAAGTTGACTAATACAGCGGCTTCCTCCTGTCCAGTGGATCCATTTCCCTGAACTGTATGCCCACGTTGATATATTTTACTCGACGTGAAGAGAGTACGTTGTACGCCAAGGACGCTGGTTCAGTCCCATCGTGTTCTGTGTTTTCTTCCAAGCGGCCCGGTGAATATATAGTATCAGGACTTCACGTGATGGAGTGGTCAGAATGAAGTAGAGGGGGAAGCTTCCCTGAGGATCGAGAACATCGACTCGCGTCGGCCAACAGCATTCATGGAGCTTTCAGTTGGCTGGTACACATTGTCGAACACGGAGTTCTCCCCCGAGGCCGGGGTCGGTCACTTCTCTCGGAGTTGTTCATTCCAGTGGGGCATCGAGCTTGCAGTCAGAGTCGGGGAAGTTGGTATGTAAATAAACAGACACATGGTATTGGCGTAGCATTTAACACAAGATTGTCATTTGTTAACTCTTAGCGACTTGCTTGTACCAACAAACATTCGTATTTTATATTTGAATGGGGCTAAGCCAGATTAGCCCGTTACATAACTTATTACTTGAAGTCTTAGCCTGGTATTTATTTAATCAACACTGGAGAAACACTCCTAGTATTTTTTATTACACTTCACAGATTTATTTGGAATACTATAAAAATCCTAAAACTCAAAGTTTAGCCTAGAGGGCAACACAACACAATCTTGGGGTTAAAAGATATATTTTATAGTCTTGATACACAGACTTAAATTTTCGAATAATGTATATTGATCACTGAGAAACACTCGCTATTATTTTAATCACACACTTTAATGTTATATTAGATAAATAATTATTCGAATATCATTAAAAAAACAGTATTTTCCAAGGATAACACACTCACACATCGAACTAATAATCACAAAAGAACACACGGATTACTAAGTAGCCGAATTAGTATTAAAAAAAGACACTGTATTATTAAAATTTATAATAACATTATTAACGGTAACAGACACACGCACTTGGTTTTAAACTGTATTTTATACGATAATTCACTGTTATAATGTCTATTTAAAATTGTTAGATTTTGGTTATGAGAATAACCGTTTGGTTAAAGGTATAGTTTTGAAGTTTGCTTTTGCTGTTTAATTAATTTTAATTATTAAAAGCAAGAGAACGTTAAAAGTGGCCCTATATGCTGAAAATAAATAGGGTCACTGAATAGAAGCTACGCTGGCAGTTGATGCTGTAGAGTTGATGATGATGTTGTTGCCGGTTGGACGGAGAATAGTATTAATACTCGTGTTTACTAAATTTAAACTTTTTATTATTTCACAAACATTATGTATGTTTTTTCCTCTTTACTGCTACAAACCATTTATTTATGTTAAAGATATTAATAAATGAATATAATACCATTAAATGTAAAATTTCACGCTCTATTTAACCTCTAATTGCCACAAGAGTTAAAAAAAAACTATAATGAATTTACTAGACTTTTTTTTTCTTAAATTTGATTATGAAAAATAAAATTAATCCTTGGGGAAGTATTGTTAAAAGTGATTGATAATATTTTTAGTGATAATAATAGTAATGCTTAGCAAATAATAATTATTTCCAAATATGTTGACAAAAGTGACTTTCAGACAATGTTGGCATTACTGCTAGGTTCTGATAGCTGTCATGTAAAACCAAAGAGGCCTACTTAAAATAATGATATTGACGCTGAAGTGTTACTTTCCACTCATGTTTCTGTCATGCTGTGCATTATGACATCTTCCCATGATTCTAAGCATTATGTGACAAATAATACTTGCCAACAATGTTTATTTATTAAATTGATTCCTTTATTTTATATAATTAAGAGTTTAATTTAGTCCTACTAACACATGAAAAGTTAGGTAAAGCTCGGTGGAGATATTGTCATAATATTGAAAGGTTATGTTGAGCTCGGTTGGTATTATGTCACAATAAAAATATTTATAATTAGTGGTTTTATTTCCATGTCATCAATTTTTTTTCCAGAGGTTTTACTTCACTTTCCCATCATGCTTGCTTTGTCATCATCAATATTTTGTTTTATACAATTTTACTTTTCTTTGTAGAATTTAGTTTTTATGTATATTATAAAACTTTCGTTTTTCGTTTTTGTAATGGATTCTACGGCTCTTTGTGTTTGTGAGGATGTGATGTAGATATTTTCCATAGGCCATAGGGTATTTTTTGAAAGAAAACTCAGAGAATTGGACTGTTAGGCGTTATGGAACCAAAGTGGAATGTTTTCAAGCACTTTTACACACTATAGGCCTACGGTACACTAATTTTCCATCATAACATAACAAATGTTAGGAAAAAATTCTAAATTACAAGAATAAATATTTTTCCCTTGGTCACCTTATTAAAAATGTTATGTTTCATAGCACTTATATGGGTCATTCTCAAATTGAGGGACAATTTATGTCTCCTGCCTATATAAAAATATTTTGTTATTTTTAAAACAAGTAACACAAAAATCTTTATTAGTAGAAATTGTATAAAACCTTATAGAAACATTTAAATCTGGTATTATTAAAAACAAATTAGACCAAATAGTTATTAAAAGTCCCTTTCATCACCTCACTAACTGTCCCCCTCTCTGAAGTTTGAAGTTCTATACAAAAATAAAGAAAAATAGTAAATAATATATAACCACCATAAAATATTACCGTAATACTGTTATTTTCGTTTGAAGAATCCATTTCATTAAATTATTTATGAATTTCTACATTTTAATCAATGTTTATTTGTCCCCAAGTAACACACTGGAGAAACATGATATTTTTAATTTGGCAATAAAACTTGCAGTCAACCCCTTCTCTAGAGAAGGTGTTGTTTTACAAAGGAATAATAAGGTAGATCACCAGGGACCTTTATTTGATCCTCACTCACTCAAATATGCCAAAGCCCAAGCGCCTGAACCTAGCAGTTTAACTATCAATAAACTAAAATATTCAATTATACACATTAATGGGAGATGAAGGATATGCTCGATGTAAATGCATAACAACTGAATAGAAGTTGACATTGGCCTATAGGCCGTTTTATTATCATGATCCAAAGTTAACAATATAATAGGATTGATAGCGGACAATGCGCCATAGCTACAATATACAACGGGTAGCGAATAAAGGTACTCATGTACAATAGATTAGATAAAAGTTTCAGAGTATTTAACGCATAAACAAATCTAAAGATCATTGACAATAATATAACTGAACTAATTCCTATAAGAGCCAAAGCTAATAATAGCAAACAATTATCAAAAGGAAAATTAAAGTTGGGATACACCCAGTCACCCAGACAACATAGCTGAACCATTCAAAGGAAATCTATACGTATCAGATATTAAATATATTAGAATGCCTATTGTCATCACACCTCATAACTTATACATATCAACTAGTGGGTAATACTGGATGAAAAACATCTATTTAATTTCTACTTGCGTAACAATTGAAAGAAAGATAACAGTGCATATTAGTTTCGATCATACTGTCTATCTCTGTAAGATTGGATGCCAACCATAATATAGTGCAATATGGCCTGCAAATATTAAATAACATAATATGACTTGACTATATTGTCATTGACTCTAAATATAAAGTCTAATGTCCAAAACATGCCTCAATTCAAAACAAAACTAATTGCCTAAGAAAATTAAATAGGTATAAATATTAACAAATAAATATGCCAAAGCATTATCCAAATTGGTCCCTACATAACTATGATTCAATTTAACAATTCCCCAGTTTACGAATAAAATAAAATTATATAAAATACAGTTCCAATATAATGTAGCCTTACATTTTGTGTTTCCCTAAATGCTATATGCATCAAAGAGTGCTCGTTGCTTGCCGAATACACGCTTATATTCAGATTTTCACAGCGGGGAAAATGTGGGAGGAGGATACACAAGTTCAATGATGTCACCATCAGCAAGTAAGCGTCAGTTTCCCTCTTTGGCACCTGCGCACTGCGTCAAGAGGGCAATAATTCAGGGGTAGGGAACACCACGTGATCATTCAAGAGCGCATCTGAAGTGATGGATTATGGGTAGCCACTTTGGTAAAACTAAAAAAAACATGAGAAAAATGTAAAATCAAACTCTGCTGGTATTATTACTTAATTCCTTTCCTGAGTACAAACATAATTAATTATCTTATCAATTTATTTTGTCTGACAACGAAGCAAATATGTAAATTAAATTAATCACACCAGCCATTTGGGCATCACCAAACACTTTTAAAGACAAAACCTCTTCCCTGTCCTTCCATACTTCCAGTTAAGAAATAATTAATGGAATTACCTGCTTCAGTGGCCACGTAGTCTCTCGCAGTAGAATAGACTGTCGGCGACAGGTTTAAATCTTGGTCGGGCGTACTCTTCCTACGTGCAAATGTGGGTACACTTCCTATAAATATAACCTTCTAATCTCTTAATAAACCATTAGTGTAAATAGTACATATGTGTATAACCCGAATGGGTGGAATGGAATTAAGGTCTTTTCTAACTCTGGTTTGGTTGTACCCATGCAATCTGCTTTGCAGTTATGTATGAACTATAGTATATGGTAGGGCTTCAACCAGGAAATTGCTATCTTCAAACCTCAACAAAGTATAATTGATATCAAAACTGGGTTTCCAAATAAAATATTGTTACCGGAATCCCAACCTTTTATGATATTTCTGTACACAAATAATTCCACAAGCCTCGGTACTATATTATTTAACATACCTCTCTCTTGGCTGCAAACTAACTGGATTACAAAAATAAACCTAATTCTAATGTTTGATTGTGTTTCAGTGCCAATCCACACAGCACCTGAAGTTGATTTAGAGTCCCAAGCTACCACTTTGGATCATTATATTCCTGCATTTGGATTGACCGAGTCGGGCACTGGGGCCAATGGTTTTATGTTAGTTGGCGACCAGGGAGAACAGGACAGTCTGAGTCACAGAATGAGGGTAACAATATAACCTTAGATAATGTTCTACATAGGCTAATTTATGTTCTTAAGGAGAATGAGGCATCAACATTTTTATTTCTAAATTGTAATTTTGGTTAGTAATATTGATTATAAAATGTATTAAAAAATTTTTTTTTTTTATGGAGGCTATAAGCATTTGAACAAGGTTTAATACAAGGATGCCCCACACATAAATTATTCAGCCTAATCTCTTGTAACTTATTATAAAATAGGTTAACATATTGTGTATGATGATGACACTAAATTTACCAAATAATCAACAGTTTTTATTTTATAAAATAATACATATAGTTTTGATGGGGGAATATATTTTCAGGGGTTGGATTGATCGTTTTGTTTAATATGTTAACCAAATGAACAAGGATTATAGTTTATTAATCAGTTTTACTTTTAATATTTAAAGTTAAACTACAGGAGTGGTGTTATTTTGATTGGCCCCATGTTCAACGCGACCCAGACTGGCCCTCGGGTCATATTGCGGAGCGGTCAAATACGGCCAGAGTGTAGCGATCCTGACGCCAGTCACAGCAACTTGGAGGAGCCTTATCTTTGTTCCAACCTTTGAGTGGTTTTCTTTATCAGTTTTATTTCATTTGATAGGCACAAGAAATTGTAGAAGGGCGAGAGTTTAGTTGCAAAAAATGTATAGTAATAAACAACACCTGCACATGCGCACACTTATGATTTGTGGTGAGATTTCTGAGTTTGAATGAGCCGAGGAAAAGTCACAACTGGAAGCGAAGTGACGTTTTAGTTTGAGTCTTTACTCTGTACGGCAAACGAAACTGGAATTCAAAACTAAAAGAGTTGTTGAGTTTCATTGTCAATAAGAATAAACTATTGGGTAGTAAAGATAGAGTGAAATATGTTACAAGTTCTCCTTCAAACACTTTTGAAAAATCAACTTGATTATCAAAAGAACATATTAATTACTAACCACTCTACACCTAATTACCCACCTTGGTGGTGTAGTTGGCTAATGCGCTAGATTCTTGTTGAGCTAGACTGCTGAGGACGGGGAGATCGAGGTTCAAATCACAGTCGGGTGAACTGGGGAAGGTTTTTCCTAAATGGTTTTTCACTCTCCCTCCACAAAATTGCGGGTTCACTTCATCTAAATTCAACCTTCCCCATTCCTAATCCATTAGCTTAGTTAGTACTTAGGCATGTAACCCAAACGGGTAGTAAGACGTGGTGCTAAATAAAAAATAAAAATATAATAAACTTAATTAGGCCTATTTATTACCACAAACTATTTGTAACAACACAATAGTAGCCATCATCAATCCAAGAACTTAACACGGATACAATCAAATATAGCAGAATGAACGAGTTGGTTGCCATCAAATGCAACAAAGAGAAGTTTCATTAATCTGTTTGTTCTTGATCCTGATCATTACTATCTTGGAGCTAGCTCAGACAGCCTAGTTTGTGACGATACTCTAATTATTGAAGTCAAATGTTTGTCCTCACTCAACCAACTAAAAAGAGACCCCATCAGTCAACACAATCTGAGTTGTAATCAAAATTAAGAAATTAGGACAGCTAAATATTACAAGTATATCTTTATTTATTCTGATGTTATGATATATTTACAATAAATATTTTATCAGTTTGGAGAGCACGGGTGCCCGTAGTAAGGAGGGACACTTGCCGCCCTCCCTGGAATTGTTTTCTTTGACAAGAAAACATTGTTAAACATTTTTTAATCCTCCAGTTTGTCTTATAATTTGTTTCTTCCAACATTTAACAACTATCAGATTTACAATAGTGGTATATGATCACCACATCCAATAGACGCATTTCCGAATAAAACCTGCCACTACATTTTAACAATTGTCGACATTTCATCACAATCTTCTCGTCTGAGAAAACGAAGGCTATCAAGTGCTGCTGTATTTTTGGTATCTTTACAGTGAAATTATAGTCCCAGTAACCATTATAAGTTTTTGCAGGTGTGTGTGTGTTTTGGAAACATTTCTGTGGGTGCCTATGGTGGAGAGGAATATAGAACTTTGGCTTCAAGAAATGCGTCCAAAACCAAATAAATTTGACTTTGACTGTATCCTCTCCAGGATTGCAGATCCTAGAGATACAAGAGGAAAGCCAATCAGAGATCCAAAATACATCAAAGATGTGCAAGCAAGAAGGAAAACAAAGTGATAAACTGAGGACAAAATAAAACTGATTCAAACATGAGAGGGATATTTATATTGAACACTGTAAAACATAGACAATAAAATAAGGAAAAACTATATCAAGAAACACCAAATATAAAAAACAATTTATTCCCTCTTTATTTCTGAGCACCTTCCCTTTTCTTTCTAAAATGTTTTTCTTTGCGAGTATATTTCAAATAATCTTGCTAGCATAATATTAACTATTCTATCACAAACTTTTATTTATAGCGTTAATATATTGTTGTTGTGCAACATATGATTTTGAAACGTTGCAAAATCTTGAATACAAACATACTTATACAGCTAGCTCAATGACTCCCGAAAAAACAAAATTGGAAATACAAGTTCATTCTTGGTAAGGGCAAAGAATAAAAATGATGAACAATAATTTAAATTAGGAATGAAATTATTAAATATGAAAGACAAACCCTCCCGGACTTGTGAGCTTCTTATTTGCATCTTTCTAGCAGGACACGTAAGCTCCCCTGCTGGTGATAAAGTCAAGTAACAATGTTTTAATAATTTGTGACCCTATTGGCACCATATAATAGCCATTATAATTCTTTGTGAATTAAAAGCTAACATTACAATACAAAGTGATGCATAGTTAGCAGAGCTAAATATTATCTTTTGTTATTCCACTGACCATATTTATTTGTATTTTTATAATTGTGTCTTATTAATATATTTATTTATGATTGGAAGCAATAGAAGTCTGTACTGATATTATTGTGCGTGACTAAGAAAATAATAAATATAAGTTTTTTAAATGTGCACTTGTTGGTAGGGCACATTGAGACCCCCCTCTGAAGTCTCGTCCATATATCTTATGAGCTCTAGACTCAGATACATCAGCATTAGTGTAAATGCCATGGAAAGCACAATCTGAAGAAGCAAGATGAAGCTTATTTTTATCTTTGAAAAAATATCTATGGTAAAAAGAGGAAAATAATTTGGGGTCACCAGCCAGCAGTGGGTCCAAAAACATTATAATTTATAATATACATGCAGTGGCTCCGTTCAGGCCTAAAACTGACCCTCTTTCGTACCAAGAGAGTACCACCGGCAAACAACTGTGCAATTGCTGGGGACAGTAACAACATGTAAAATTATGACAAAAATGAAATTAATTTACAATAATATATTAGAATTCATGAAAGAAGAGGGAGTAAAACAATTTATGTTAAAGATTAGGATCAAAGATTGTAATTATGCTAGCTTTATTTTAAAAATGTATAATAATCCAAGAAGTATATCGATTGAATATACAAAGCACCTGTATTCTAAATTTTTAAAAAATAACTAGGAATATGCTGAGCTTAAAAAAAATCTTAAAATTAATATCAGTGATGCTATTTAAAAAAAAAAAACTAAGCTCTTAAAAGCTGTGAAATAAAGTAAGTGAAAATTATTTATAATATTCATTACAAAAATGTTAACTTTTTTAGTCGCGTATGCTGCATAAGAAAATGTGTTAGTGTTTCAATAAATTATTAGTGACTGATTCTTGCTCAGTATATTCTCCTGCTAATGAATAAGATTAAATATTTAACATTTTATATAATGATTCACCACTTTACAAGAAATATAAAATAACAAATAGAGCGGGTAAATCAAAAATGATTCAAAGTATTTGACATTAGCGAATAGGAGGGTATTAAGGTGGCTTAAATACGTTGTCATTGACATAATAGGTTACATTTAAAGTATTTAAAATATCAATTAAGAACGGATTTATTTGAGAAATTTGATCTAATTGTCCTTGAAAAAATAAAAGATTTCTCAAATATTTAATGAACAAAGTAAAAACACACAACAATGTTCATTATTGTAGCCGATGTTTCAGAATGCTGTAATAATAGACAGATAATTGAACTCAGATGTGTTCGCAAATATATTAATGGACAATAAATTACAAAGCTAGTAAATAGTACATCATAAAATATAAAATAAATAAAATTATGCTTAGTAACCGTCTTTCTGACAACAACTGGTGTATCGAAATAACTCGCAATTACACACATCCTACTGTGAAAACTATTGGTGTTAGAGGTATGAGTCTTATTTCAAAATAAAATTTAAGTTCATGATTATTATTTCGTACACTTGCAATACCCATCTTTGTCAATTAGGAAAAAACTTTCTAACAGAGTGAAAATATGTCTGCAACCAAAATTGTATTATAGTTTTTATAAAGAAAGAATTTTTTTCAAAACAAACCTATTAAAATATGAGAATGTTAATAAGATCATAATGGCTTATAAGGCTTTTATAAATAATACCAAAAAAATTACGGTGATAGTCAAAATAGTTCTGGAGAAAGCATGAGTTAAATTTTGGGGTGTTCTAATATTTGTTCGCGGAAACTATGATGTATTATCCTCAACTTGGTACACCCGAGGAAACTATGATGTATTATCCTCAACTCGGTACACACGAGGAAACTATGATGTATTATCCTCAACTCGGTACACACGAGGAAACTATGATGTATTATCCTCAACTTGGTACACCCGAGAAAACTATCATGAAAGGAGACGAAAGATAAGTAAAAGAACCGGTCCCCTCCTTTCCCTTCGTCTACCAATAACCAAACACATGACAACAAAACTATGATGAAAAAGTTAGTGGCATACACCTCTTACCTTTGATTTCCTTTACTCAACTGATTGGTTGGCTCCCTCGCATGGGCTTGTATCTGGTTGGAAAACTGTATTTGGGAGGGTATAAACCTACATATCTCCAAAATTTAAGCCATTTGAGCAAATTACCATTTTTCGACTATGCTCCATTACCCTTAAAATATTTGCTTTGTTGTGTACTATTGCAAGTTTGTCGCACTGACAACTTGTAGTCCATAGATCATCTTGCTATGTTGCAGGTAGCTTACAACTTGTAGTCCATAGATCATCTTGCTATGTTGCAGGTGACTGACAACTTGTAGTCCATAGATCATCTTGCTATGTTGCAGGTGACTGACAACTTGTAGTCCATAGATCATCTTGCTATGTTGCAGGTGACTGACAACTTGTAGTCCATAGATCATCTTACTATGTTGCAGGTGACTGACAACTTGTAGTCCATAGATCATCTTGCTATGTTGCAGGTGACTGACAACTTGTAGTCCATAGATCATCTTGCTATGTTGCAGGTGATTGACAACTTGTACATAGATCATCTTGATATGTTGCAGGTGACTGACAACTTGTACATAGATCATCTTGCTATGTTGCAGGTGACTGACAACTTGTAGTCCATAGATCATCTTGCTATGTTGCAGGTGACTGACAACTTGTAAATAGATCATCTTACTATGTTGCAGGTGACTGCAAGTCTCTTTGATATCTTGTCTGGTAACTCAGACATAGATCACCCTCTTTGTGATGAATGCACTGACACACTACTCTCTTTAATGGACCAGCAGCTAAAGCTCACAGAGGACGAATTAAATGACTACAGTGAATTTCTCAAGAGGTACTTGTATTTTATTTTCATTAAGCTTAGTGAAACCATTCTTTCACTCTCCCGGAACACTGTGTCTATCAATGCTGAAACATTTGTGAACACAAGTGCTTGTGCCAGATTCTTCACCTTTGGAAAATCAACATTTTATGGTTGCAATTGTTTGTTCCGGATTGTTTCGCAAAAAGTTTCATTTGTTCTTGCACAAATGAGAAGTAAACTCGTAACACTTTGTTTACTCGTGAGGGGCCAACTTCATGGTAGCGCCCCTACTACCTTCGCACTTTGAAAAATCCATGTATTTATAATTGCAATCATTTGTTTTGGATTGTTCCACAAACATTTTGTTTGTCCTGTTTTGATAATCTCACAAGTGGTATGTTTACATTGGTAGTACCAACTTTATGATAGCTCCATCCCACGTTTGAAAATTGAAATGTTTATGATTGTGATTGTTTGTGTTTGTTTCGGATAGTTTAATCATTTTTTTGTTTGCATCGTTTTGATATGACCCCAAAATGAATGATACTTTTACATTTGACATCCGTGAATTCGCCCTTCTTCGCTTTTAAAAACATTCTTTTTTATTATAATAATACATTTTTCTTTGTTTATTCCGGATTGTTCCTAAAAAAATCAGTTTTTTTCATTTTGATATGCTCACAAATGATATGTTTACTTTAGACCTCCATGAAATGGCCTCACCTTCCTTTCTCCCTAAAAACATTAAAAAATATATTTTTTGATTGGAATAATTTGTTTTCATTTGTGCCAAATTGTTACGGATAAAATAGTCTGATCTGTTTTTATACGCCCATAAATTGTATGTTTACATTGCACGGCCATGAAGTTGACCCCCATCCCCAACTTTTAAAAATACATATTTTTATGATTGCAATCGTTTGTTCTTCGTTTGTTCCTGCCGGTTCCTCCGAAAAAATACGCACATTTCATTTTGGTGGGACAACACATGATATATATACACACTAGGAGCACGGATTAGTACCTTTTTGGCAACCAAATTCTCCACATGCATACAAACAACTTTTAAAAATTGCTATTTTATCTTTCAATCAATAATTCATTCTTGGTTCACTTTAGATTTTTTTTTTTTGCAAAGATTTTCATTTTCCTAATTGTATCTCTCATATTCTTTCAAAACTTGAACACTTTTTTTTATTTAAAATTTGTTGTTATTTTGTTCTGAATTTCTTTTTGAAAAATGTGTTTGTTTCATGTTGATAGTTTTAAAACTAATATATTTTTATCACTATGCCACACTCCCTTTCCCCACCTCAACTAGATAAAATATAACAAAATTTGTATTTTTGATTTTATAACGTTATTATTTAGTTCCAGATTATTGTTTATTTTATTTTAGATTGTTAGTTCTTACAAACGCTAAACAAACTAGTGTCACTAGTGATGGTGGCCTTTTGTGATTGCGATCTGTATGGTCACACAGGGCATCAAGTAAAGAATGTCCCACCCTCTATGTCTAGAATATGGAAAATATTGTCTTTAATTCGCTCACGATACACAAAAAAAGCAATAAAGAGGCCAAGCAAGTCAGAAATACGGAAACTAAGGAGACCCTGGTCTACAACTTATTGCAGGCCATAAAACTCATATGCATATAACCCGGTTAATAATAACAACAACAACAAGAAGATGGCGGCGACGAGGACGACGATGATGAGGACGACGACAAGGATTCTTATAGGCCTCACTTCCTCCTAAGTTCCAAAATATTGGTTTTGTCTACTTGGGCTGTAGCGATAATTCTCTTGAAATATCGGTACGAATGCCCGGCCGGCTACAGGTTGAGTTGGGGGTGGGTTGGAGTCTGCGGTAACCAATGGGATGTAGCGAAGGGACTGCGACAAAGTACAAGAATCATCAGGGGGAACCTGATGCAATGGGCGCCACTTGGTTAAGTCTAAATTGGGAACCAAGACTCGATAGATCTAAGCTAAGGTTAAGTTTAGTGTCGGCCACCAGTCGCTGTAACCGCAAGGAAAGTCCAACTTCCCTCCCTACAACTTGTTAGCTGACCTTTAAATGAATTTTCGAATACAGAAACTACCTCTAAGATTGAATATAAGTATGAACTTGAAAAAAAAAGAATACACAGCTAGGGAAATTATAGGTACATAAGACTAGGCGAAGACATGAAAATAAAGATTAAATTATTAAATGTAAGTTAAGGGGAAGTAAACCCCAAGGTGAACCAAACACAAAAAAAAATAATCCTAAGTGTCAACACACTATTATGACTCCTTAATAGATTTAGCAAGACCATAAGTGTCAACATGCTCTATAACTCCTTAATAGATTTAGCAAAATCATAAGTGTCCACACATCCTATATACATGTCTATAGGACCCCCAGTAGACTTCACGGGTGCAAAAAGATACATATATAAGAAGAGCACGGGCTTAGGCACGAACCCGGACCCCGAGATTAAGAGTCTCGTGCTCTACCGACTGAGCTAGCCGGGCGGTCACTCAAAGTTATGTAAATTGAGTGATCAAGCTGGTCGTTAGTCCAGTTAGGGCCAGGCGTGAACCTTAAGATCCCAAAAAGGGGAGGACGATGTCCATTAGATTGATTCACAAAAAAAATAAAATAAAAAAAAGACATGTCCGTGAGAGCTGCTAGAGCAACTTGCGTGACTTGACCCCGGTCTGGCTGCCCTTGGGAACATGGGGGCTCGGAACTCCTCGCGCAGGATCATGGTAGGCCTGAAACTCCCACATATCCTTCAGGACGAGGAGGGAACATGGGGGCTCGGAACTCCTCACGCAGGATCATGGTAGGCCTGAAACTCCCACATATCCTTCATGACGAGGAGGGAACATGGGGGCTCGGAACTCCTCACGCAGGATCATGGTAGGCCCGAAACTCCCACATATCCTTCAGGACGAGGAGTCTGGGGACCAGATAGTAAGGTCATCTGCGTAGCCTCGGGTAGGAAGACCCTGGGTAACATCACACATGTTAAAAGCAATAGGACACAGTTTACCCTATGTACAATAATCATACATGAACCCAAACAATAACTTTCTCAAATTGGACAGGAGTGTACACGTAATTAAATTCACCAATCTTGCACATTTAACTAGGTGCTGTCTGCCCAGGTACAAAGGTCCAATTACAAGGATCTAAGCCGCCTAGGGGGATCTTAAAATTCAACAACAACAACAAAAAAAAAAAAACCCGGCCTATTCTTACATTAGGCCCAGAAGGGCGAATTAGTACAAGATAAATATATAAATATGCAGACCAGAAATAATTAAGCTCAACCCCAGCGATCCTGCTTTAAGCAGGCACTCAATACTACAGAACAGAAGTTTTAACCCAACATGGCAGATAAGTTCCCAAAAGACAGAAAAAGCATTTAGAATAAGATACACCAGAAAAAATAAATAATAAAAGAGCACTTACCCTAGAAAGGAGCTCATCGAGACTTGAAACATGCAAAAGAATGTATATATTAAAAAAACTAGTATACCAGAAAATTAAAATTCCAGGCTACAAAATACACTAGGAAGATAGCTTTACAAGTCGGAATCACATCAATCCCCCTTCGGACCTTTGCGAAGAACAGCCAAAAGATCAGTGCCACCTTCACCTCTAGCCCATCGTCGTTCGACTCTGCTCCGCCTTTTTTTCCCCCCATTTTTCCACAGCCAAAAAATCCACTCGACCTCGGCCATCTTGCCACTCCCTTTCATATCTTGGTGCCAACCTAAACTTTCAGTGAACTGTTCTAAACTCCCAGTGGGCGGCGCTAGTTGTTACCTCGAGCACCTTTCGAGCAACATGTCCCCGTAGGTAGATTGAATAATCGCAGTGGCCACCTATGATTATTCGAGGGTTCCGCCGATGGCCACGCTGAAAGCCGATGAATGGAATTTCATCACAGGGCAGTTATGAAATTACCGAAAGATACCCGAGATCTTACCTCCCTCTTACCCCACCCCCTCAAGAGAGCTCAGAACTATGTTATCATAAAGCGTTAAAATCGCACCCTCCTTTTGTTTGCTACTCTTACTGTTATGATGTAGTAAGTAGTAGTTTTGACCACAAGGAGACATGGTTGAAAGGAAATGTCATTTATTCCAATTATTACAACTCTGACACGAAGACTAAGAAACTCCTTAACAGTAACAATTATTTTTTTCAAATCAATCAAAGTTTGAAAACAGGATCCAGAATAAATTACCAAAAAAGTGATTAAAATACCTATAGAATAGCCTGAAATTCTAAAATATTACTACAAATTTGCCAAAAAACCAAACAAAGAATTTAAATGAAAAATTGAATTGAACGCATATGAGTAAATGAAACATACACTTGACAAATAGAAACTAAAAATAGCTGTGCAATAAAGTCTTTTAACAGCTAAACTCTTGCATTCTGGTAAATATAAAAGTGATTTACTAAATTTTACTTTTAAAAAATCCCATCCCAACGCAACTTTTCACTATTTAATCTCACAGTCTCATCTGTTATGTGTATTTTACATACATGACAAACAAATGGATACAAAGTTAATTTTCAACTTCATCTTTTCATTCCTTCAACCGTTTGATTAAAAAAATAGGTTTGAGTATCTATGTATTCATAAAAATATATCAAATTATTAAAAAATATACTAATTTAACGTAAGTGCCTTAATATTATTCACACCAGAATGGGCTGCCGGGAAGTTAGACCCGCTCCCCACATTATAAACGTATTATTTGTGGGCTTTTAAAAACAGAACATACAAAAATATTTGTATAACAAGCTGGAACAAGCGAGGATTAAACGATTGTAATCATAAAAACATGAATTTCTAATAGTATGGGGGAAGGGGTTTCTATGAAGTTGGCCCCTCACGACAAGTGCAGAACAAACAAAACATTTTGCTGAACAACCCAGAACAAACACAACCATATAAATGTAAATTTTCCAAAGTGGGGGGGCTATCATGAAGTCCTCCCCCCCCCCCCTCATTGTAAACAAAACTATTTGTGGGTTTATCAAAACATAACAAACGAAAATTTTTGTGAAACATTTTGGAACAAGCAAAGAACAAACGATTGCGTTCATAAAAACTTGAATATTTCAAAATGAATGGACCAACTTCACAGCCGTAGTTGAATGATATCCAGCCACAAATGTAATCGAAGTGAACTCTACTGAAGAATGTATTGCTCTTTTTGCAAGCTAATCAACACATCCCAGCCCTTGATACTCTCATGGACCAGCTAACGAAATTATCAAACCTTAAGTCCAAACAGTTGACTCACGGAGTCTGTGCCGACACAACAAGGCTGCTTGACACTTCCATAATAAAGCTGAAGTCATGTATCCATGCAAAACTTGAGAGTTGCCAGTGGTAGTAATGCCCTTAAAGCTTTTAACACATGTTTGACTTGGGATAATGTTAATTAACTTGAACCTTAAAAAATATAGTATTATTTTAAAACAACTTTGTGATAAAGCTTTAGGAATGTACAATAGTAAGATCTAAAAAAAATGACCAATTATTTTAAGCCAGATTAATAAAAGCTAAAAAGAATACGTTAAAAAAAACTCTAAATAATGTTGAGTAAGGAGCATCTAATATATAAAAATAAATATATTTAGAAAATAAGTTCTTTGTATAATAATTACAATATTTTATTGTCTTAGGTAAAAAAATCATGATAAATAAATAGTAATAGAATATATAGGCAGATAGATTAGGTTTGTAAAATCTGTCAATTGTCTATTTATAGGACTAATTATATGATCACACAGAGAACACAGCTTGAGGATGATAATTTAGAGATTACTGTGAACAACATATAATTTGACATGATTCATCTCTCAAGCTTGACTTTTATCAGTTTTTGAAACCCTTCCTTAATTTGTGTAGTGCAATAGTTTAAGCCTGTATATTCATTACAAATTACTAATGACCGATGTTGTTGCACACACTACAGCACACTTCATAAGTGTACAACTAAAACTGTACTACACGCTAAAGAGGTTAATGAGTTTAAATATTTAGGAACAATTTTAACTAGCAATAACAATATTAAAGTGGAATTTAGGCAAGAACTTGCTGCTCCAATGTTGATGGACTCTGTCATCAAGAATTAGATCAACACCGGACTCATCCGCCTCAACTCGGCCATGACAGACTGTTTTCCACTCTTCCTCGTTCCCAAATCAGATACGAAGACTGAATACATCTCAACCCCTAAATTTTCTCTTCTGGCAGCGGGGTGATCCCTCACTGAAATCAACGTGGCGGACTGGCTATGTAAGATTGATCTGCTGTCTCGATTTCTTTCATTTCACAGTTTTAGAACTTTCCCAGATATTTCTTGACATCTACTACAAAGGATTGAAATACTCAATCACACATCTCCCAATGGGTAACGCCCTATCACCGCCATCCTGCAGAAAACATCTACTGAAGCCGTCCGAGCCATCAGGGAAGTGACCCCCCTTTTAGTATACCTGGACAACTTTTTGTTCATTGACCTAACCTGAAAGAGTTGCAGGAAATGCCCTTGCTCTTAGAGTCTCTGGGACCCTGCAAACTGGCTCACATAGCTGGGATTCATGATTGACACCACAACACAGATTCTCTTCCTATCCGAAACAGATCAAGAACTTGCAGCAATGCTCCTACATCATCTCCCCAGAGCCGACATCTAACGATAAACTAAGATTGGTGGCTACTTAGCTTGGATAGAAGTTAATCTGCGGCGGCCAGGTTACGTTTGTCAAATATCTAGAGACTAAGTTCATCCGTCAGTGTCTGAGAGCCTTTCGAGAGAGGTTTCTTGCCGGTGGACTTCCTTCTCCGGCACCCCATCACCCTCTTATTGGCCGCCACCTTGTGGCTGGATATTCTTCCAAAAAAAAAAAACCCCACCAATCTGGTCCAGTTCACTTCACCTCTGGATATTAACCTCATTGACACTTTGATTCAGATTATCCAGCCCATGTTAACTGAGTAATATATTAACAAACCTGTAAGTTAATTTCAACAAACTTTTAAAAATGAAATCAAAATCAATTGAACCAAATAAAATTCCTTTAACAAATTAGATTTTTCAATAATCTTTTGTAAATGTTTTACTTTTTAAAAATAAGCGTGTGTGTGTATGTGTATGTATGTGTGTGTATATGTGCATGCATTTAAAAAATAGTATTTATGTGTAACAATCTAGCACAGGCATGTTCAACCTTTCCCCTACTGAGGGTCGCATATAAGTCTTTGGGGAATTGACCGGGGACCATAAAGGAAATGTATAGAACCTAGTAACTAAATAGAGTACACACACATACCATACCCACACCCATCCATCCACTAACCCTACACAAGTAACATACCCACACCCATCCATCCACTAGCCCTACACAAGTAACATACCCACACCCATCCATCCACTAACCCTACACAAGTAACATACCCACATCCATCCATCCACTAGCCCTACACAAGTAACATACCCACACCCATCCATCCACTAACCCTACACAAGTAACATACCCACACCCATCCATCCACTAGCCCTACACAAGTAACATACCCACATCCATCCATCCACTAGCCCTACACAAGTAACATACCCACACCCATCCATCCACTAACCCTACACAAGTAACATACCCACACCCACACCCATCCATCCACTAACCCTACACAAATAACATACCCACACCCATCCATCCACTAACCCTACACAAGTAACATACCCACACCCATCCATCCACTAGCCCTATACAAGTAACATACCCACACCCATCCATCCACTAACCCTACACAAGTAACATACCCACACCCATCCATCCATCCACTAGCCCTACACAAGTAACATACCCACACCCATCCATCCACTAACCATACACAAGTAACATACCCACACCCATCCATCCATCCACTAGCCCTACACAAGTAACATACCCACACCCATCCATCCACTAACCCTACACAAATAACATACCCACACCCATCCATCCACTAACCCTACACAAGTAACATACCCACACCCATCCATCCATCCACTAGCCCTACACAAGTAACATACCCACACCCATCCATCCACTAACCATACACAAGTAACATACCCACACCCATCCATCCACTAACCCTACACAAATAACATACCCACACCCATCCATCCACTAACCCTACACAAATAACATACCCACACCCATCCATCCACTAACCCTACACAAATAACATACCACACCCATCCATCCACTAGCCCTATACAAGTAACATACCCACACCCATCCATCCACTAACCCTACACAAGTAACATACCCACACCCATCCATCCATCCACTAGCCCTACACAAATAACATACCCACATCCATCCATCCACTAACCCTACACAAATAACATACCCACACCCACACCCATCCATCCACTAACCCTACACAAATAACATACCCACACCCACACCCATCCATCCATAACCCTACACAAATAACATACCCACACCCATCCATCCACTAACCCTACACAAGTAACATACCCACACCCATCCATCCACTAGCCCTATACAAGTAACATACCCACACCCATCCATCCACTAACCCTACACAAGTAACATACCCACACCCATCCATCCACTAACCATACACAAGTAACATACCCACACCCATCCATCCACTAACCCTACACAAGTAACATACCCACATCCATCCATCCACTAACCCTACACAAGTAACATACCCACACCCATCCATCCACTAACCCTACACAAGTAACATACCCACACCCATCCATCCACTAACCCTACACAAGTAACATACCCACGCCCATCCATCCACTAACCCTACACAAGTAACATACCCACATCCATCCATCCACTAACCCTACACAAGTAACATACCACACCCATCCATCCACTAACCCTGCTCACATACCATACCCACACCCATCCATCCACTAATCCTACACAAGTAACATACCCACATCCATCCATCCACTAACCATACACAAATAACATACCCACACCCATCCATCCACTAACCATACACAAGTAACATACCCACATCCATCCATCCACTAACCCTACACAAGTAACATACCCACGCCCATCCATCCACTAACCCTACACAAGTAACATACCCACACCCATCCATCCACTAACCCTACACAAGTAACATACCCACATCCATCCATCAACTAACCATACACAAATAACATACCCACACCCATCCATCCACTAACCATACACAAGTAACATACCCACACCCATACATCCACTAACCCTACACACATACCATACCCACACCCATCCATCCACTAACCCTACACAAGTAACATACCCACATCCATCCATCCACTAACCATACACAAATAACATACCCACACCCATCCATCCACTAACCCTACACACATACCATACCCACACCCATCCATCCACTAACCCTACACAAGTATCATACCCACACCCATCCATCCACTAACCATACACAAATAACATACCCACACCCATCCATCCACTAACCATACACAAATAACATACCCACATCCATCCATCCACTAACCCTACACAAGTAACATACCCACACCCATCCATCCACTAACCCTACACAAGTAACATACCCACGCCCATCCATCCACTAACCATACACAAGTAACATACCCACGCCCATCCATCCACTAACCCTACACAAGTAACATACCCACGCCCATCCATCCACTAACCCTACACAAGTAACATACCCACATCCATCCATCCACTAACCCTACACAAGTAACATACCCACACCCATCCATCCACTAACCCTACACAAGTAACATACCCACACCTACCCATCCATCCACCCACTGGCCCTACACAAGTAACATACCCACATCCATCCATCCACTAACCCTACACAAGTAACATACCCACACCTACCTATCCATCCACCCACTGGCCCTACACAAGTAACATACTCACATCCATCCATCCACCCTCTATACCTACACAAATAACATACCCACATCTATCCATCCACCCTCTAGCTCTACACAAGTAACATACCCACACCTACCCATCCACCCTCTAGCCCTACACAAGAAACATACTTACGATTCTGGACACTAGGAGGAAGCTATATCAGCTACAAGGGCCACATTTGCAGTTTATTTCTGTAATTTGAAAAATTTCATTTTGATTTGGTGGGCCACACAAAACATACTTGGACTGTGGGTTGGACATTCCTGACCTAGCGGAAATACAATACACCAGTAAAAAACTTGTTTTGTCACCTTTTAATACTTGAATCATTCAAATCCTCAATGATATTTGAGATTTGAGAATTAAAAAATTATCAAATTTAAGATTATATATATATATCTTAAATTTAATAATTTTTGAATATATAAATAGTTTATTTTTGTTTTAGAGCTCTTTACTTATACGGGGTTTAACCCACAAAGTAAACTTAACACGTATACCCTTAATTTGTGACTTAACTGAATGTTATGTTTAGAGACACTGTTTTTTCATTTTAGCGACACAAGCAATAAAAATTAAGTCATCAAAACTTTTTTTTTTAATGTTCACGTTTCATATGGTTTGATTGAATATTCAAGAAGTTTTATATTTGCGACATAAAGTGATAAATGACTATTTCCACAATAATTATAATTTAAAAATATATATGTATCTGTAAATTGGGACAATTTGTTAGATTTAACATTTCTTAATATTATTCATACTAAAAAACATATTCAAAGCGCTTGGATTGGTATTTCTTGGTATTTACCCATTGTAAGACCAAGAGCCGATCACGTGGCAAAGTTCCAAAAAAAGACCCGCCCTGCACACCTCCTCCTCGCCTTGCCCTCTCCCTCCACCCCTTGAAAATGAGCTTGGGAGGGTGTCTACTCCCAAGCAAAGACAATCACTGCATTCTTCTGGGTGGCTATTTAATCATGTACATTTTCACAGCACGTGCTCGCATCATTGCGCATGCATGCCAACAACATTATTTTAAAACTGACAATTCTTATGTGAGTGATTCAAGCATATTAATGTATGGTGTATGTAACAGTTGTCTTGAGTGGGACACACTGAAGAAACATGTCCTCTCTAGCAGGCATGTGACAAAGAAAGCGTTGGATGCAGCAAACAACAAAGCAAGATTTTAAAAGTGAACCAGAGGATGAAGAAAGCTAAGACAGAGAAGACTGCCTTCATAAGCGATACTGTGAAAATGTGTTTGAAAGCAAATATCTCTCTATAAAAACTAGATCACCCTGCTGTACGCCAGTATCCGAAAACTGAAGTTTTCTTTAAATACCTGGACCTATATTTTTGTCACTTTGCTACATAATGTTAATTTTAAAAATACAAATGCTACAAAACGCAATTTTTCAAAACCAAAATGTATTTTTACAAATTATTGATTCTGAAAAAAAGTCTTTTTAGTTATGATGTATGATTACAAAAACGCTAACATTTATTTTACTTTTTCTATTTTCTATAGCAACTTAATGATTAATGTAGTAAAGTAAATGTCTTTTAAGTTCACCATGCCGTCTAACATTCAGCTTAGAAATTAAGATTCTGGATTCAATTGTAAAATGAAGATTTGAATTGTAAAATAGTGGTTATGACTCAGCTCTAGTAGAAACATTGGTTTTTAAGGGGTCTTCTTGTTTGTCAGAAGGGTTGAAGGGGGTTCAAAGTATTCATCCTTCCCTTCTAAAACCTCCAAAGTAAATATTAGATTATTTGCAAGTCTCTTCAAATAAACATTGAACACTCAACATATTTACTAGATTAATTGGGAGCAAAAATTTAAATTTAAAAAGTGGGTGAGAGGTAAAATTAACGGGTATTGAGGCCAATATGCTATAATGCAACATTTCTCAAAACTTATTGTTCCAAATATAATATTAAAATTCACTATTTCACCATATTGAGCTAATCATTTAATCCACTTTATAAAAAACCATTGACTTAGGTCATAATAGTCTAAGAAAGCTATGCAAAAATATGGCCGTCTGAGAAACTAATTGCAACAGAAATGAACCCAACAAACAGTTTCTAAATATAAAAGTGTAAGGAATATGATTCTAAAGTGTCTACCATAATCGTCACCTGAGAATCCAAGTGTTCTATCTCCAAAATTGTTAAATTTGAGATATTTAGTGTTTACATTTATTTAGAATGCATATGATTCACCTGCAGTGAAATTGAGACTACTATATAATTACTTAAGAAGATATAAACTCAAGTTGTCATCTGGTAACATTGGTTTTATACACAAGGTCAAACTTATATGCTTTTTTACACAAAAGGGAAAAATTGGACATAGAACACTTGCATTCTCGGGTGACGCATTGTCTGACTTGGGAAGGTTTGCTGCCATTTTGAAAAATAATTAATACCTTTACATCTATTTACTGTAAGCAAAAAACGAATAGGACCAAAATTAAAGGGCTTGAAATTTCCTGTAAGATGCTCTTTATGTTAAAGATCTATGATCAGTAGTTCTCAAACTACAGATCTTCGAGTTTTACAAACGTTTAATTTTTCGTAGAAATAATTGTTTTCCAAGATAAATGAGCATTAATGTCAACTACACTGTGCATTTTATTGAAAAAATGAATCACACAAACGTTTTAGATTGTACTACTTCCTTTAGATGCTTTTTGTTTCATGTTTCATTAGAAGTTGTTGATCTTCAGAGCTTTAATTATTTATTAAATTGTTTTAGCATTTTGTGAAAGTTGGCTTAGAATAAAATTGGCACATATATATTTTAAAACAATCTGCATTTTCACAATAAAAATTCACACTACTAAATTAAAGCTTTATTTTAATATATAGGTTGGATAGGGGGATTATCTTTACAGTCTCATTGGTTCAAAAGGTGTGTAACTACTTTACTTGTACGGCAAATGATTAAAAATGAAAAATAACTTACTTGTGTGTCATCCTTTTCATTTAAACTTTGTTTATATAATTTAAAAGTCTCGCTATCACTCATTGTGAAATGTGTATCAATATTGTTTTCTCTGAATTAATGCAGCTAATCCCATGACATTCTCCAGTGCGCAGTAGTCCTTGTTTCTTGTAGGACTACACTGACTTGATTTACACCAGCAACTTTAGGAAGTGACTTTGTGCTGGAGGCTTTGATAATTTGATAGGAGATAATTTATTCCCACTGCAAGGGATCTATTTTAATCCTAAGCTTGAACCTGGTGGTACACTTTCATGTTGTGAAATGAACATGAGGCAGAGATTCTGGTTTATCATGTGTGGCTTACTCACTTCACTTGTGAATTATCTAATCCTAAGTCGACAAAGTGTTTCTCCTGGTTTAACACCATAGAGTTTTGATACAACAGCTTCGACAACATCTTATTTGGTTTTGTTTGGTGTACTGAATGCACATGCTTCATGGAAATAGTCTTCAGCAGTTAGCTCTTAGAGAGATTCAACCTTACTTATAGAAAATAACCTTGATGTGGTGTAGCAACAGTGTGGTGCAAACAGTTTGTGTGAAGTAATATTTTCTCCCAGTTTCTCTCTTATGGATTTTATTTCGTACTTGAAGTGGCCTTTTGCATTCATCTTTAGTTCTGGTCAAAGGAAGATATCATGTGGTGCATTTAAGGAATGATGCAGTAGAAGATTTAGTAGATGTAGATATAGTAGATCAGTGTCATCACCAACAACTACTGTTACTTCACTTGCTGACTTGACAGCTTCCTGGACACTCAAGAGGTCACTTGGGAAACTTTGTAGCCACTTTTTAATTGCATTTCTGATAGGTATGCGATGAAATGTTCCTTATTTTTAGAGTTAAAAAGAAAATATTCTTTCCTTAATACAACAAGATTTAGTGGTTGAAACAGTACCTTTGGAACCCATTTGCCATTTTGACGTCATGAATGAGTGTGTACAGCTCGTCACTGTAGCCATCAAAAACCACAGAAGACTTTCCATACTTCTTCTGCACATAGGTCACTTACATCATATAAACTTCATGAAATGTAGCATTCTTTTCCCAGGGTGTCCGTTGAAGTAGTCCGCCGCCATCCAGGACAAAATGTACAATTTGAAATTTCTGCACTGTTGGACATCTTCTGTGTATGTTTTGCAAGTAGATACTTTGAACAGGGGGTCTACCAATACCGGAAATATTGAATCAGAAACTGGAAAAATATTAAGCCTCTTCTCATTGGGTGAAATGTTGTCTATGCCATTTTGCATCATCATTTTGAGACCCATAATATTTATAATTCAACACAACTGATAGTTTTAGTTTGACCACTCCTTCTTAGTCTCTACCATAGCCCCCCTCCTCCCTCCTCCTCTACATGCTAGAGGAAGAAAGAAGTTACTGTTTTGACTACTCTAGCATTCCAGTGGCACAGTACACTCTTTGTTGTGTTCTTCACTTCACCCTTCCCCCACTCCCCTCATAAAAGCTGTACAATTCCCAAGTTTGGCTGATGTGAGCTCTCTGCAGAGCCCTTTTGTTTATCTTGTTACCTTTGTGTATAAGAAGAAAAGAGTAAACTCAGAGGAAATACTTATTTAAGGATGATTGGTTGGACAGTGCAAAGTTTACAGATTGGCTGTGACTCCAAAGACTGGATTGTGATAAAACTAGGGGACATTGTTCTTTGTGTAAATTTAATTGTTGACACAGTGAAAGCTGCTAGTAGTAGCAACAAAATATTTTATTTGGTCCTTGCAGCCAAAACTGGAGTGTTCATCTGTACATGGGTAAGGTGTATATTCTAATTCTAATCATCATGAAGTAGTTTTTAAACTCAAAAGTAAACCTACGGTAGTTATTTTATTCAAAAGTTTCCTTGTCAAAGATGAAATTTCTCGTGCTGAAATATTGTGGGCTATCAAATAATGACACAATCTTCTGCTAGAAGTTTTTTTGCCTGTAGAGATATTTTCAAAGCTATGTTTTCTGATAGTGATACTGCCCAGAAATTCCAAATGCATAAAGATAAACTTGGATATGTCATTGTGTATGGACTACTTCCTTTTTTCAAAAGTGAGTGCATATATGGTTAAGCAATGCTCATTTTATTGTATTTCATTTGATGAGAGCATACATACTGTGGCTCAGAAGACCCAGATGGATATTGTTGGATATAGAATTTCTAAATGATCTCAAACGTTACTTGAAGGAAGATTCTCCACAAGATCCTGTGTTGCTGGAATTTGGATCTTGTTCTTTAGACATTGTCCACGGTGCTTACAAAACTGCACATGCTAACTCCAATTTTTTCACTTAGTATATCATATACTTAAAGATTTTCCAACAAGACATGCAGACTATGAAGGAATAACAGAATCATCTCTTCCCCCAATGAAGTTTTGTTCTTTTAGATAGATCGAGAGAGAACTCAAAGGTGTTATAGAGAGAAATGTTCATGCTGTCTTATTTAAAAAAAGAATGTTTATTTTATTATTCTAACAAGAATCCTCCAAAATCCGATAATTTTCAAACAAGAATCCTCCGAATTCTGGTAATTTTCAAACATTATGAAACTTTGTGAAGGATGAACTTTTGACAGCAAAGTTGGGATCTATGCTATCAGTTTCTTTAATTTGAGTTGAAATTTCTCACTGAATATCAGTGCAATCAACCTCTAGCACTTTAGGAACAGAATTATAAATATGATTTTATTAATTCAGCAAATACTTGAAAAAGAAAATGCCATCCATTGATTTGAAGGAACAGTCCAACTTGAAATCACTCCCTACTGTAGATATTGGGTTCACAGCATCAGCAGCTTTGAAAGGCATTAAAGACATTGGTGCTTCAGTTCAGAGGTGATTGTCAACAATTCCTAGTTGATCTCTGCAACAAACTTTTACACAAGTGTCTTCTTTTCTACAAAATTGTCAAAGATGCCATTTGTCTCTCTCCTGTGGCTATAATCAATCAGTCTCTTAGGACTCAAACCATAATATCTGTCCTACTAGACAAGACAGCCGATGCTGTAAAAAGAGACTACTTGGATTTTGTGTCAAAGCAAGAAGTTATTGACCACCTCAAAGGATTCACTTCAAGTGGTGACCAGCTTTATAAGTTCTCTATGAATATTTTGTGTCAAAGCAAGAAGTTATTGACCACCTCAAAAGATTCACTTCAAGTGGTGACCAGCTTTATAAGTTCTCTATGAATATTTTGTGTCAAAGCAAGAAGTTATTGACCACCTCAAAGGACTCACTTCAAGTGGTGACCAGCTCGATAAGTCCTCTATGAATATTTTGTCCAAAGAAACTGTATCCCAGGAGCTGCAATATTTTACTACAAAAATCCTTGTTCTCTTCCATAGCAATGCGGCCGTTGAGCGAAGTTTTTCTATAAATAAAGAATGTCTGGTTGAAAACCTACATGAGGACAGCCTTATTGCTCAACATGTACCTTACGATGCAGTCACTGCAGCTGAATGACTTCTAAATATGACACTTTCAAAGAAGTTAATTCATGCTGTGAGGAATGCATCAGAAATAAGGAAAAAGAAAAAGATTGAACTACAAACCGAATCTCGAGTTGGCTACAAATTTCATACATTACGTTTTCCATCTCTATGACTTCCTCTTAGACTGCTACACACTATTTTTTATTCCATCATTCTTCTCAGTAGTAATTCACAAACCTGGAACAAAATATATAAAATGTAGGATCCTTAATTTGACATCACTTTGTAACCTCTCACTTTGTCATCTTCTGACAGAACTGGGTAAGGTTGCTAGTTTTGTCTGGGTGCCCGGTAGCCAACCATACTACGCGCTACAGTGGCACCGTAGGGACTCACATGGTGAGGATGGACCCCGAGCAGTAGGGGTTGGACTGGATGGTTCGTGGGGAGTGAGACTCGCAAGCTAGTCCACTAAGATAGATTTATTAAGCTATTCAAATACTAAACTACTACATGGGAACCTATTAAATATCCCGTGACGAGGGAGCCGGCGCGATGACGGTCTCGTAACCCTCCTGCAGACCCGCGATCGACCCTCCGGTGGGGTAACCCAACAGATCACATTTATATTGTCACTACTCAGTCGTACACACGACCGACACACATGCACACAGCATGGCGTCCAACATTCAACAGTCTTGTCTTCTTCTCACACACCAAAACTCGCTGATCTCGATATTTCACCCGCCAGGAAGATCCATCGGTCACGTCGTCTAGCTCGTCAACAGGATGCAAGCTATATGAGCTATTTGCTATTCTCAACAGGATGGTAACCCAACACTCTTGACTTCCAAGGAAATGTACAAGCTCAGGTTAACATCCTGCCAGAACAAACCTTAAAATAATTATGCTATTACAAAAGGTATATTTCATTGCTATTAATATTATTATAATATATATATATATAATCATTCTGTCTGGAATCAACTTTCACAAAATGCTTAAAATATTTGATAAACAATTGAAGCTTGTAGATTGACAATTACTCATTCTAACTCCATGAAACAAAAAACATCTTACTGGAAATTTCCTGCCCAATAATCATAGTCCTATTCATTTCTCGCTTACAACACACATTTTTTAAGGTATTAATTATTTTTTCAATAAAAGTGCAAGTTGGGTGTGTAACATTGAGTTACAATAGGACCCGCCCCCATGTTAACCTTCACACGTAACTCTCTATTTTGATTCATACTACCCGCTCCAAATAGTATTGAAACTAATAAAATTCCTACAATAGTACTCTTCTCTATTGTAGTTCTTGTAGTTTGGTACAATATAATAAACAATTCTAAACAATATAAAACCAGAATATTAAACAATAATAATCTCTCTACAAATAAAACTGTTCATGTACTTACCAATTGTATCTTCTGGGTAGAGCAACCACCAAGACGGGCCAACACCTATAGAATCCTGATTCGGGGAGGGGACCGAGCGAGCTACGATGTTCCAACAGCTTACGTCCACACCAAATTGATCAACGAAAACTCTAGAATAGGCCGGCCTGAATTTGCCTTGACTAGAGGAAGACTGCTTACCTGCCCTCTGATGGGAGAGACGTGAACTACATCCACATCATCAGGTGATTGAAGAAATGGTCTGGAAGTTGGTTGGAGCTCTGACAACAAATGGGCTACGTGACTGTCGAAAGCTTCTAGAAGGACGTCACCGACCGAGTGTTCTTTTCCCCCACCTTGCGTTCCTAGCAACGAAACCCTATATAGAGTGATGTTCGTGTATTCAAAAATGACTATTCGAATTCAACGCTCGATGGAGGAGTGCTGTCCTGGACTTGGACAATGTCAGGATAAAACTTTCATGTATAATTTACTACGGACTTAAACTATATGGTAGCTTATATTTTGGACTCTTGATTTAAATTTAACTTTTATTGTTAGCCAAGTTAGGCGTCAATAATATTTTTTTTACCTGAACATTTATTTTGAAATGAAACTCTATATTTTGTCTGTCGCCACTTGGGTGCTAGTCTGTTGTGTTACTTAAACTTTTTTAGATAGCCACAATTATTAGTTGATTTTGTGTTGTGCACGTTAAATATAATTCATTTTGAAATTGTGGTTGCTAGTAATTGTTTTGATAATATTAAGGGACAGTCTTTTTGTGGTTTATATTTTTAAGTATGGATTATTGCAACGTAACTTTTCTGGCTGATAAAATTAATCATGAGATTAATTCACATTAGAATATTTTCAAATCTTTTGCTATGCTTTGCTTCTAGTATTGTATTTTCTTTATATTCACAAGTAAATGGACGTTTCCTAGTTTTGTGTCTGTTAGCCAAACTCTCGTGTCTTTTATAATGTCTAATAAATATTTAATATTTATTACTAACATTTAGAAGTCTGCATTCATTGGTGTGAATCAGCCACTTTAGTAACAATTTAATAAGGCCCATAAGGCTCTTATGTCGATATTATTTACTATAATTGTTTGTACTAAAATCAACTTTATGGGTTGTTTTGTCTCTTCAAGACTGACCCATTTGATTGTAGGATAGGTCACGTGTGATGTAACATTCCCTCAGTTTAACTGCGCGAAATGATTGTTTATTTTTGATTTTAAACATACCTCAGTTTGATTTTTGAGACCATGTAAAGATTTCTGCTCTGCTGTTATTGCTTTGAATAAACCATTCATATTGTTGTTATTAAATCTTGCATATGATTTTCCTTTTTATATGTCCCTTTTATATTATTTGTGGTCATAAATAAAAGGTAGTAGAGTGGGGTGTGTAACAGGTGCAAGATGGCGGTCAAACAAGAGGTCAGACAAGGGTACACACTTGAGAATCGGATTTCTCATACATTGTTCATTTAGGAACTTTTGGGTTCATTTCTCTTACAATTAGTTTGCTAGTAAAACATAACTTTCCTAGACCATAAGGTGTCTTCTGTATTTGGGAAGTGATGATTACAGTTAGATCTTGAGGATCTCAATATTCAAACAAAATAACCAAATAACAATTTGTTGTGTGTTTTTATAACCACGATAGGTCACCTGGTACTACTGTATTACTAATAGATGGTGTTGTTTGTTAGACTTGAATCAGAAGATGAAGATGAAGGATTGGATGTCTTGGAGAAGGATCTCATGGAGGTAAAACTTCATTTAATCTTTACTCTTTTATTGTTACTGTACATTTGCAAATATTTCTTATATCAATTTCTTAATTATTTTTATTCAAACTTCAAATATTAAATTCAGAAGTTTTGAATGACTGTGATTTTTCAATAACTTAAAAACCAATATTGGTTAATTCAATTTCACCACACATTTTTATATATGATGCAACAATTATTTGAATAAGATGCATCTTTATTTCAAGTTCCCTAGTGGAAATATCCAGGCATTGCTCAGTCTAGTAGGTGGTCACACTGTTAGATTGGAGTTCTGGTCATAAGGCCAGATTTATCCTCTTGAGACAGATTCACCATTTTTATACAATACTCTTAACAAGCTTTACAAAGCGTATAAGCTTTGTGGAAATATATTTTATGTCCATAGTTATATATTATTGTGTTTATTGTTTTAACTATTCTAGACCCACTTTAAATAGACACAGCACAAGATTGCCTGAGAAGGGTAGGGTTAGAGTTTTAACTCTGACATGTTGAATAGGGTGGAACGAAAAACAGATTTTTATAAAATTAAAATCGTATTAGTGTGGAAAAGTTGCCTTTTGATACAAATATGTTACCCTTAAAATTTGGAATGTGTAGAACGATTCCTTGTGGTGCCCCAATGCATTTGGAATATGACCTTATCTCATCAAAATATGCAATTATTTAGACACATTCTTTCAAAGCAGATTCTCTTTCTGCGCTGACTCCCCATTTCTTCCATCATGGTGTGTACAAATTACAATGCACATCACTATGCACAGCTGTAGACTTTATAGCTCACAAGTCACATCTTATCTTTTCGTCAGCTGTGTGCGAGCGCCTGTCTCAACAACACGTGTTTTAAAGAGTGGTTTAAATGATTTATTTAGTCGTTTGGGATTCGCAATTCATGTTCTTCGCAAGCTTAAAATATGGCTTCAATGTCATCAGGTACTAGACAACGTGCAAAATATATTGTTTTGGGTGCTCCTAAAGAAACAGGTCACAGAGTTCTACCTACTTATGAAGATGTTACAAAACATTGTCTATATTTCAAACATGACGAGGAAATGAAAACAATACGCAAAATAGGTGAAGTAATCGCTTGAAAGTTAATTGAACTATGGAAGACAACTTCAATCCTTGCATTATCTTTTAATATAACTATGAAATTATTCTGAGACTATTATGATAAATATGGAAATGTTCTAAAACCTGCAAAAGGCTGGAAAAAAATATAAACCAATAAAAATTAAAATTAAAACAATTTCAAGATGATGCAAGAAAACTATTAAAAGTATATTTCATCGTGCGAATACAGGGATTTATTATAATGTTATTGGGAATAGTCCCGCAAAGTACTTAAGAGAGGGCATTTATTTCTCACAGACCAACAGACAGAAAGGAAAATGGTAATGGGCCATATTGATCTTGAAGCAAACAAGAAAATCCAACAGAACAAGAAAAGAAAAGAGAAAGAAGTGTAAAGGCTCATGAACTATAATAAAGGAGACAAAACAGAAGCTACTAAGATTCCAGCAAATGAGGGAACAAGCATTGAGAAGGAAAGCGGTGGATCCTCTATAACTCCTGAGCCTTCGACATTAAAAAGAAAGAAGTTGAGCCAAGTGAGAGTTTCATTATGTTCCATGTTCTGGCATGTGAAAGAACAGGTGTGTCCGATAAGAGCGTGGCCATAATTGCTAATTCTGTATTAGAAGATATTGGAAAAGTTTCACAATCTGATACTACAAGCGTTGTAAACAGAATGAAAATTAAAAGACAATGAACAAAACTTTGAAAAAATATTGCCAAGTAAGGAAAAGCAAATACTTCATCCATAAACAGACTATTTTCCTTGCCACAGCCAAGCGGTTGAAAGATGTATTATATCAATATCGGAAGCTTCTTGAGCAATTAGTGGCCACAAGTCTAGAGATGGCTCCATTCGCTCCCGGTTAAAGTCAAATAAAATAATGACAAAATTCAACAAAAAAGAACAATATGTAACCACTAAATAAATGGCTTTCGGATTGGAAAGGGTGAAGGTGGGGTAGTAGGGGGTGGAGCTCGATATGCAACCACCTCCACGTGGTGAGCTCTGGGTTATTTCATCATTAAAACAGCTATTTAAATGTTTAAAAAATGAAAAAAATGAAGAGTTGCATGGAATTATTTGTTCTAGCTGGTAAAATATTCAAAGGTTGTGGGGAAATGGAAGATATAGTGCTAAATCATCCAGTTTTTGCACTCTTATTGAATAGCTTTTTTTTTATTTAGTACCACGTCTTACTACCTGTTCGGGTTATATGCTTAAGTACTAATTACGTTAATGGTTTAGGAATTGGGAGGGTTCAATTTAGAGGAATGGAACTCGCATTTGCGTGGAGGGAGAGTGGAAAACCATTTAGGAAACACCACCCCCAGTTCACCCGAGCAAGATTCAAACCTTGATCTTCCCGTCCTTGGCGGTTTATCTCGACGTGAATCTAGCGCGTTAGCTAACAATGCCACCAAAGCGGGTATTATTAAATAGATGAATAGGTAACTTTTTCGCGCTATTAAGATAATTTTTTGGGGGAATTCTCGTTTTTCAGTCATTTTCGTTTCACCTTAATGTTGAACTGAAGATGTTATTCTTTTCACAAGTCATTTAAAACAAATGTTTTTCCCTTCTCTATCCATGCTGATCTGTTAACACTTTCTTAAACTTTCAGTCAACTCATCCACACCTTATTAAACATAATAAGACAGTATAGAAACACTGTACAATAATGTAAAGTAATTGATAGTGAAGGCAGCCAACCTGAAAGGATAGTTAGGTTAGGCCTAGATAGAAAAAACACACTTCTCTCTCTTAATTTCTTTCTCAAACTATTGCACTATATTACACTTCACACATTGAAAACACACAAAGATAGGCTATTGAACTACATGTTTCTAGAATGATGTAACTGAGAAAACATGAAGAGAGGTGTGTTTTTCTATCTAGGCCTAACCTAACTATCCTTTCAGGTTGGCTGCCTTCACTATCAAGGTACAAGTGACATTTTAGTAAATATTGAGAGAAGTGCATAAATGCAAACTAGATATGCCCAAATATTTTGTGGCAAAATTCCCATCATGTGCTGCTACCTAACAGCATTTGTTGTAACCACTTCCAAAAACCGTTGTTCTCTTCAGAGGCAGAGGGATATACGCTCACTTGTATCCGATACAAACTCACTTGTATCCGATACAAGCTCACTTGTACCCGATACAAGCTCACTTGTACCTGATACAAGCTCACTTGTACCCGATACAAGCTCATTTGTACCCGATACAAGCTCACTTGTACCCAATACAAGCTCACTTGTACCCCTCTGCCACTCAGCTGATGTATTTGTGTGGTTACAGCTACTTAACTGATCAAAGTGAGCATTTAAACTATTTTTATTGTAAATGTTAGTATAAAAGAAGATTATATGAAGTCTGATCTGGAGCACAGGGAATGTAAGTGTTTACTTCTTTATTTATCACTAGTAATTTGATGTTAATAGCAATAGCTATGGGTTTTTATAAGTTAATTCTAGATGAAAGATATTATTTTGAAGCTAAAATGGATTTTATTATTTATTAATATATTAATAATTAATAGCGACCCTCTGGGTTTCTTAATATTTTGAACAATGTAAAGCCTAGGCTAGGTTGCACTATAGACATTAGTCTAAACAACATGTACTCAACAACAACAACAACAACAACAACAACAACATGTCCTCATTAGTTAAAATATATAGAGTAACATTTAAAATGTGAACTGAAAATAATATCAATATGACTCCAATAAATGTTATAAAAAATTTAATATTTATTTTTACCATTCCTAGATTACACTTTAATATAGCAGTAAGCAAAGATATAATACATTCACGACCTTAATTTACTTGGAAGACAGCTCAAAAAGTTACTAGAAATAGTCCATAATGTATCCCTATGCCAGCAGCTGACACAATGTCACTTTGGATAACTATAATGGAAACATATGCTAATGTAGGAATGTGATAGTTAACCACAGTAATTTAGGTCAATATTATATATTATATATTATATTAGTTGAGGTTCGGCACAAAGCCTATTTTCTGTTTTATTCCACTTAATAAAAAAATTATTCGCAACACCTTTACAAAAGGTCTAACGAACATAGCTTCAAAATGGCAACCAACTAATTTAAAGAAACCGTGTGATTGAACATGATGGAAACCAGTTCGTTAAAATGATGCACCCACACAGTGGATGCAAATATTTTATTCAATTAAATATTTGAAATATGATAAAATAATCTTAAAATAATTTATTATATATTAAATAAATGACAAGTATTTTCTTTTTTCCAAGTAAATATGATGCCTGTATTAATGTATGCAATATATTACACATCATAGATAACATTCCAAAACAGAGAATAAGTACTTTCAATTATGTTTAAAATATTGTTTCGGATTGAATAAATAGAAATTATTAAAAGTAATTAAATAATGTGAGAAAACTTAACATTTACATTATTTTAAATGTAAAATATAACATGTGATTAAAAAACTTAACATCTATAACAAAACCGTGATCTTTTACAAGTGTTGGCAACCCAAAACCTAAACATATGATTTTTGAACTCTCATCCAGGTAAAAACCTATCATGAACATACTCTATAGTCATGATGAAGAGTTTTGATTTTGGGATTTATGTTAAAAATCCTTTTAAAGCCGTTGTGTCAAAAAAAAAATTGTGTGAAAAAATTCTGTTTGTCATCGTGCAGCTTGGAAGGTATAATGTTTGACTGGTTTTGTTTCTATTCTTGTCTTATATTTTACATTCATACGTCTACTATTTTTAATGACAGGTAAATTGTGTCAATTTTTACATTTATTTCAGCTGAGGAGCCTGAGGATTCATCATCTAGTGAGGTGTTTGAAGTAGACACACACAAAGGAGAAATGTGCAATCAAAGAAGAGATTGAAGAAAGTAGAAGAGTGGAAAAGGACAAAAGCCAAGAAATTGAGGGACACTGGGAGTGAATATGAAGGGAAAAAGGGAGAACTACATAATGCATGATCAGTAAAACATTATTTACAAATGTAAAGAAAACATTCCTTAACCAGACAGACAAGAAATTTTTGATAAGTACCAAGGGCTGGGATCATGGGATTTACAACCCGCCTCTATAAGTTCCAGTATTGAAAAAATGCCAACCAAACGACCTACTTAAAATGCACAATACAAAAAATCTACAAGCAGTTCCATTATATTGAAAGGCCATCGAGTATGCAAGAATTTTTTTTTTGCAAATATTTGATATTAGCAACAAGCGATATTTGAATGTTCTGAAAAAGAAAACTTCTATTGGTATGATTGAAACTGACAAGAGGTAAACAACAAATTGATTTGGTAAAACATCATATAAAATCATTTCACAAATTAAGAGCCACTAAGCAAGGAAAAATAATCCTTACAGGTGATACCTAGACTCTTCACTAAGCGTAAACAAAATGTATGAGCTACACTTATAGCTATGTAAAAACTGAACAAAAGCTCCAGTCAAGATTCACTCGTACAGATGTATTCTCAACTCCTCCTTAAATAACCATGTAGTGATACTTGCACCACATATGACAGTCTTAATAATACAATAAAACATTCATCTTCTGAAAATGAGAAAAATACTTAAAACTAATGGAGGTACATTTAAGAAAAGTGGAGGCTGCAAGATCGGCTAAGAAAAAGGCTAAGGATCTAGCACTAATTGAGTCATCACAACGCGTAGCATTATCATTTGATTTGCATAAGACCCTGCCAGCCCCTTACTTGACTTGTAGTAAAGTGACAATTGTGGATTTATAATGTGGTCTGAAACTGAGGCATCAAGAGGCTCTCAAGAGATTATCTCTTGCCACTTAAGATTCATCACTGAACTCCCACTAATATTAAACATATAGATGCATTCAGTGATAACGCTGCTGGACAAAATAAGAACAAACACATTGTTAAATTCTGGTCCTTTGTTGTGAGCAACACCTTTTTTGAGTCTGTTGATCACAAATATTTGGTAGCGGGTCACTCCTTAATGGAATGTGACCAGGACTTTGTCATTAAATAAAATCCTCAAATGTGTTAATTCCTAATGACTGGTGTACTGTTGTTTCAAAATCTAGCAGAAAATTTATGGTGGTTAAGATGAATCAAAAAGACTTTGTCCATTCAGCCAATGACAGATCTCATGAAAGATAACATTCCTGGAATTCGAAAAATACAGTGTCTACATTTTGAAAAGGCTACACCATTTTCACTTTTTTTCAAGGAGACGGTAAATAAAGACATAGCATTTTACCAAATGGACTTGAAAAAAACTTCTAGCTTGATTAGAACTACCTCCATTGTATGAAGCCGCTGTAAAAATTAAACTTGCCAAGTACAATAATCTAATAGAGCTCCTTCTATTTACACCACCAATTCACCATCACTTGCAACATGAAGTTAGTCAAAAGAACAAGAAACCACCTGATGAAGGAGGAACAACCGGACTTTGTGAATAGATACAAATAAATAATATTCTAATGTACTTGAAAGTACCATAGGATTGTTTTTAATAAAGTTTGAAAACACTATTCAACAGTAATCTTTTTGAAATTTATAAAACTTTTTTACTTTTACACATTGTCAATAAATATGCATAGAACAGTTTGAATTTACTTCTGTTGTTGTCTAAAACCTCTGGTAGTAAAGGGATACAAGTGATTGCAAGCATTTACATTTTCTTTTAAATACAAAAACTTTTTGAACAACCCAAACAAAAGCCCAAGACATGCAACTTACTATCTATATAGTCACATTGAATCCAAACTTATAATTTAGAATAACCAACAAACTTTGAAGTCATTTATCTCAAAATTATAAAAAGGGTACAAGTGTACCCTTTTCCTTCTCCCCCCCTCCACCCCTTTTAATTATTACTTTACATTACTGTACAGTGTTTCTACACTGTTTTATTATACATTTCCAAGCCATTAGGTAACAATTCACTTTATTATATAATAAAGTTGTTTATAACCTTAGCTTTGCGTTCGATAGGATTCAAGATTAAATCATCATACACCAAAACCAAAATAATGATCGAAACCCAAAACTTGACAGGATAAATTATTTCCCTTATTCCTTGGGAAAAATATATTTAAAAAAGTTACATTTGAGGAATGGCTATCACTGTCATGTTTGTATTTAATGTTAATTAATTATCAATTTATTAAAGTTGAATTAACTCATTTAATTTTAATTCCATTAAGTTAATGGGTGCCCTAAACTTCAGTCGCTCTTAACTGACAACTACTTATTCAACACAACCAACACATTGCACACCGGGATGAAATTACATGGTGAACTGTTAGATAACGGCCAAATTTATGATATTTTGTCTTATTGCTGTGAGAATACTTTTTACATATGATACTTTTTTGTGTGTTTATTATAGTCATTTATGAGTTTTCAAATTTTGTATGGACTATATTTTATTGTATAGAAAAAAATATATTCTTTCTGTGGTAGTTTTTGTAAATAAAACTACTTTTTTTTTTCAAATTCATTTGATGAAAAAAATTTTTAAATAAAAGATTTGTACACATTTTGTTACAAAATCTAGAAAAAAAATAAGAATTACAAATTAAATTAAAAAAAATATACATTTAGGCCTAACAATAATTTGCCTTAGCGTGGTAGAGAGCAAAACTATTTGGCACACACAATGCTACTTTGCAGTTTTCACAAACCATCTAGTAATTTTTTATGAACTAAGACAGTCTTAGGAAACATTTACAGAACACTATACCTGAGCCATTGTGTAAAAACATTTAAAAGAAGACCCGAGTATAGCTCGGACATGGTAACAACAAATACTTATGATAGCCCGAGTGTAGCTCAGGTGTGGTGTTCAATGTGTTAAATAACATAAACACACTAAATTTATAATTGGTGGTAATATTTATCCCTGAATATATTTAAACCAGGAAAACTTATTTTTAGTGTAAAATAATGACAAAACTAGTTTTTTAAATATAAAATTATACATAAAATACACCTTCCCCACACTTATTTACATCAATACACCTTTAGCACATTAATCTTATTATTTGGAATGGCATCCATTTTCCTTTATTTCATGCAAGCATAGATACTCATAGTGATTCAATCATATTTTTGGAGTTGAACAGCTCATTTTGCTGTAACTTGACATCCTGGCCCATCTGAGAAAGAGTGTTGGTATTTTTTATGAACAGGACTGTGGCTCACTTTTATTTATTCAGATTAGTTTAAAAAGGTTGATTATTTATTTTGTAATTAGTTATTAAAATTCATGGCATGAATTTTTCATTTAAGAACTTTTTAATTTTTAGTCAGTTTTAAAATCAATTATAATTTTCTTATATTCAAACTAAAAATACTTAATTTGTAAATTGAAAAACTACACCTGAAAATAGGAATCGAACTCGGGGTCTTTTGTTTTAGAACGTCAATGCTCTATCTACTGTGCTATCTAGGAGTTGTCCCGTGCCCAGGGTCATTCTTCATGCTTATTTTAAGGCAGAATCTCTAATCGAAGTGCATAAATCGTCAGTTTATTAGCGATCAATTAATTTCATTTTCGCTTCACTGGCGATAGGGTCAAGGTGCTACTCACACAATAGACCAGACTACTGAAGACAAGATTGGGTTTGATCCTGGTTGAGTGCACTGAGCATGTTTTTTTACTAAAATGGCTTTCCACCCTCCCATTCAATCGTGGGTGCACTTCCTTTAAATTAAACATTCCTAATCCCTAACACATCAGTGTGGTTAGTACTCAGGTGCATAACCCGAACAGATAGTAAAACACACTGCTGAAAAAAAAAATTGCGAGCTATCAGATCGGTCACTTTCGACTCTGGAGGACTTTATGCTGCCAATAATACAGTGAAACCTCGATCCACCATTCCCAGTTTTATCATTTCCCTCATCTATTGAGCAGCATTTTTACTCCCTAAGAATGTTAATCCATAATTGATTGTTTTTAAGAAAGAGACACACTAATGTTAGTATGATCGGTAGTAGTAACAGCAGTTGATGTTTTTGGATTGTGGTATAGTAGGTTGCAGGTAAATAATTGTCTGGAGGGGAAGGGGGATGTGAGAGTCTCGTCTCACTTGGAAAGCCTGCCAATATTATACTGTGACTCATTTCACTTGATGCTTTTGTCTAGTTGAGTACGCATTTCATCACTCGTGTTTAATCCTCAACTGTGGTTTTTATTATTATAGAGTTTTCATTATCTTTTAATAAAAACATTTTCTCACATGGCTCTTCCTGTGAAACACTTTCTGACTTTATAACGACTGCACATCATTAAAGAGGTGGAGAAACATCCGTTAGAGAAGAAGATTGAAGTAGCCAAGCGACTAGACCTTCCACTAGCTACTTTAAACACAACTATTTCAAAGATAAAGGAGATGAAAGAGCAGGCTGATAAGTGTGGTACATCATCAAAGAAGAGGAAGACAGGCAAGGTAGCAAGCTGGACTTAGTACCAGAGCATCAGGCATTCCCCCACAATAGTGCGACAATGGTTGGATCTCTTGCTTCAAGCAACACCATGGCCCGGCCGGTATTTAAGAATTTGGCTGGGGAGAATGCTACTGTGGACACAAATGAACCTCTGGTTTGAGAGGTTTTCAAAGCTCTTGTAGGAGTACGATGCTCAAGACATCTATAATTAATCTGAAACAGGTATATTTTTCAATTGCTTTCCAGACCAAATGTTGTCATTTGAAGGAGAGACCTGCAATGGAGGAAAAAGTGCAAAGGAGCGACTGATGGTACTACTGTGCACAAACACTGATTGCTCAAACGAGTGCCCATTGTTATTGGAAAGTTCACAAAACCACGGTGTTTAAAAATTTAAAGAATCGACCTATGATCTACTACGCCAACTAAAAAACATGGATGAAGTTAGAATTTTCAGAGATTTACTGTGTAGTCCTGATGCACCATTCAGTGCACAAGGCAGGAAAGTCCTTCTATTTGTAGACACTTGTGCTGCCCATGTTCCTTTTTGAGAAATGTGAAGGTGGCTTTTTACTCCCCTAACTGCACCAATGTCTTATAGCTTATTATTCGCTTTGAAAAATAAAGGTTATACTAAACAAATAAAGATGCACACTCTTCATGACTGAGACAAGATAATGTTCCTACCTGCAGAAACCGGGCAATTTTAGGGATTTAAAAAAATAAATATCTCCACAGCCACACATTGAATTTTAAAAGTTAAAAAACCAGTTTGGATCCGCATTCTTCTTTATTATGAATAATTTAACTCTTGTGTGATATCTTGTAAAGTGCTCTTATTTGGGTTTTTATTAAAAGTAGTGTATAAGGCAAAAACAAAAAGGTCACACAAATAATAAACTCATACAATCAGCTGGTAAAGTAGATCTAGGTGAAGGTGTCGTTGTATACAATAAAATATGCATATAGGCTCATAGTGAATAGCTTCATAATGGCTAATACACATTTTAAATGCTACTTGATTTTTAAATAAATTTATTATATTTTATTTACTATAGACCTACGCATGAGATAATATCACAATGCATCATAGTCTACACATTAGAAATTATGATAGCTTATATGTAAAGTGTTTATCATTCAAACACATACTAAGTATTTTCATGTCGACGTTTGTGAGATAGGCCTACTATAACATAGCGTTCACTTTCGTAAAGAGCATTGTATTCTATATTTTATCCCTAATTCCGCCAATTCTTCTATTCCATCATCATTGCCATCTATATCATGAGCTAAATTCACTATTTATGCTATTTCACTATCAAATGAACCTTTTCTCCTCACCATTAATTGTGTATGCAGCACGAACACAAGACACAGAAGTTCACACTAAGAATCACTGAACTTGAGATACTTGGATGGTGAAATGCAGGGTAAACTCCACTCGGATGTACATTTAAATGCCATCTAAGGCTACAACTCGGAACTAACAGTCCAAGGAATGCATAGCACTAACCAAACACGTAAAAACATGGCCAAAGATTTTATGCTGATATAAATTCAAGACCCCGTAGAATTGACGGGTTTGACGAATTTCGTAAGAACGGCCGCCAGTAAATTCGACAGGCATGGTGTCAATTCCCGTTTCCATCTTTTTTTTTTTTTTTCAGAGCCCCGATGAAAACGATGAATTGAGGTTTCACTGTAAGAATATCATGGTGGATTAAATATCAAAACTATTATATTTGCTAGTTTAGCTAAAGCCACATCTAAATATCGTATTCTATGCATTGAAAAATGTCGACTTGGATGATCTTGGGGTAAAGTACTCACCTCAGGACCCGATGTTTTTGGGCTCAAACCCAGCCGAGAAAAATCCCTAGCACACCTTCCTTCAGAGGGGAAGTAAAGCAGTCGGTCTCATGTAAACTGTGCCATGTAGGCAGTAGGCATGTGAAAATACCTCTTCCGGCAAAATTAATAGGTTCTTTCTAGCTCACTCATAGAAATTCATCGGCGTATAATCCGTACGAGTAGTAAGACGCTGTGCTAATTAATAAATAATAAAAAATAATTGGAAAATGACACGCGGACATGGGAATCTAACCTGGTATCTTTGGCTTAGTACGCCAATGCTATAACCACTGAGCGATCCAGGAGTTGTACCTTCCCATGGGCTATTCTTCACTCAAATTGTATTATTGACAGCATAATACCCTCCCAAGTAGAAAATGGCTGCGTTACCTGATAGCTCGTAATATTAATTGATTACTAATTTGTAGCTTACGATTTCCTCATGGACTCTGCCTTAAGAATGAGTTAAGATTGAATGGGCATGGGACGACTCCTGGATAGATCAGTGGTTAGAGCATTGGCGTACTAAGCCAAAGGTCTCGAGTTCGATTCCCGTTTCCAGATGTCATTTTTCAATCTAAGAATATGATATATAGATATGTGTATAACCGTAACTATTTAATCCATAAAAAATGTTTTATAAAAAATTCATATTTATTATTGTTGTTATTATTGTTATTAGTGTAGGTTTTTTATTTTACCTTAAGTTATTTAGTTTTTATTTGAAAAATTACAATTAAAAAAATTAAGATACAATTTTTGATTGTTTACATTTTTTTCCTTTCAACATTTTTTAAGATGACAAAATTTTCATTCACTATTAGACCCATAATTTGAAACTCTGAAAAGTGATTTATTGACCCTTTTCTTAATCCAATTAAACATATCTTTACAACTACCCATACATTTAATGTATTTGAAACATTAAAATTTGTTTGGTTTCTGATCTAATTGTCATAAGATCACATAATCTTTTATTGAATTGAATGGGAGGGTTAAGTTTGGACAAAACAGGCTCAAACTGAAAAATTATTTAAACATTTTTTCCAGTTCTTTTTCCACAAGTTATCTTCCATCCAAAAATTTCCTGAAGTCAAAATGTCATCCCTGCACAGGCCTACATTTAAAAAAAGTTTAACTTGAAATTTGCAAACCTTTATTAACCCTTTGAGTGCCAAGAGAAATGACAAAAACAATGTGCTAAAAGTGCCAAGCTATTTTCCTGAAAAATACAGGATTTTGTTTAAATTTTAATAACTTATTAGTCTTTGAACTTATTGCACTCAAATGTTTACATAAACTAGCTAACATGCTTGCCAATCCGATTTTATAATTATACTTATACTTTTTTTGATGTTTAAATATAATAAAAAAAATCACTAGCCAAGATATTAAAAAAAATTACTGTTTTGTTTAGCATTAATTTTTAAGCTTTGAAAATTTAAATAGCTTGAAATAGAATAAATCACTGAAAAGAACATAAAAAACCGAGTTAATAACAAAGTTTACAAAAAAAGAAGATTTAATGCTAAAATTAGATTATGCATAGCAGCTGTTTCAGTGACCATAAACTTTAACAGGGTTATAGTAAGATAAGGTTTAAAAGTCTAAAATAAATAAATGGCTTGAAATCAGAAGGAAGGGGGGGGGGAGGGGGTAGGGAGCCGACTTCTGCATAAATATGATATGAAGAGGTTGGGGGGTGGATTATCCTGATCTTCAAGATTTATTTCATCCCTATAGGAATCACTCGTATTCACACTCGCGTTATCAATGTCAGCTGCCACTCCCACTTGTTCCGATCTTTCACTTTCACTAGAATATAATTCTTGTTCAGTTTCATTATTTACAAATTCATAATCACTAAGAAATTGATCACGCTCGCTTGAGCTATCAATAAATATTGCAAGTATTTCTGTGTCTTGAATCACAGCTTTCCTCTTAGTAGCCATGTTTACAAACAAGGCCAAAGATAAAACTCATAAAGCTAGAAAATAATTTTCATGTCCGATATATCGATACTCTCAGTGCAAAGACAAATAAAAGTAGCTTGAATATACAAGAATGCAGTGGAAATAAAATCTACCCTATCTTTTGACTTAATACAGAACTAAGAGCTCGAAAGCATGGGATCGCTGTGAGCGACACTGGCAAGTTTAGCAGATATTTTGTGCATCGCTCTGAGCGACGTTGGCACTCAAAGAGTTAAGATTGATTTTAATACATAATAACCTATTTATAATTTTGCTGGCTGTGCCCTAACATATGGCGAGGGATTTTTTTTTTTCAAAGTGGGAAAATCTTTCACATGACAGTTCAAAAATTTGCTGACCATACTTAAAATATATTTAACAGGTAAATATACTTAAACTTGATTTACTATTCAAATATATTTCTATTCAATTCTAAATTTTCATCATTCTATTCTAAAATATTCACAATAAAAAAATCACCATTTGCACACCTCTATTTACTGTAGATACCATAATATGGGTGTCTGCTATTTAAACTGAGTTTGTGTGTGTCAGCTGAAGGAAGAAGAATTGCATCTCATGGCAGAGTTGGCGACCTTGAAGAATCACCAACACAAGATAGAGATGGAGATATGTGTACAGGAGGGAGAGAAGGACAGACTTGATGGCGAAGAGGAGCGCTACTGGCGGGAGTATACTCGCTACAGAAAGGAACTTATGCTCTCTGAAGACGAGTTTAAGAGGTTGGTTATCTCACATATTTTGATAGAACAATTATTTTCTTAATATTCCTATTATTTACTAGCTTTCATACCTACAAGTCACAAACATCACATTAAAACTTTTGATAAGTTATACCTACACCAACCCATTGATGCTAGAAAGTTATTGGTTAATTCCTGTAATTGTAAGTCTGAGAGATTAGGGAAATACCACAAGCTGCCCGGGGTGAAGTAACCTTAGGAGACTTGGCTTGTGCACTAATCCACAGCGAAATGGAGTACTCACTTCATTTGTACCATAACTACCACATTTTTTGAAGTCTGCCTGAATGTAGAAGGAATTATATACATTTGAACAAAACTTTGAATAATAATGTCAAGTTGAACAGGTATAATATATAATTTATAATATAAGGAACATACTTTGCTAGAACAGCAATTAGATTAATTGGTACAACTTTTTTAGTAATAATTTATTCAAAGAGAAAATATTATATCAAGTAATTAAATCAATTAAAACCGACATAAAAACATTTCTAAAAAAATCATTATAGTGTAGCCCCTTTTCGTCCTCCAGGACAAAGGCAGGCATACAAGGTTATAAAGTTATAAAATAAGGGGAGAATAAATTCAGAGTGAGCAGATAGGACATTAAAAAAAGAGAGCATATTATTATATAATATATACGCTCATGTTTCCACGGAACCTACTCAGCATTATTGCGCTACCAACAATAAAAAAAAGGATTAAAGAATATTACCAGGAAGGGGAGAATATATTGTTAAATAAGAGTAGAAGTCAACATGTCAAGAATTAAATAGATGAATGCAAGTTTTATGGATAAAAAAGATATATATATATATATATATATATATATATATATATATATATATATATATATATATATATATATATATATATATATATATATACTTGATTCAATAGAAAACATCTTAGGTATTTACCTTGCTATATTATCAATCTTATTTATAAGTCAGGATGACTTAAAAAGGACTCTGAAAATTTAATATAAGTCTGAATGTAACCACCTTTGAGTCCCAGAAATAACAGTCAGGAAGGTTACAAGAGAATAACACTATTTTATTTGATTCAAAAATAGAAGAAATAAAATCATTGATTATCAAAATATTCACAAATGGTATGACGTAGAAAGGTATAGGCATCAATATGTATCATAACAAATTGCTTGATTTGGTTCCCCATATTGCAAACATTATTAATACCTATAACTATTCATGTGATATAAATGGGCCCATAACCTCTCAATTACAAACATTTTCAAGATTTGACATAGAATTTTCACTAGAAAGATTGACTAGAAAGATTTGAATAAGAGACATAACATAATTCAACATTTCACTTCACTTGAGGTGAAATTGACCAGAATATTAGAATTTGTAGCATTAACATAATTCAACATTTTACTTCACTCATGGTGAAATCAACTAGAAGATTAGAATTTGAAATATTAACATAATTTGACATTTTACTTTACTCATGGTGAAATCGACTGAAGACTAGAATTTGTAACCGAGCTTCCCAAGGCGAATATTTTAATAAAGACCTCGATCTCCAGGGCTTAACTCAAACACAATACCTTATAACTACCTTGATTGACGTACGACATTAAGAAAATTGAACAGTGATAAGTGAAAGTGAGGACATCATATCTGTCATAAGGGCAAATATTCCCCAAAAACCCAACTGAAATCGATCAGAGCGACACTCAGTATTAAACCAAAAGGTCAGACACTTGGAGTAAATAGAGATCGTGTTCCGGCGAGAACAGTAAGCAAAGGTTCCCCATAGCGTTAAAATATATTAATGCATGGTAATAGCATATTCCCAAAGACTGTCTACAACTCTACCTATAGTAACAAATTTCAATTCACAAGTCCGAAACGATGGCTTAGAAAAGATCCCTCCCCTCTTATCCTAAAGAGAATTTTGACGACTTTAATAATCCCTTAAATTAATACGCCGCTCTCACTTTTTCCAAGTCAGCGGTGCAATGAGTGACAATACTGGCAAAACATCCCAATATATAGCGAAAACAGACAGTCATGTTCACAGAGAGTGGGGAGGGTAGGAGGGGGAAGGAGGAACGGAGCGGGGACTCTGCCGGTCACCCATAGAACTAGAAGCTTTGAAAATTACCCAGGCGGAGGAAGTGGCAACTAAGTGCGCCGAACCGCCTTCAGTTGTTTTCTCTCAGGCGTGGCATTCTTCTCAAGCCGGCTGTAGGTTGACTGCTCCGCTTAGTATATGGAACTGTGCGTTGGTGAGAGGGGGTCAGTGCTCATGATCACCAGGGTTCGAGTCCAGCATGTCAGAGGGTAAATGTTACCCCATTTGTTTGCACTTGTTACATTTAACTCGTTACAAGAAAGACTCTTGAGTTTTTAACAAACCTTTCCTTATAAAGGACTCTGAATATTTAACATACTATGCCTTATAAAAGGACTCTGAATATTTAATATAAGTCGGAAGGACACTGAATATCTTACTACAATTTAAAGCCGAAAAAGAATTTAGACTTACAAAGGCCGAAACTTAATTTAGATCTTACATTTTGTTTTGGGAACACGTAGACATGCACAAGATAGATATCCTGCTAAAAGTGACTTGTCCTCCGACCTCTTGGCAGTATTTATTCGATATCATTTTGCTCAGAGAGGGGGGAGGTAGGGGTTACACACAAGACATATACACAAAAAATGGGGGGTGAAGGGGGTAATGGTGGGCAAGGAGCATGTGACGAGAAAGCCCTGGAAGGCCCAAGTACCATCATTCCCAGCGACCTTAGTAACACTTGAGGTTGACCTGGCCTGCTCCTTTGCGCCTCCAGTCTTGTTCACCATTTCATGTTAGTCGGTTGTGTGGCGCAGGAGATAGTCAACTTGGTATGTACACAGTGGAATGGAGCTAGTCTTGTTCACCATTTCATGTTAGTCGGTTGTGTGGCGCAGGAGATAGTCAACTTGGTATGTACACAGTGGAATGGAGCTAGTCTTGTTCACCATTTCATGTTAGTCGGTTGTGTGGCGCAGGAGATAGTCAACTTGGTATGTACACAGTGGAATGGAGTCAGTCTTGTTCACCATTTCATGTTAGCTGGTTGTGTGGCACAGGAGATAGTCAACTTGGTATGTACACAGTGGAATGAAGCCAGTCTTGTTCACCATTTCATGTTAGCCGGTTGTGTGGCACAGGAGATAGTCAACTTGGTATGTACACAGTGGAATGGAGCCAGTCTTGTTCACCATTTCATGTTAGCCGGTTGTGTGGCACAGGAGATAGTCAACTTGGTATGTACACAGTGGAATGGAGTCAGTCTTGTTCACCATTTCATGTTAGCCGGTTGTGTGGCACAGGAGATAGTCAACTTGGTATGTACACAGTGGAATGGAGCCAGTCTTGTTCACCATTTCATGTTAGCCGGTTGTGTGGCACAGGAGATAGTCAACTTGGTATGTACACAGTGGAATGGAGTCAGTCTTGTTCACCATTTCATGTTAGCCGGTTGTGTGGCGCAGGAGATAGTCAACTTGGTATGTACACAGTGGAATGGAGCTAGTCTTGTTCACCATTTCATGTTAGCCGGTTGTGTGGCGCAGGAGATAGTCAACTTGGTATGTACACAGTGGAATGGAGCTAGTCTTGTTCACCATTTCATGTTAGCTGGTTGTGTGGCACAGGAGATAGTCATCTTGGTATGTACACAGTGGAATGGAGCTAGTCTTGTTCACCATTTCATGTTAGCCGGTTGTGTGGCGCAGGAGATAGTCAACTTGGTATGTACACAGTGGAATGGAGCTAGTCTTGTTCACCATTTCATGTTAGCCGGTTGTGTGGCACAGGAGATAGTCAACTTGGTATGTACACAGTGGAATGGAGCCAGTCTTGTTCACCATTTCATGTTAGCCGGTTGTGTGGCACAGGAGATAGTCAACTTGGTATGTACACAGTGGAATGAAGCTAGTCTTGTTCACCATTTCATGTTAGCCGGTTGTGTGGCACAGGAGATAGTCAACTTGGTATGTACACGTGGCCGTACGGCTGTTGCCCGACTAGGAATATCCAAATTGACAGAAACGTCAACCTAGGTCATCCTAGAAAGGGCTAATTATGCTTTGTGAGTTACAGGCAGCAGTCGCTAGCCCTTATCCTCATGATATGAAGGTGAAAACAGTGAATAGGTGAAACCGTTGGATGATGCTGCAATAAATACAATAAAATAAATTAGTACCCTGTGAGTGAAATAATGGTGATTGTGAATGATGTCGCTGTGATTTGGGGGTTTGGAAGGATTTTCTTTTCTTGGGATCTGGTAGGTGGGTATAGTAGGAATGATTAGCTTGTGAGTGATGGCGTAACGTGCTTCCGGGAATGGGTAGGTAGGTTTAACTGTACTGGGATTTGGTTTGGCAAGGATGGTTACATTTCCATTCCCCATCTGGGGCCGACTACGGCGCCAGGATTATCCTCTGACTCGTAAAAAACCATGTCGGTTGTCCCAGTGGAGTCCGGCCGTGGCAAGGGTAGTTAGAGTTTCTTGTTGGGGTAGGATTTTCTTTTCTTGGGAGTTGGATTGAGGTGGATACATCTCCATTCACCATCTGGGGCCGACCCCGGCGCCAGGATTATCCTCTGGCTAGTAGAGAACCTAGTCGGTTGTCCCAGTGGCGTCCGGCCGTGACTAGGGTAGTAGTGGCATGAAATGAGCGGTTGTTTATGAGTTGCCGGTTCGTTCGAGAGGGGAGTCCGCGTCCACCCAGCTTCCTGACATAGTAACTTTTTTTTTTTTGTATAATTAATATTGATAGCTATTTAACTAATTTAAGTATCTAATATTTCTCTATTTTTTATATATATTTTTATTATTTATTATTATTATTATTATTATTATTTTTGAGAAGAATTTCCCTTTCTAATTTTTTTTTTGTTTTTAATGTTTTTTTTTTCTATAGAAAGGAATTTTCCTTTCTAGGTTTTTTTATTTTATATATTTTTAATAAATTTTTGGTTTTTTAATGTTTTTTTTTGTTGTCACTATGCCAGTCTAGGCCTTTTGTATTTCCTGGTGTCGTCTGGGTCGTAGCGTCCTAGTGATCTTATGATAGAGTTTGTGTGTGTGTCACTTTGTTTGTAGAATCTCTCGTTCCTATCTTTGTAAATCTCTTGTAGTTCCCTGCTCTTTGTCATTGTGTGTAGGTCGGCTGTTCTGGTGTAACAGTTTGTCCCCGTGATCGGTCTTAGTATTTTGTTTTGGGTGATCTGTAGTTTTTTTAATAAGTGTGAGGATGCGTAGCTCCAGGCTACACAGTTGTATAATAAAATTGGCTGAATGACGGCTCTGTAGATAATTAGTTTGGTGTGTTCTGTTAACTGGTTACCTTTTAAAAGTGGGTAGAGTTGTACGAATCTGCCTAGCGCTTTTGTGTTTGTTAGTTCTATGTGTTTTTTCCATGTTAATCTTTTATCTATTGTAATGCCTAGATATTTTACATATGACTGTATAGGTATTTTCTTTATTAAATAATATAAATGGAGCTGGTGGGTTTTGAAGCCTTTTTGATATTACCAATGCTGCTGATTTGTCAGGGTTTACTTTAATTCTCCATTTAGTGAACCAATCTTGTAATGTTACCAAGTATCTTTGGATTCCTAGACTTGCGAAATTTATGTTTCTGTTTTGCGCGTAAACCATAGTATCGTCTGCAAACTGTCTATCTTTGATTCTCGGGTCTGAGGGTATGTCTGATACATAAATGTTGTAGAGGTGTGGTGATAGTGTGGAACCTTGGGGGACTCCTGCCCTGATTGGGTGTGTTGGGGACATTTTACCCTCCATTGTTACCTTAAATGTTCTCAGACTAAGGAAGCTGGCAATTGTGTGGACGAACCATGAGGGGAAGCCAAGAATGATTAATTTGTGAAGTAGGCCGATATGCCACACTTTGTCGAAAGCCTTTTCTATGTCTAGAAATATTGCAATTAGATACTGTTTTTCTTCGAAAGCCAGAGTGGCGTCTTCTACTATATTTACTATTGGGTGGGCGGTGGAGTGCTTGTTATTGAAGCCGAACTGAAGTTCTGGAATAATCTTTAACCTATCAGTGATTTGTTTTAATCTACTAAGGATCATTTTTTCAAATAATTTACTAAGTGTGGGAAGGAGACTGATCGGTCTTCTGTTTTGGGGAAACATAGGGTCTTTACCGGGCTTTGGTATCGTTATAACTTTCGCCAGCTTCCAGTCGTCCGGGAAATGACAGAGATAGAGTAGTGTATTGAGTATAGTCAAGAGTAGCCGCACTGCCCGTGGGGGTAAGTGCTGTACTATCTCGTTCGTGATATTATCATGACCTGGAGCTTTTTTTCTGGGAATTTCCTGTATAGTAGATGTAAGTTCTTCCAGTGTGATGTCTTGTGCCTGCGTGTTGTTTGGTTCAAGTAAATATCTCCTAACTGACATGGTGGCTTCCCTAGTAAAATTTGTTTTTTGTGGTCTTTGGTTGGGTATGAACTGTTTTTCTAGTGTGATGGCTATGGCCTCCGCTTTCTCCGAGCTTTTGTAGGCCACACCATTTTCCCCGTGTATAGCTGGTACTGATCTTATTTTTTTATCGCCCCTTAGTTGTTTTGTAATCTTCCATGTTTTGCTGTTGTCTGTGGCTGCCTCTGTAACATAGGTGTTCCATCTATCTAACTTGATGTTTTTAACTTTTTTCCTAACCTGTGCTTTTAGCTTGTTGTAGGCTGCCCTGTGTTGGGGGGTTCTGAATGTCTGCCAGTCCCTCCTGGCTTCCCTTTTTTCTGCTATGAGAAAATCTAGTTGTTGGTCATTTTTCCGGAGGTCGTGTGTGATTGGTTCCCTCACTGTACTACTCTTATAGGCCTGTTGAACGGTCGACGTGAACAAGTGAAGCGTTGCTTCGGCTTCTTCCGTGTCTCGTATGTGGTGTGCCTCCGGAAGTGTGTCTTCTATTGTTGTTTTGAAAGTGTCCCAATTACATGTTATTTGGTTGTTAGTGAGCCCTCTTATCTCAATATCTGCGGTAATACTTATCTCGCAGAATATTGGGTTATGGTCTGAATCTAATTCGTGTAATACCGTGAGGTCTGCTGGTGTGATGCCTATATCTGTTAGAACTACATCTATTATATCTGGTTTTTGTAGGTAGTTTGAAGGGTAAAATGTCGGCTCGCTTGGTGCGATCACTAGGTAGTCGTTGTTATCTGCGTGGTCATTGAGTGTACGCCCGTTTGCTGTCGTAGTTCTGCTGTTCCAGTTTGTGTGTTTGGAGTTTAAGTCCCCTGCCAGTACTATATTGCCTGTGTGTGTCAGTTCGTCCAAGTCTTGTGTCTGTAGCGTCGCCTGCGGCGCCTTGTATATGGCCGCGAATAGAATACTCCCCCTGTGAGTGTTGACATTAATTGCTGTAGCTTCTATTGTTTTTAAATCTTTAAAATGGTGTTGATAGTGTGGGAGGTTTCTTTTGATAAAGACAGCTGTCCCCCCTCCTGTTTTATTTACTCTATCAGTCCTGTAGGTTTCGTAACCGTAAAAGTAGATGTTTTTTGTTGGATTTAAGTGCGTTTCATTTATAAGAGCTATGTCTATTGCATAAGTGTTTAGTAGATCTTCTAATTCTTTTGCTTGCTGAAGTATTCCATTCGCGTTCCACACAAAAACGCGCAGTATGTCCTTAGTCCGTGTCTTTCTTTTGTCCGTCATTAGTCAGTAGAGAAATAATCAGTCAGACCTTCTATCACAATCATCAATTTTTCTGTTGTGTCTTTTGTTTGCCTTAGCTGTGTAAGGTATGGTTTGAAGTGGGTTATCAATTTAATAATATTTAAATCTTTGAAAAAGTTGAACAGCTCCTTGATGTCGGAGGCTGTGGATGTTTGTTCAGGGACTGCTTGTTGTGGGGGCCGTGTTGCTTGCCGCAAGACCTGGCTGTATTGCCGGCTTGTTGACGGGACCTCGGATTGGCTCGTTTCGGCCACTGTCGTTGGTCGTTGACGGAGAGTGGGGAAGTCTCTGCCGGTGGGTTTGGGGGGTGGGGGGATACGTCTCTGTTGGGTCAGAGCTTCTTGTTTCGCTGTGTGGAGTGAGATTTTCTCGTCTAAGAGTTTCCTGTAGACGGGACACTTACTATAGTTGGCAGAGTGTTCCCCTCTGCAGTTCACACATCGTGCCGGGGTGGTGGTGTCCTTCTTTGGGCAGTCTTTTGTGTCATGCGCTGACAGGCATTTTACACATCGGGGGTTGTTCTGGCAGTTGTTCCTGGTATGTCCGAACCTTTGACATTTGTGGCATTGGGCAATTTTGTTTAGGGGGGGGATGTATGGTTCGACTCTGACTCGTTTATTGTTAATAAACTTGGTCTTGTATATGTCTGCCACCTGGCTGTTTTTTGCTAGAGTTACCTGAAATGTCGGGAGAAGTGTGACCGTCTGGGTAGTACCTGTCGCCGGTGTTTTAGTGGTGAATTGCCTAATGTGCGTCACGGGGTATCCTAGCCCCTCAAGTTCTTGCTGCAAGTCCTCCGTGAGCATGTTGGGTGGAAGCCCCTTCACGACCACGTGGACCGGCTTGTCTCTTGGGAGGGAATATGTATGATATTCCTGTTTGATGTCCTTCAGCAAGTGCTGCATCAGGTCAAAGTTCTGTTTCGTGGTGGTATGAATTTTGAGTCCGTCCTTTAGGAAATACACATTGGTATTATTTCCAAGTTCCTTTGCATATTTTGTGATTTTCATATAATGCTGTGACCCCCTTGTTACTATGGGTGGCAGTCTTAATTTGGGTGTCTCGGCTGGTGTGTCTTCAGTCATTGTAACCTCATTGTCATTTTCGGCCCTTTTCAGGGCGTCGAATTTGTTTGAGGTCATGATTGTTGTTTTTTTTGATGTTTGTTTTGGGTCAGTCCTGATTCTCCTCTTCCTGTTCAGTTTGGAGGCAAGTGTAAAGGTCCCTTGTCCGTCTATGTCAGATTCCATCTCGGTGTCTTCACTAGTCGAGTCCATTGTTGTGTCATGAGAATTTGTGTTGAGTTGTGCGGCGGCCATTTCGCGCGGCCCTGGAAAGGGCAGGCTAGTGGCCTGTGTGGAGGGGCTCTGGTGCCCCCCTCGTACACAGTGGAATGGAGCTCGGTGAGTTTATAACATTATATTGTTTAAGCTGTGGTGGGATATGATTGGATATAATTTAGTGTCCTGTTGTAGCTTATGATAAGCCACTACATTAGAGATTATTAAAGATCAAAAATTAATTTTTATAAACAGGTATAAATGTAAATTTGTGCGAAACACTATTAAGCAGTAGCAGAATAAAGGATTAACTGATAAGCAATAAAAAGTGTAAATTAGCAAATTGACTTGATTAGAGTTATTAATACTACAACTAAAGACTCAACAATGAACCCATCAATTGAATGATCGATTATACTAGTAACAACCTAAAAAATGTTGAAAAAGAATATTTAGGATACCCGCCTCGGTGGTGTAGTTAGCTAACGCGCCAGTCGTGTTGAGCTAGACAGCCGAGAATGGGGAGTTTGAGGTTCGAATCTCAGTTGGGTGAACTGGGGTGGTTTTCCACTCTCCCTCTACGCAAATGTGGGTTCACGTTCTTTAAATTCAACCTTCCCAACTTCTATACCATTAGTGTAATTAGTACTTAAGTGTATAACCTGAATGGGTAGTAAGATGCGGTGCTAAAATTAAATTAAATTAAATATTTAGGATATTTAACCAATGACAGTAAAAAGATGATTAATAGAAAGTGAAATTGTTGACTAGATTATTATTTGTGAAACTTACACATATAAAAAACAACTAACAGTATAAACTTACACATATAAAAAACAACTAACAGTATAAACTTACACATATAAAAAACCAATGACAGTATGAATTCAACATAAAACATATTAAAATGAAAGTTGAGACATAACAAGCAACATAATTTCACAAAATTTATAAATGAATGTAAGGATTAATGTTAAAAACTTGATATTAGAGTCAAATGGTTTTAAAAATGCTTGTGTTAACTATCGAGACAAGATTAATTGAAGATTTAATGTAAATAACAGATGTGTCATCCAGGTTATGCTTAGTTAGTTATATGTTATAAATACATTTATGTTGTATACGGAAAGTTATTGATTTTTATAAAAGAAGTGTAATTAAAAAGGGGGAAAAAAAATGGTCGATTTGAAAAGTTTGAACTAAAGTGATGTTCCTTATCTGTGTGGTTTGATTCCTTCCTTATAAAATTTGTTGCAACTCATGGCTGGGTGACAACATATTTCGGCGATTACGCCATCACCAGGTCTGAGACAAACCAATGTGAATATATTGAATATTTAAGTTATAATAAAGTCACAACCAAAATATTCATAGACTCAAACTAGGATTTAAGATTATACTGAAACATTAACAAAAAAAACTTATGTTAGAAATAATTAAGTAGTAAAGATAAAATGGGGGAAAGAAAATATAATATATAAATTAATTATTAGGAAACACAACCAAACTATCAAGCCTACCTTCAGATTGGGATTAAGATGTTATCCCTGATGCTAACACAGTGCATTAGATTTGTGTGCAGTAAAGGCCCAGACACAGACTTCGTATCCGTAGGTCCGTAGTCCGTAGTCCGTGCTCCTGGTCCATAAGAAATTCTACTTGCGATTACAGAGTCAATATCCGTAATCACGTGACCGTTTCAACCAATGAGATAGTAAGAGACTTCATCCAATCAAAAAATGCGAAAGAAAATAGTCTACTGCACAGAGCGCGCGTCAAGCAGTCAGCTGATCAAAGAAACCAAAAACAACTTTGTTGAGAAAACTTCTAGTATTTATACTAAAATGTAGGTTAAGTAGAATCACAAGAAATATATTTGTAACTTGATTCTAACTATCAAACTTAAAATAATACATGTTTGCAATAGCCTGAAAATGCAAAACAGATGTAGGCCTACTAATATTTTGGATGAAAACAAAACAAGCACTTTTAATTTTTTTTACTAAGCACTGCGCCTTAACACAAATACTAATTACGCTAATGGATTAGGAATTGGGGAGGTTGAATTTAGAGGAAGTGAACGTGTATTTGCATGGAGGGAGAGTGGAAAACTATCTAGGAAAAACCACCCCATTTCACCTGAACGAGATTCGAACCTCGATCTCACCATCCTCGGAAGTCTAGCTCAACACAAAACTAGTGCGTTAACTAATTACACCACCGAGGCGGGTATTTGACAAGATGCTTCTACTTGCTAAAAAAGCAGAATTATTAAAAAAAAAATTGGGCTTTGCCTGACATTAGGTAGCCTCTATGAGTGGTGCTGCCCATTACGGCTATCACAAACTTGTATGTCCTATTTCAAGATTAATTACATGTGCCAATGTACCCCAGGGGAAAGAACGCCATCCACTCTTGATAGAGTGGCTTAGATTCCACTCGTGCGAACATGTTCCTAGTTCAGGTGGATTTTATAAGTGCCTAAAAAAGTAAAATATATGAACAGATAATGTAGAGCCTGAAGACGGGTAAATCATCGTTCGAATCCGGTCGGGTGCAGTGAGGGTGGGTTTTCCACAAATCACTGCACACAAATGCGGGTGCACTTCTTCAGAATTCAACCTTCCTGATCACTTCCTCTGAATTCAATCTTTCTGATCTCTAACCTGTTAGTAATTAGTATACAGACCTATCACCTAAGTAGGCAGTAAGACGTGGTGCTAAGAAAAAAAGAATGGTTTGTATTACACAAGTGCAAACTTGTCCCTAGTTCAGGTGGATTTTCTATAAGTGCCTAAAAAGGACTGGGCTTAAAAAAAACATATGGACAGATAAAATTTTATTTAAATGGCCTATTTTTTTTATAGCATCCATGGTTAGATCCAATATAAAACAAAATGGAAATAGAGAGGTTTGGGTTCCACTATTACAAATATGTTTCTAACTCAGGTAGATTTTCTAACCGCCTAAAAAAGGAGTAGGCCTGGTAAAAAAAAAATACGAGCAGAAACTATTTATGCATGCATATCTTTTTTTGTCTAGTTTTTATAAATAAATGCAACATTGTAAAAAAGGAGTTTGGCTTCCTAAGTAAAAGTAGGCCACTTGTAGCCAAAACTTTACATGGTATCCCAATGATTTCTGAAATACTTAGCTAGACATTTTCCTTTCTTAGAACGTGTTTAAAGTCTTTAAGTTTTTTACTAAACAAAAGAGGCCTTTGCAGAACACAATTAATAAGTAGAGAATCCATTTCAAAATCCCTAGTATCCATAATTTATCAATTACAAAAAATTAAATGACGCTAGTAAAAGGACTATAAACCCAATAATAGGGGTGTTGAACCTACAAAAGCAAAGCCAATATTTCTGAGAACTTTGTATTTCTCATAAAACATTTTCCTAGAAGCCGCTCTTCCCGGGGTGTTTAGATTTTTAGAAAAATGTTTCTGAAATAGGTTCACGTGAAGCCATCTTTTCATTTTGTAGATGTTTCCATAGCAACGGATTCTATCACAGCCATTCTTTGCATATGCATGCATGCGCATATTTACTCATCTCTGAATGGTAGTCCATATAAACGAGTCCATAGAAAGTTGAAGTTGGGCAACTTCTATGAAATAAGGACTTACGGATAAGGACTCTGTGGCCAGAGCAATCTGATATTGTATCATCGATTTCTTACGGACCACGGACTACAGACCACAGACCTACGGATACGGAGTCTGTGTCAGGGCCTTTAATTGTTAATTTATAACCTTTGTGAAGAGTGCTCTAAAAATACCAAGCGACCAACGTAAAAATTTGGGAAAGTTAAACATTAATGTTCGAGATGTCGCTAGTGTGTCGGTCGGTTAGGCGCTGTTGAATATAAATAGACGAAAATGATGAAAATAAAATAAATGATGTTTTTCTGGAATGAAACATGGAACGACCGTGGAATTGCTTCTAAAATGTACAGTCATTTTTTTCTAATTATTTATATAATAGCCTATGTGTATTTTTAATTCAAAATACATATCTGTAAAAATTAAAACCATTTGTTTTGTGTACTCTATGATTTTAAATTTCTAATTGATCCGTTTTTATAGTAAAACTAGTAGTATAAAAATCAATATTAAATTAAATATCTGGTGAGCATCTACGGGAGAGGGGGGTGGGGGATAGACTCCCCGGTAGTGAATTCCTGTACCTAAAATTTTAGAAATCAATCACTGTTTATATCTATTATTTTTACAATTTTAATATTTGGCACATTGTAAATTACTTGGTAGGAATAATGTTTCAAGTTTTTTTTCAAGGTGTTATATGTTTATTTATATCATTTAAATTCGGTATATTATGATAATATCTTTATATGTAATAATAATTGACCTATAAACAATGTAAATATTTGACATAGATCTTGACTTATTTTGTGGCCACTCTTCAAAATTTTTTACTGAAATAATTTAAACTGTAAGTCTAATATAATGTGTAAAAAAAAGTGTTCTTTGTTATTTTTCCTGGTTTTATATAAAACCATTTTTAAGATTACATTTTAGTTTATTTGAGAATTTTTATGGCAAAATTTAAATTCTTCTATGACAAAATTTCAAATATTTATCTACCATAATATTGGGTTTCTACCTATAACTTAAACCAAATCAATGTTTTTGTCCCTTTTCCTGACTATTCAAAAATAATTTTGACATTTACCACCACATTTAACTTAATTGAAACTTCAATTTTTCTATTATATTTTTATTGGAATGAATGGGGAGGCTAAGTTTAAACTATAAATCTGGAAGATAAATATAAGCCTAAAGTGGAAAATCACTTTTAAATTATTCTCGTTTCTGCAAGAAATGTTCCAAAATGTTTGTATAGCTAGTGGTGAACACGAAGACATTGCTGCCATGTAAGAACTGTACTAAGGGGAGTCAAACTGGCAGCTGGTGTGCCTCAGACCAATTGACACACTTTGAATACAACCAACTAAGAGAAAAAATTAAAACATTGACTTAAAAGAAAAATTGGTTATTTTTCAACTAGAAATTGGGATTTATTTCAGAGCTATTTCTTTTTTCTCTCAAGTTTCTAACTCCCCCCCCCCAAGATTCAGCTAAGTTCACCTACAAGTTTGTGGACAACCAGGGCCCGCAATGGTTACTTAGTACATGTCACCTTATTCTCTATTTACAAGAAAACTCACTTTTAACCAAAACTAAAAGTTTGTTTAATTCTATGTAGCAACTTTAGTTAGAATTTAATGGTAACTTCATACTATTTTTGCTACTTGTATGTGTATGTGTAATGATCACACTATGTGATTCATAAATTCCCATTAAGTGGTCACTTTCTGAAACATTTTCACTGTTTGATTCTGATTAAATAACAATTTTCTTCCATATTATTTAACAAAATGTATCTCAGAAAGATGAGGTTTTCCTCATATCTATGATATATCAATAGAAACATTACTTCAACACTTATTTTAAATTAATGGAAATTGATAAAAATAAAGAAAAAGATAAGTAAAATATTTAGTGTAAATTTAATGAAGAAACGGAAAGAGGAAAAATCTGGAAAGAGTTGTAATTATACCCTTATTAAAAATATCAAACATTCGTTCCAAATTTAAATATTTATTTTGTTTTTGGGAATGTTTTTCTAGCTTTCTACCATGATATTTATATTAACTTTGGCTTAAAACATTTTGTGTCTATCTATTTATCACTCTCACCAGTGATCTGTCTAAATACTATTATTAGTTTCATATTTAATTTTATTTTGTCATGTTTTGGTGGTGCAATATCTAAGACCCAAATATCTAAAGTGCTGGAACATTGAGAATAACTGAGCTAGAACAAAGGTTTTCACTGAATCTTCAGTGAAGTTGGGTTCTTCTAATTTGTGTCTGTAGGTTTTCCTTTGGGAGGCGAGTCACACAGAGTAGCAGTCGGGCACATTCTGCTCTGACTTCGGAAAGAGCTCACGCGTAGTTCGACAATATCACTCTTAAGTTTTGTAATTATGTTAAAATATCATAGTACTACAATGCAAATTTACCATTTGAATATTCCTTTGTTTAAGTATCAATAAATAATTTAACTAAAACTCATATATCATTTATATTAATTGATATTTAGATAACGAGGAGATTACGGATGGAGTGGGTGATAATTAAGACACAAACAAGGGATTCAACGCAAGCTATTCAGATGGTGTTTGGATCATAAATTGATACCCATTTGTAGAAACATCATGAAATTAGCCAGTTCATTATAGAATACAATATACAAAGGTGATCTTCCTTTCATATGGAGTAGAAATAGTCAAACACACATTTAAACAAAAATTGAGTAAGATTTTGGCATTGTTGCCTTTATCAAACAGAAAGAGTATAATAGGAAATATACTTTACAGAAAAACTGAATTACTCCAATTTGGATTCAAAAAGAAACTGTTAAAAAAACACTGTACCAACTGTTGTAGGGATGAAGATAAATTTCTCAAAGCCCTGGCTATGGTTATCATGCATAAATAATATAAGTTAAATGTAAATACTTAGTACTTAATTGGAAAAAGAAATGTATATCATATTAAAAAATTGAATATTTTTTTTACATATATAAAAAATAACAATGAATAATAATAATAATAATAATAATTATTATTATTATTACAAAAATAACATGATAATAAAAAAATAATTCAATAAGATATATCTTTTAGAAAGATAGAAACTATTTTCTATTGAGGCTTTGGTAAGCCAATTCCCACTGTCTGAGTTGAGAACTATTTCAATGCACCAAACAGATGGCTTCTTTCTTTATGATTTACCTTTTTAAATTATTATTTTTATTACTATTGTTAAAATATTATTTTTCATTATTTTTTATTATATATATAATATCCCTTTTGTTTAATATGATATATATATAATACACACATATATACAGTCAGACCTACATATATCGAAATCGATGGTTGTATAAAAAAATTCTATATATAGAAATGTCGATGTATATAAACTATATTTTTATATATATATAAAATGTTATCCACTCATTCCAGTGTCTACGTTCAACAACACTTGACAGATTTTCTTTTTGACATCGCAAACACGCACTGTCCATTATAGAGAGTGAAACATCAGCGATCATAAACCGTTGGTTAGAGATACTGAAACAAACTGAACCTCAGTTCTAGAGGAAGGGGGTGAGAGGAGTGTAAAGACAATAACACCTAGCTAGGCGACCCGGCGGCGGCGCAATGACCTTGAACGAACATTTCCTTCTTGCAGCAGCATCTCCATTCTATTTTATATCACTTGTTTTTATTGTACTATCGTCATTACGAGAAGAAAATCCCTATTCGTCTTGAAAAAACTCGATTTATAGAAACAGTTTTTCTAAAATATCATGGGGATTCACCAAAACTTCGATACATAGAGAATTTTGACATATGGAAGTTTGATTTATGGGAGTCCCACTTTATATAATTTTATTTTTACAATTAAGTAATAAGTATTTACATTTAATTTGTATTATTCAATATTTATACATGATAGCCATAGCCAAAGCTTTGAGAAATTTATCTTCATTCTTACAACAGTTGATACAGTGTTTTTTTAAGTTTCTTTTTGATTTCAAAATGTAGTAATTCATTGTTTGTGTAAAGTATATTTCCTCTTATCTTTCTGTGTGATAAAAGCAACAATGCCGAAATATTACTCAATTGTGTTAAAATTAGTGTTTAAATTTGTGTGTGACTTCTTCTACTATAGAAGACAGAAGAAAGGAACAAGATGTCACCTTTGTGCATTGGATTCTTCACACATTCTTACTCTTTTTCTAGGTGAGCTTTCTTCATTAAATTTACACTTAATAGTTTATTTTCTTTTTTCTTATCAATTTACTTTATTATAACATTATTTAGCCATTATCAAACATACTACACTTCTTTGTTAACTGTTAGCCTAGAATGTCAACTACACTACGCCCAGGCTCAGCTTGACAAACTTAAGAAGACCAACGTGTTTAACGCAACATTCCACATCTGGCATAGTGGCCACTTTGGGACTATCAACAACTTCCGACTTGGTCGCCTCCCTAGTGCCCCAGTCGACTGGAGTGAGATCAATGCTGCTTGGGGTCAAACAGCTCTGCTTCTCACTGCTCTGGCTCGCAAAATGAACCTTACTTTTCAACGATTCAGATTAGTTCCTTATGGCAATCACTCTTACATAGAGGTAAGCTATAATACTTTGATGCTCTATAAAAATAGTATAATTGGTTGGGCAATTGCTGATCATTTTATTTTCAATATTACAACAGTAATATGACATAAGTGTTTACCTGTTTAGTCTTCATCTTAAGATAGTACAGTGCAATTAACATTTGAGGTGGACATTAAAAATATCAAGCTGGTACTGGTTGGGATTTGCTTAGGGTCATCTCAGGAATATAAAACAAAGTCCCAAAAATTCCCATTGGGTGTTTCCCACCATTTTGTAAAATATGTTTGTTTGTAAGTTTTCATGAAAATAGCTACTACAGGTGAACTTAATAAGTCTGGAAGGTTGATTCTTTTTTTAAAAGTTTTATAGTTAACTTTAAAAAAAATCTGTCCATCCATTAATTATGTATTATTTAAAAAGTATTTTTGCTACTTTCTTTGTTCAAAACGTTAAATTTTTCTTCAATAAAATATAAACATCGTACTACTTTGAAAAAGTCTTTGAAAAAAGTTGTAGAGCATAAAAAGTACTACAGAAATCATGTGTAGTTATATTTCTATATACCAAATGTGAGCGCATGCAAGGGTCTGTGTTCAGGCGTTCACAGTACCCACACACTGTGTTGGCTGTGGGCTTGAGGGTGGCGGCGGCCATTGGGCCATTAGTTGAAACATTTCTATAGGCCTACTCTATAAATTATTCTAACCTAATATATTACCTTTTAAAATATTTGTAATGTATATATTATTATCTTAAACCCATTATGATACTAAATAGTAGGGGTATGCGAATATTCAAAATTTTGAATAATTCTAAGTAATTAACGGCCAAATATTATGTTCAAAACTTTGAATAGCAAGTTTGAATAGCAAGATCGAATAGTAGTATCATAAATCTCTGTAAGCTGTGTAAGGGCTTGTAATGACAAACTTTGTTCAGGAGACTGCAGCACTTTCGTTTTGGTCCGAATCGGAACAGCCCGGTCAAAGAGTGAAGGAGATAGAAATAGACTATCTATCTCACTTGACTACACCGGTATCTTCAAGCTGTGGGTGACTTTGTGTAGAACATAAAAGTTGGTGGACAAAGGAGATTAGTTGAAGAGGAAGGAAACAGGAGATGTTTGCAGAAAGGGAAGAAAGACGATTCTCATGGTGATGCCAAAACAGGGCGGCCCAGATGCTACAGGGCTGTTTATAAACATGATTTTATATTGAAATATGTGAAATATTAAAAAAAAAAAAGCCAAACTTTAGTTTATTTTTTGCTTAAATGAACTCTTTTTATATGGATACTCAGCCGATGCAATAGGTGTAATACATTTGCTATTTTTGGATAGTTTCTTATTAAACCTAAAGAACGACTTGCATCAATAATAATATGTAAAAGGCAAGATAGCTATTATTAGTACTAATACAGTTTTATTCATAACCGAAATTAAATATACGTTACTCATGCGTCACTTTCGCAATATGCTAGACTGCCGATGACAAAGAAATGGAGGTCCAAATCTCGGTTGGGTGTACTGAAGGTGATTTTCCCACTCCCTCCTTACAAAACTTTATGTTGTTTGCAACATTGATATTTAATTCGGACCTAAGAGGGTAGAAATGAACGTTCTTGTTACAGTATATTATTTTTATATCCTTGGTGATCCTGTTCAGACTATTATAATGGCGTAGGGATGAGGTAGAAAGCATTTTAGAGGTAATCCACCAGCATTTGGGCGGAAGAAGGGTGGGAAACCAATTAGGAAAATCACCCTCAAAAAAACCGACCGGGATTCGATCACCAGGCCAGTCCAACACGAGAGTGACACCTTCTCAGACCATTCGGTAGGCTTACTCTTAGCAACAGCACTCACAAGTAACTATAAGTATCACTGCTAATATTCAAACTAGCTGCTGCAAGTAAAACTGGTATACCTTCTTACAAATGCTCCTTTAGACACATTACTTACAAGTAACTGTAGCATGGCTATACTTTTTTACCACCGTGTCTTACTACCCATCTGAGTTATCTTGCATTTGTGTGGAGAGAGGGAGAGTCGAAAATCCTTTAGCAAAAACCACCCTCCCTGCACCCAAAAGGATCTAACCCTGATCTCCCCGTCATCAAAAGTTTATTCTATTGCGAGAGTGACGCCTTAGGCCAGTGGTTCTCAAACTGTGTGTCTCAGGCCGATATTTGGTGGCCCACAAAGGTTTTGAAATGTCATTTTTACTTTCTCGTAACCTCTCAACTAAAAAAAGTATTGTGGTCGTAAGAAAAATAGAATCCGTGATTTTCATGTATATCAAAGTTTCATGACCCACTGAACCCGAAAAAGTTTTTTTTTTTTTTCGCAATGGCGTAGTTCTGTCTATATCTCGTCCTAGAGCCGAAATCATTTTACCGATCGGGCTAAAACTTTGTGTCTATGGTTTTAAGAGGGTTCCTCTGTGGAGTTTTTTTAAACTATACATCTAACCCAAAAATTAGGGTAGTTTACAAAGGGTGAAAATACATCAAATCGATTTTCTCAAAACCATCTCTAACCATGTTGATTAAAGTCTTATATAGGTACTCTTTACATAACTAAAAGGAAAACCTCTTTTCGCTTTATGAGGTAATTGTATTAAATTTGGAAGAAGGTTTAGGAAAGGTGGATAGCAACATATAAAAGGGATGAATACAAAAACAAGCCATTTTATGTTCGTCCCTTTTATATGTTTCCATCCACCTTTCCTATACCTTCTTCCAAATAATTTACATAACTGAAAACATAGTATCTCTCATTTTCCAGTAAAAACTACTTTGAGGCCATATCTCCGTAACTCTTTTTGAGATTCAGAACATGGTAGATGATATAGCTAGAGGAACATTATGAAAGGAGACTTCCTCTTCACCCGAATAACAATACCAGACGAGGATTATTAGTGATATCTAGTTCACATGCCTACCGGTGTAGATGTATTCTTTTTAATGCAAGTATATATTATTTAAAACAGTTTGTATACATTTAAAATAATTATGAAGTATATCTGCCTTAAATTGATCATTGTTTTAACTTGTTCAAAAAGAGATTTAAAAACATCCATGAATTAAACTAAAACTTGACACAAATCTGACTGAAATTTTACTATACATACGGATTAAAATGAATCTGTGTGTCTAAGTAAACAACTTAATAAAAAACCTTAACTTTTGAAAACTTATTAACTCTTTCAAATACACAAATGAGAAAAATGAGAGTTCATGGTATACTCTTGATATAATTCAACCAAATCCACTCGGACTCTATGTATGGACTGGTAATGTGACTCATCTATACATACTCTAAATCTGTCTTTACAGTCGGTTGTGTCTATCTGTCTGTATGAATGTTTGAGCCAGTAGGCTGAAAAGTACTCAACATATCGTACTCCTTATTTTTCAGAGAACAGTGTCAAGCTAGATACCATCACTCTATCTTATTAACGAGCAAAGCAGTATCATAAATACTGTCTGTTGGTGTGGTTCATTTGAGTCATTATGAAACTATTCAAATAGATTAAATTTGAATTAAATCTTATTTTCAAGACTTGTTAGCAAAAAATGCTTAGGAATATAGACATACAGTGAAGTGTAACGACTTACATGTAATGTCAATAATACCAAATAATATCGAATGGGACAAACACTCACCAACCAAGCGGCCCGCTCTCGGAAGACCTACGCACGACCTACACCACTAAACCCGGCCTCCACTCTCGAGAATAATGCCCGTCCAACTGAGCCACGAGTTCCCAGACAACTGACTGCGAGAGTCGAACACGTGTCCAGCCAGCCAGAAAGAAGAGTTCCGTTTCCGGCCACGCATAGCCCTGGGCGCTTCGGCAACGTTCTCGAACATCCAGTTCCTTAGTTTGTTTTGTTTTCCGACCCTCCTTCTCCTTCGGTCCTTCCCCCCCTCTGAGAATTTTCATTTGTATATATACAACTACGCCAATAAAGTAAAATCACTTACTACACTACGACCTCATGGATAAGAGGTGAGAACGGCGACTAGGTCTCGGGGATTATTAAATATTCAAAATTATAAATTCTGTTTCGGCGTTATGGGGGGAACTGTATTCTAAATTACCGTCTGGACTTTAATTTTGTAATTAATTATTTATTTGAATTGCTATGCCATGCGCTTCCCGCGGGATATAGAAAGATGTCGCCCTTCGTCATCCATTTTAGCTGGGATTCAAACCCAGACCTTATTATTTGTCGTAATTGTATATACTTGCTTATTATTTAAAGCGCACTGAGTGTCAGCGCGCTCCGGGTTCAAGACCCGCTTAGTAAACTTCCTTTTGTACTTTACGATGGCAGATGTTATAATCAAATTTATTGTTTAAAACAGGATAGTAAAGCGAGACTTAGCTCGCTCTTGCATTAGGGAAATGATGTTTATACGTGACGTCAAGTTATTTATGAACGTTTGGAATTATTGTTTTGTACTCCATTGCTGAGTGACGTCACGTAAGATAAAGCAGTTGTGGCTTATGCCTTATATTAAAATCATTATTATAAATACTAAGTAAATGTATCAAGGAGCTAAAGCCCATAAGACAAGTTTGGCATCAGAGATCCCAGACCTCGTATTATGTTGTGTTCTACACGCTTAGTGTTGTTTATATAATCATACTTAGGAGAATTTGAGATTGATTGTATTTGTACTTAATGGTCTGATGACTAATGGAGGTGCGCTTCACGCACGATGTTTGTTTTCTCAAGTATTGTAAAGTTGTTATTTCAATAATAAAATTTATTTTGTACAATCAGGTGATTCTTTTACCTGATATTAGCCTTCCTCACCCTATAGATATTGATAGATATAGAAGGGGAGGTAGCAAATGGTAGCAGAGCGTAGTTTGCCCTTTTTTATGGTCTTAGGTCCTTGGTACACGCCTGGAGAGATGTTGAGAAAACAAAATATACATATATAATTTTCGGAAGGTTATATTCTATGTTTTATACACTGTACTAATTCCTGTCGTTATCTTGTTTCATACTGTCATTGGCCATGGCTCCTCCACTGAAACCAGACAAGGCGTCGTCCAGGATGACGAGATCCGATGTGTACCGACTTAGCCGCGAACAACTCCTCGCCGAGCTCCAGGTTTGGTCCACCCCTGTTCCACCCAACGCAACGGTGGGTGAGTCGAGGTCTCTTTTATGTGAACTTGTGAGTGATGTCGGGGCGTCTCAGGCAGATTTAGGTATGGACACGGATGCGAGTGGTGAACAACCCACGATGCCCTCCCGTTCTCCCGTTCCCCATGCGCCAGGGGATATTCTAAGAGTCAAAGTAAAGTCATATTGGAGATATTAGGCCGGGTTCCGGTGTGCAGTGGCCAGAACTACACGGAATTGTTTAACTTTTTAGTAGAAATTAACCGGGCCTCCCGCCTCGAGCTCGTTAGCGAGCCCGAGTTTCTGACTTTGTGTTTATCCAAGACGTCCGGGTTCTTGACCGAGTTGTTTTCCAGGGGCATACAGGCGGATTTATCTGTTAAGGCAGTGACTGATCAGATTTTAAATACGCTTTTGCCTAGTAGAGTTAGGCATAAGTTATGTAGAGAGGTTGTGCACAGGTTCCAGGCCCCACACGAGTCATTTAGGAACTTTGTCCTTTCTATCACGGAGGCGGCCCGCGTGCTTAATACCGACCTTAAGGAGCCCGAACTGGTAAACATTATTTTGGAAAACGTGTCTCCCCTTACCAGGCGCCATTTTGTTTTCTCGGGTAAGCCTTCAACTATACTTGATCTCTATGCCCTGGCTTCGCACGTAGAGGAAACTCTTCTCTCTGAAGACGAATACCTTATCGCGCAAGCGCCCGTGGCTGTCAGCCGCGCGCGAACGGGTTCGAGTCCCGGAGCAATTATTTCTGCGCCGCCTATCGGCGCTCCTCCACTCGATAGCCGTTCTAACTACGTTAGGGATAGTAATCCTGTGGGTGCTAGCCGTGGGGGTCGCGCACCTCGTGGCACGTCTAGTATTAGATGTTTTCGCTGTAATAGGCTGGGACATGTTCAGAGGGAGTGCAGGCAGGTAAACTATTGAGGCGCGCCCGCGACCGTGGGGCGGCCGCGTCTGGAAGTTTTAAACCGCGGGTTCTTAATCCCATGATTACTGTTTCTATTGGTCCTTTGGGATGCTTAGGGTTATTTGATACTGGAGCCAGCCACTCCTTTGTTAGTAACAAACTTCTTAGTGCTTTTGAAGGTAAAGTAGTTTGTAAGTCCTTCCCCCTGAGCTCGGCGGTGGACATAACGACGGCTAAGCTGCTGTACAAGTGGAGCGGGCCATGGCGCATCGACAAGTTCTTAACGCCCGTCTCTGTGCGTCTTATGGATGTTGCTGACCCGTCAGTAACCCGTCGTGCCCACGTTAGCCACCTTGAGGTGGTGGTGTAGTAAGTCCGCGCCCTATAAGAGGGGCGTGTAATGTTACCTGTTAAGGGTCAAGTATGTATATAAGGGTCAAGTATGTATATAGTGTAAATTTTTTTTTGGGATTTATTGTGCATCTTTATTATAGTAAATATTAATTTAATTGATAGAAGGGTAGGCCTACCCAGATTTCTTAATGTATTAGAACTTTGATTATCGATGACTTGTGTCTGAATGTGCGATGCTGGAGACTTATAATAAGCAAACTATTGCGCGTGTGCACGCCTACTCAAAGAAGAGAGAACTGTATGCAGTACATCTCCTCAGAGAACACTCTCAAATTTTCCGTGTCTATTGGGAGACATGATCTCGTGTGGATGTGCTCTAAACAGACTGACCAAGATGGACTGCACTTAGCAGCGGCCGTGTCAGCACCTTGTGAACGTTGGACTTGTGTTGTTGCTGTAATTGTGGATTTATTTTGTTCTCAGAGAGGTTCTGCCCTTCCCCTACCCCTCTCCTTCTGGTTCGAGTTACGGATGTTGGAGTAGTCCGGCTACTGAAGATGGATGCTGGCTGGACCAACAGTAACGTGGATCAGGCCTCAGCGTCATAGGGTTTTGATGTTGGAGAGAGTTGGAGTGTCGGTGCTGTGCGTAAGGTGTTGGAGTTCTGGGGATATCAGAACGCGACTGCCAAGAAGACCTGCTACCTGAATATGAGGGCAGCTTTCCATGGGCCACTTGCTGGGGTCCGGGAGAACCGTCCCCTACATACCAGCTACTGACGACAGGGAAGGTACCGCCCTGCCGTTACACCCACTGCTGAGGACGCCTTCTGACCTCCCGTCAGGGGGGGAGGATGTAACGACTTACATGTAATGTCAATAATACCAAATAATATCGAATGGGACAAACACTCACCAACCAAGCGGCCCGCTCTCAGAAGACCTACGCACGACCTACACCACTAAACCCGGCCTCTACTCTCGAGAATAATGCCCGTCCAACTGAGCCACGAGTTCCCAGACAACTGACTGCGAGAGTCGAACACGTGTCCAGCCAGCCAGAAAGAAGAGTTCCGTTTCCGGCCACGCATAGCCCTGGGCGCTTCGGCAACGTTCTCGAACATCCAGTTCCTTAGTTTGTTTTGTTTTCCGACCCTCCTTCTCCTTCGGTCCTTCCCCCCCTCTGAGAATTTTCATTTGTATATATACAGCTACGCCAATAAAGTAAAATCACTTACTACACTACGACCTCATGGATAAGAGGTGAGAACGGCGACTAGGTCTCGGGGATTATTAAATATTCAAAATTATAAATTCTGTTTCGGCGTTATGGGGGGAACTGTATTCTAAATTACCGTCTGGACTTTAATTTTGTAATTAATTATTTATTTGAATTGCTATGCCATGCGCTTCCCGCGGGATATAGAAAGATGTCGCCCTTCGTCATCCATTTTAGCTGGGATTCAAACCCAGACCTTATTATTTGTCGTAATTGTATATACTTGCTTATTATTTAAAGCGCACTGAGTGTCAGCGCGCTCCGGGTTCAAGACCCGCTTAGTAAACTTCCTTTTGTACTTTACGATGGCAGATGTTATAATCAAATTTATTGTTTAAAACAGGATAGTAAAGCGAGACTTAGCTCGCTCTTGCATTAGGGAAATGATGTTTATACGTGACGTCAAGTTATTTATGAACGTTTGGAATTATTGTTTTGTACTCCATTGCTGAGTGACGTCACGTAAGATAAAGCAGTTGTGGCTTATGCCTTATATTAAAATCATTATTATAAATACTAAGTAAATGTATCAAGGAGCTAAAGCCCATAAGACAAGTTTGGCATCAGAGATCCCAGACCTCGTATTATGTTGTGTTCTACACGCTTAGTGTTGTTTATATAATCATACTTAGGAGAATTTGAGATTGATTGTATTTGTACTTAATGGTCTGATGACTAATGGAGGTGCGCTTCACGCACGATGTTTGTTTTCTCAAGTATTGTAAAGTTGTTATTTCAATAATAAAATTTATTTTGTACAATCAGGTGATTCTTTTACCTGATATTAGCCTTCCTCACCCTATAGATATTGATAGATATAGAAGGGGAGGTAGCAGAAGTATCTTATGTTTTGGAACATAGACTAACATAAACTGTCTCACCGACCGAGGAAGATATTTAAAATTTGGATGACAGATAGAGAAACAATTCCAAATAACCAAATGAGGATTGAAAATTTAAATTTATTAATGATAGTTCAAAAAATAGGGTTTGGGGGGATTGTTTTTAAATTTTTAGAGATGGGTTGAATCCACTATTTCTCAAATTCAAATCTATATTTTATTTTCGAATCTCAAATATCGAATCTGAATCCTAGAAAATTGTTAGAAATTTTAATGATTTACAAATAGACCCACATTACACAATATAGGCCTAAGATGTAAATTAATATTTATTTCAATCATGCTTTCAATTTTAATCAACCCCATTCACCCCTCTCAAAATACTGGTTAAAATCCAGCCAAATTAAACAATATAAACTCATATTATTGTTTAGAAATAAAATCAATCAAAATTTGAGTGTCTTTAAGTTATTTTTAAATTTGTTGATAGAATGAGTTAAGTTTCTAAAAAAAAAACATGTGAAATAAACAAACAGATTAGGCCTAGTTAGTTACCTTTTGATCAACTTTAATCATCTAAAGGTATTAAAATTTATTTTGATAAGAAAGCTAAAATAAATTACAAACAGATTAAAAAAAAAAGACTAAAACAACATGCTTAACAATTAAAGATACTTTGGAAATAGTGAACACAATAATGCCTAAGTATGTATTATTATCATTATTATTTTCTATTATCTATCTTCGCGTAGAAAACAAGAAATATATTCGATTCATGCGATATATCGATTTCTGAGAATACATTATACTTAAAACACGAACATATTTTCGACTCTTGTAATATGTTCATTCCTATTTTATAAGGCAAGACTACATTTGAAAATTTTTAAAATTACTTCACTAACATATTAGAAAAAAATAATAAACTCTTTGTTAAAATCAATTTAAAAACAAATTATGAATCAGCAAGTCATTATTTGAGTCTTAAAACTCGATAGCATTTACTAAGTGATATTACCTGAATCGACAATCGATATACAATACTTAGGCCGATTCTAGAAAAAAAGTGCAAGGGAAAGAAATGCTAACATGGAAAAATGCTCACACGAAAAGGGTTCACACTTAAAGTGCGCACACGGAAAAATGTCTATAGAGACAAATGCCCCCATTCATTTTTATTCTCTCATCAATAGAGAAAGTGTTGTAATCGTGAAAAAATCAAAATCGAAATAAAAAATTTGAACAAGAAAAAATTGCATTTTACAATTCCTTCAGTCTCCTTGTCTATCTGTCTATGTATGTGCTCATACTTGATATTTAATTTCTACAAGTTTATTCCGGAATTTTTTTTTTTCATTTTCACCCTAACCCTCAAATTAAGGGTGATGAGTGCTTTTTTTGAATTCCAATTTCGAAAATGGTTTTAACAATTTTGATTGCAATTGATGTATAGACTATGTTTGACCTCCCATATAAGTGAGTTAACACCTTATATTTGGTTTTTTGGGTAAAAATTAGTTGAAGGGCAATATACTGATGAGTACTTTTAGAAAATTCGAAATATTTTGAAAGCGGCTCTAACAATTTTGTTCCAAATTGGTATCTGTGGTATGTATGTCACTACAAAAATAAATGATATGGAACTCCGCACAGACTTTCTCGCTATAGTGTTTAAAATGTAGATATTTACTCAAAATTCGTAATATAATATACACTAGCGAACCTGAGGACAAATTGCGCTACACCTACGTAAAACATTTTTCGACTCACAATGTTTTATAATTTTACAATTTTACAATTTTATTTCTAAAGAATTAACGTCTTCATTTCTAAAGAATTAACGTCTTCATTTGTACATCTGGACCAATAAAAATAATCAATATTGGATCTCCAAGGGTCAACACGTCATATTAAAATTTTGACTTCCGGTTAAAATATTTGACATTTTATTAGGGGATGCACATCTTATGGTTATTGCATTGCTATAAAATTTTTCTTTTATAAATTTTGACCAATAAAATAGGTAATTATTGACTATTGAGTCTAAAATGAGAGAGAGAGATCATTGCTGTACCAGGGGCAGATCCAGGAGTCGAAGGTGGGGGGGTGCACGCCCACCTTCAAGAAATTAAACCATTTAAATCAATGTTAAAGTCACTACTAGTTTTATTGTCACATAATACTATCTCACTAACCAGATTTCATTTTTTAAATTGTTATTGGTAATATTATTAAATGATTAATACACTGTAATTATTACTAATACTTAAAACTATCACATTAAGTATTAAAATGATGAAAATGGGCATTAATGAAACTACCCAAATTTAATTTGTGTGCATCTCACCTTGGTGCACAAACATTGTTTAGGTTTAAATTTATTTTATCATTTTTATTATTACTATTTCAATGATTAATATCAGGTTATACCCTTCATTAGAGGATTATTTTCAAGTTAAGCATTACACTGAAAAATTACTCAAAGATTTCCTCTCAAAGTTTGAAGTATTTTTATGTCAAAATTTCTTAAAGCCCCCACCCCCTGACTCGATCCCGATGGGAGCACCCACGTCCCCTCCCGCCCTCACGAAAATCCTGGATCCACCCCTGTGCTGTACAAACACTAACCCTAAGAGGTTAAAGGAAAAACAACATCAACTTCTTGAGAGACTTACTCATTTGCTTACTTTATGGCATTAGAGAATTATTACATTTAAATTTAAGTATCTCTTCACAACTAAAGCTCACAAAATTATATTGATATATTTGCCAATATATCAGAAACTATGGGTTTAAAAAAATATTTCAAATAAAAGTTTTTTACTTTTAATAGTATTAAAATTATACAGTGAAAAGTTATTTGGTATCTCAAATAGTTACGGAGATATAAAACAGTTTTGTTTTTGTAAAGAACCCTAAAAGTCATTTTCATGGGAAAATGAAAAAATAAATTTTGTTTATAATCTTAATCAATGCCTAGGTGTGAACTTTAATTAAAATCGTTATAGCCGATTCTGAGAAAGTGGAATTTTTCCCAATTAAAATTTATGCATCAGACCAGAATCCTTTAAGTCATTTTGACGAAAAATTGAGGCTATCCATTTAGTTTGTAATATTGATAATCAAAGTTTAGAAATGAAATTTAATCAAAATTGTCAAAGCCAATTGTGATAAAATCGATTTTTTTTTCTCTTTCCGCCCTTAAGGAAACTACCCTTAGTTTTAGGGTTTGATATCCAATTCCAAAATTTCCTCGGGGTAACTGTATGAAAACCATAGATACCAAGTCTTAGCCCAAACGGTAAAATAGTTTAGGCTCTAGCCCGAGGCTCAGACTGACAGACAGACTGCATTGCGAAAACAACTTTTTCAGATTAGGAGGACCGTGAAATCATCTAAATCTTAAGTTAAATTTTTTTTTTTTACGATCACAATACTTGCTCTATCTGTAAGGTAGCGAGAAAGTAAAAATATTGATATTAGGTCCCCAAGGGTCAACACTTCGTATTGAAATGTCGACTTCCAGTTAAATTTTTTTAGAGTAATAGTCTTTATTTTATTTTATGTAATATGTAGCCTACTTATTAAACTACACCAGCATATAGATCCAACTTAAATGTATAGTAACCATTAAATATAACTCTATTTTGATATATTTTTGTATTTTATTACAACTCTAAAAAATTGTTGTAAACATTCGTCATGTTGTTGTACCAGGGCCAGGATTTTGATGACTTAAATTTACCAAAAAATTATTCATAAAATGACATTAAAAATTCCAAAAAATTATTTTAAATTAACAAAAAAGACCCAAAAAAGTGAATGCAAACTCTATGAATGCACAAGAATAAATCAAAAATGCACTTTACAAGTGGAAACTAAAAATTTAGTAATGCAAAACCCCAACCAAACTTGCATTTCTTTAAAAATTAACTTTCATCTATAGTTTTTTTCGTGTTGAGTATTTTTCGTTTGGGCATTTTTCAATTGGGTATTTTTCGTGTGGGCATTTTTTCATGTGGGCTCTATTCCTTATGGGCATTTTTCCGTATGAGTTTTTTTTCATGTGAGTATTTATGATCGTGGGGTTCTTTCTGTGCTGAATTTTCATGTGCGCTTTTATCGTTTGTGTTTTTTTTTCTCGTCACAACATAGGCCGGTAGGCGTAAATAAAAGTTTTATCGGTGTCTAACTGTTGACAGTATTTATTTTTCATGAAACCCAACAAAATATCTAACTTAAGAATCGTTTAGGGTTCTTTGCATATTTGTAGATAATTAAAACCAGTTGGGTAGTAAGAATTAAGCCATATTTATTTAATCATCACTCTGACCGCTGGCGAGTAAACATATATGTCATGGCGGCCGACTTTGTATCGTGTGTAATGGCAACTAATCATATTGTGTAATGTGTTCTTATGTAACGTTAACTTACAGTTAGTTACAATTGGATCCATCCCGTTATAATGTTGATACGTAACTATCAAGAATTCATACCACCCGCTCAATAATTCCGACCCAAATAGAATCCCTACAATGGTACTATTCTCTGTTGTAGTCCCTGTAGGCTAATACGGAAAGATAATACGACACAGTATATTTCATACAGTACAATCTTCTGTAATATTACACTCATATTTGTTCAGGAACTTACCTTTGAAATCTTCTATCACTAGCCGCCACCAAAGCTGAACTACACCGTGCAGCCAATGTGAAGAATGGGGCCGAGCTAACGAAAGTCTACAATCAACGCGTGGTCATTCTCCGTCTAGTCAGATTGAAACTAAGGAATGACAACATGGAGTACGCTGGAAGACAACAATCCACCCGCCCTCTGACGGATGTCAGATGAACTTCCCCAAACAACACAAACATCCAATGATCGCCGACTTGTTCTAATTTTCCGATGGAACAACCCTACAAAGTGCCTACGTGACCGATGACAGCTAGCAACTGCGTGCTAGAAATTACCTCCCCTCTTTCCGTGCAACGAAAATCACTATAAAACAGGCTGACATTTTCTAAAAAGGTTGACTATCTAAAATCTACGAACGAGGACGGATCATTGTCGTCGACCTGGACAATGATCGGATAAACATTCATACATCATAAATTGGAACGTAACTATGGCTGTTACATATAAAGAACTCTATTCATTTTCAATTTATAATATTTTCGTGTTAAAATCTTTATATTGTGTTTTGCTTATTATTTAACTTTTTTCTTTATTATCTCAGTCGCTTAAATGTAACTTGTATGCCGCCACTTAGGCGCGGTTGGTTAGTTTGTTGATTTATTAGTTTGGTTTGAAATCCACCATTGGTAATTTTGTATTGAGTGAATTTAAATGTAAATTGTTAAAATGTGTGGACTTTTGTATTTGGCTATTTCACGCGACTGTAGAAATAAAATCATTCTTGTTATTTTTTTTATAAATATATAATTTAATTTTGTTCTAAATTTCATTCTTTAGTTTTTTCTAAGAAATAGTTAGTCCCGGGAGATTTTGACTTGAGTCTGGAAGTCAAACTCTCGCGTTATGTTTTATGTAATTGTAAATTTCGTATTGTAACTTGTAATTGTTTGAGGAGCCCATCAGGCAAGAATATTTAATGTTTGTTTCATTTTGTGGATATCTTACTTCACTTCACTTTTGGTAGTTTAACTTCTCTATTGATGTTAAAATCTACGTAATTTTGTGTCTCTTAAAGACGACCTGTAATAAATGTAAACATGGGATGTTTACATTCTGCGCTTCACGTTATTATTTTCAGCATTATTCAGAATGATATAATGAGACCACTGTACTTTGCTTTATCTACGTTTATACTGAATAAACCATATTATTGTTATATTTTTAATTCTGCTTATATTTTCCCTTATGTAGATTATACCTTCTCCCTTTTATTTAATTGTGGTCGTTAAGTAGAAGGCACGGAGACGGTTTACTTATTTCTCTTAAAAAAAAGCTGTAATTTGTTTTATTTATTTCGAGCTAATTTGTAATTCTAGTTTTGATTTTCAGTTTTTGAAGAACTTTAATGTGTTCATTAAAATATTTACAAGATTGTTTGTGAGGAGAAAGTTTCAGAAGTGGGCATGCGCTGAACCGGTTGAGTCCAAGTTTCCCATGGAGGTGGGAGGGTAGGGTATTTATTAGGCATGTTAGATTTTCTACACCTAACAATTATTATTTTAAAAAAACATGAGTTTATTCATGTTTATCTTTTTTGTCCGACAAAATAATGATTATGGATTAAGTTGTGCTTTTCAAGTATACCTAACTTAGTAACTTTTTAATTAAAAATTTTATGCTTTGTTTATGAGGTGAAAGATTCAACCATCAAATCCAATAAAACACCGAATCCTCAAATCTCATATATGTGTCAGGATTCAGTGGATTCGAGGATTCGAAGATTCTAGTGGCCCATCTTTAAAAATTTCCAAAACTAATATAAACAACTACTTTCCAATGTGGTAAAAAAATGAAAATCGGGAGTAAAGTAATTGGCATCACGCCAAATAACCATTTTAAATATTAAAAATGGGTCCCCAGGAAATATGGGACTAGCGGGAGGGGTTTGTATGAAAAGAAAAAACTTTTTGGTGTGATAAAAAATGTAGATTTGTCGAGCCAGTATAAGGATCCCTCAAATTAATCAATAAATCTTAAAATTTGAAATATCTAAGTGGGAGCTAAGGAAATGGTAGGAGGGAGTGGGGTGGGGGGTCAACATTTCCAAAATTAATATATTCAATTACGTCTCTGTGTGATAAATAACTGAAATTCGTTAATCAGGTACAGGTACCACTACAAATAAACATAATAAATTGCATTACACTATCATACAAACTTTCTCATCTAGTCCATTATTGAAAATTCATTCATCAATAAAATATTTTTAAATGACCTTTTTACTCCAAAAACCAGTATTCAGTTAGATATCCAATTCCAAAAACCCCTCGGGGCAACCCTATGAAAACCCTTGATACCAAGTTTTAGCTCGATCGGTAAAATAGTTTAGGCTCTGGTTGGAGGTACAGACAGACAGACGGAAATTCAAAAACAACTTTTTCGGATTTGGGGGGGTCATGAAATGTCGAGATTCATCAAGATATCGAGGTTGATTTTTTTGATGATCACAATACTTTCTCTACCTGTAAGATAGCGAGAAAGTAAAAAGGTTAGAGCCTCCAAAACAAGCTATGATTTGAAAAAAAATACTGACTTAAAAAGTTGTCTGTTCCAAGTAAAATACATCCCTCATCCTAGAAACTTGAGTGACACTCGTTCATTATCCACTTAGTTTTCAAACAAACGTATAGCGAGTAGTAAAATATACAAAGCAAATTAAGAACATTTTGCTGTGATGAATTATAATTAGTTAAACAGTTTATTTTGTAGATCCCCTTAGTATTGATGGCTAGTTTTGAGACCTGTGGGTTAAACTCTCATTTCAATCAATACAGTTACATACTGTGGCTAACCTGGCTGAGTAACAACTGCCCCCCCCCCTCTTAAATAATATATCACCACTCTTCTCTCTCTCATCTTTGCAAGTCTCCATTCCTGAACATCAAGTTTAGAGGAGCTTTCCTTCCACTTTGATACAGCTCACTTGCTGCCATCTGGCTGGAGAACAACTATTTGATAGATAGTGCCTATCGAAAGTGTTTGGTCAAAGCCTAAAGATATTTTATCTCAGTACATTTTAAAATCAGGTTTATGGATTTGATCAAGCAGGTTTTGGCTGAGCACAGAGCGTTACCTCTTTATGGCTCTGGAGGTTTCCGTTTCCTTTGGGACACCAAGTTTGATGCTGCAATGGTGGCCTTCCTCGACTGCCTACAGCAATTTAAGGAGGAGGTGGAAAAAGGTGACTCAGGATTCTGCTTGCCTTACAAGATGGAGAGAGGAAAGATCGAAGACTCCGCCACTGGCAATTCCTATTCTATCAAGTAAGTATTGCTCTTTAATAACACTTATAGTTTTAATTGATTTAAAAAATATTAGGATCTGAGCGTTTAAAGTCATTTTAACAACTATTCACCCCCTAAAGGACGAGATTTATAATGGTACTGATTATCCTAAGAGACCCCAACATGCCTCAACCTGTATATTTTTCCTCAAACTTCTGGACTCCACCCTGGGTGTCTTTTAACTTAGCGTGTTTCTTGTGAAACTAAATGTTAGCGCCCAATATTGAAGTGGGGAGGCCTAATACCTAGAGACACTGATATCATTTCTGATGTTAAGTAATTTAATATTTTTGTGTCTTGACCTTGAAAAAATGTTTTATCACAACCAAATCAAAAATATCTAGTCAACCATGCCAGTAGATGGACGCATGCTAGATGCTTTCCGCGAAGAGTGCCCAAAAAACCAGGGAAATAACATCAGCAAATTCTGATAAGTAACACGATTGGTTAAGTGAGTGTCGAGGATTGTGTGGAAGTGTTCGCGGATGTGAAACTTGAAACCTCGGTGAGTTATTCACATATTTGTAAATAAAAACTGTTCCAGTAAACTTATAAAAATGGACTAATATCATCTTGGAGAATTTATTTTTTGTCAAAATTTGATAAAAGTTTAATCTTTCCAACATTCTTGGTTAAAAAGTTATTCAAAAAAGTATTCACAAGGACACCAAAAGTCTAGGTCTAGTGTAAATTTCCACTACCACCACCTAGTGGGACAAAGACAGAGATAGCAAAAAAAGCTATTAATTAATAGTTATTTAAACGGTTGTTAATAGCAATCGTTTAACTTTAATAGTCGACAAGAATAAATAGTGTACCTATAGGTCGCCAACAAACTGCAGTAATTAGGAAATAGAGGTTAGAAAAAAACGTTTTATGTTTGGCAAAAAATATATATATCTCTTGTGAACAGAAAGGTGTGAATTTAAACATAAGTATCAGCATTTGCCAAAGGCCTTTCAAACCCTTAGTAGGAACTCCAAGAGTCAGTTCAGAGGCTGTTGGTCATGGAATACTGCAGTGATGGCTTGTTAGGAGCTTGAAAACATCCTATTTAGGATGCCTAAAGGAGACAGGAAGAAAAAGCCGAAGGATGTCTCGGAGGGGATGGGTTCTGGACCCGAAGAAGAAGAGTTGAACGAGAGCGTATTGGAAAAGAAAAATGCGAGCCAGATGATGACTGTGATGCACAACTTAATCGACAACCTGTTTCATGACAAGGTCACCACAGGTGTCATGAGCAAGCTCAAGCTCAAAGATGACAACTTGCTATTGATAGTAGCGAACCAAGAGGGACAAAGCCAGCAACTAGACAGGGAGAACGTGCGACTTAGAGAAGAAGGAAAGAAGACACAAGAGGAAGTGACAAAAAGTAAACTCACCTTTGCACAGATAGCGGCAGCAGGACCGTCCGGCAGACCAGGGGCCAGGAGAGCAAAGGAGAGGATACAAAGGAAATTCAATCAAAGGTAATGTCAAAGCTAAATCCAGCTAAGGACAGAATCAAGATCCGTTCCATCAGGCCAGCCGGTAAGGTAGTGGTCAGGGAGACGGAAACTAAAGAGGACACAAACAAGGTAAGACAGGGTATCCTGGCGCTTGAGGGGCTCAAATGTGAGGACCCAAGGAAAAGACGACCACTAGTGACAATATTTGACATGTACACAAACATGACAGTGGCAGAACTAAAGGAGACAATATACAGACAAAATCTAGAAGGGAAGATTACTAGGACGTAGTTTGATGAGGTGTTTGAGCCAAGAGTTTGGACGGGGAAAAGGGAGAGGTGTGTCACCAACCATGTCGCTGAGGTCTCACCAAGAGTCCTCACCAACCATGTCGCTGAGGTCTCACCAAGAGTCCTCACCAACCATGTCGCTGAGGTCTCACCAAGAGTCCTCACCAACCATGTCGCTGAGGTCTCACCAAGAGTCATCACCAACCATGTCGCTGAGGTCTCACCAAGAGTCCTAAGTTTGCTGGTTGGGGGCCGCCTCTACCTCTGATTCAGTAGCGTCTGGGTAAAGGACTTCCTTGTGGTGACAAGGTGAAATAGGTGCAGGGACATAGGACACCGGGTTAAGTTCTGTCAAAAGAAGGAATCGATGTGTGGTCACTGTGGCAAGGAAGGCTACGAGTTGAGAGACTGTAAGGAAAAATTGAAGAAGTGCATCCCTTGCTCTAATATAGGGAATGAAAAGTGTAAACAGGGAGTGTCCCACGTACCAATTGCTTCTGGACAGACAAATCCATAACACGAACTATGATGAATGACGACTTACGAGTATTGACAACAGTACTACAGCGTATACTGGACCAACTCACCTGGATGATTACTGACAGACAATGCGATGGAAGTAAAGGTAGGCCCATTAGTAAGAAGATATCTCAATAAGGAAAACCTCTTTTCGCGCTTTGAGGCAATTGCATTATATTTAGAAGAAGGTACAGGAAAGGTGGATAGAAACATATAAAAGGGAAGAACACAACATGGCTTTTACAATGAAAATAAGAACACAGTTCACACTTTACATTGCTGCCAATGGACAATTGATCATCACCGCTCACCTAGGTTGGGGAATTTGGCGTTGACGATCAATTTTCTTTAAGAGGCAACCATTACCTCTTTGTCCATTGGCAGCAGTAGTAAGAAGAAAAATTCACACTCGATGATTTGGAGAAATATGAGGAGAGCTGCAGAGCACAGAAAAGGTAAGGTTTCCAAGGTGCTTGGGGCGAAATCTCATTCTCAATCTGGAGATGATGTAGCCAGAAATGATGATGATGTAACTTCGACTGTGGAAGAACTTAAGGTGAAACATAAGATCTGGGATGTCCAAAGATGGAAATTTTGGAAAAAGGGTATGATCTTATTGTACATGGTAGAGTTATAGAGGCTGTAAGGTACAGGATGAGATGACTATTAGTGACCATAATCTGATCACTATAGAGATCAAGGCGAGTGAATAAGTACAGGTTGAAGCCGGTAAAAGACTGAGGTATAACATCAGGAAAGCCAATTGGGATAAGCTAAGGGGGCTGCTGGTGCTTCCACCTGAAATTGAAAAAGGGTAGGAACATGAATACCAGCCCGAAGGAGTTTACAAAATCTATTCAAAGGGCAATGAGGACATCCATCCCGCTATTTAAGGATACCCTGAGTATCGGAAATAAACCATGGAATGAGCGATTGAACAGGCTTAGGAGGAATACGAGGGCGGCACACAGTAGGTATCGGAGATGCAATGATCCTGCGGGTTGTGCCTTACTTCTCAATATTTACAGAGGCAAGAAGGATGAGTATGAATCCGCCCTGGTGTTGCTGAAGAGGGTTAGCTGGGAGCAATATGTTCAAGAAGAGCTTAGGAACAACACATCAGGCATACCCTTTAAAATAGCGACAGGGAAGATAAGGCCCCCAGCTATGATGAAGCAGGATGGAGACATTACCTTGTGCTGGGACGAGTCTTCAAGGTTACTGCTGGATACCTTGCTTCCAGATGGCAAGCAGACCCGGGCGATGATGGCGAGGACCAGGATATGATTAAAGAATATGATAATAGAGAGGCGACTGATCCATTGACCAGGTTGAGATTATTAAGGTAATAGCTGAAAAGAAAAGTAAGAAGGTTCCTGGACCTGATGGGATCAAGGTTGAGGTCCTTCAGAAAGTCAGTGAGCAGATAGCTCCCTTCCTAGCGAACGAGTGCATGGTCCAAGGTCGTGTACCAAACTTATGGACGCAGAGTGAGGTGGTGATTCTTAGGGCGAGGCTAAGGATCTGCAGCTCCCTAAGTCGTACAGACCAATTTGTCTCTTGAATGTGTGTGGGAAACTACAAGAGAAGATCCTATGTAGTAGACTGCAAAAGCATCGAGAGGCTGTGGGTATGCATCAGCAGCAGTACGGCTTCAGGAGAGGTAGATCCACGGAGGACGCTATCGGTGAAGCTATGAATCTTGTAAATAGGGCTAATGGAAAGTACGTCATAGGGATATTTGTGAGCTTTTGACAACTTGTGGTGGCTTGCGTTTTTCAAATGACTAAGAGAAATTAACTTTCCAGGGAATCTCTACAGGAGTCTTATGGACTACTGTAGAGATAGATATGCTAAACTGAGATGTCCAGGAATATCAATATGCAAAAATCTTGTCCCCAGATCTGTGGATCGATTTTTTGGGATATAGGACTCGAACCAGGATTAATGGAAATTGAGGCACTCCCTGATATGGCGGGAGGGGTTGCCTTTGAGGATGATTTACTTATAGTGGTTGAAGCTAAATCAAGATGAGAACTGATCAGTGGGTGCCGAGACTTCGAGTGGGAAGGACGTGCTCCACTAAGCAAATTGTTAGGCAGACGCCAAATTCACCCTACGGGGAACCCGCACCTACACTTAACTAAACTCGGGACAGACGTACCGGTGCTATTTGCTGTGGTGGGAATCCTAACGGAGACAACAAACCACAGCAAGGCGTAAAGCGGAACCGGCTGCGAAGCAATACATCGCAGCCGGAGTCTGTCCTCCGGGACACCACAACAACAGACAATCCCACCCACACTGCACAGAGGGGGGCACCAGAGCCCCTCCACACAGGCCACTAGCCTGCCCTTTTCAGGGCCGCGCGAAATGGCCGCCGCACAACTCAACACTAACTCTCATGACACAACAATGGACTCGACTAGTGAAGACACCGAAATGGAATCTGACATAGACGGACAAGGGACCTTTACACTTGCCTCCAAACTGAACAGGAAGAGGAGAATCAGGACTGACCCAAAACAAACATAAAAAAAAAAACAACAATCATGACCTCAAACAAATTCGACGCCCTGAAAAGGGCCGAAAATGACAATGAGGTTACAATGACTGAAGACACACCAGCCGAAACACCTAAATTAAGACTGCCACCCATAGTAACAAGAGGGTCACACCATTACATGAAAATTACAAAATATGCAAAGGAACTGGGAAATAATACCAATGTGTATTTCCTAAAGGACGGACTCAAAATTCATACCACCACGAAACAGAACTTTGACCTGATGCAGCACTTGCTGAAGGACATCAAACAGGAATATCATACATATTCCCTCCCAAGAGACAAGCCGGTCCACGTGGTCGTGAAGGGGCTTCCACCCAACATGCTCACGGAGGACTTGCAGCAAGAACTTGAGGGGCTAGGATACCCCGTGACGCACATTAGGCAATTCACCACTAAAACACCGGCGACAGGTACTACCCAGACGGTCACACTTCTCCCGACATTTCAGGTAACTCTAGCAAAAAACAGCCAGGTTGCAGACATATACAAGACCAAGTTTATTAACAATACACGAGTCAGAGTCGAACCATACATCCCCCCCCTAAACAAAATTGCCCAATGCCATAAATGTCAAAGGTTCGGACATACCAGGAATAACTGCCAGAACAATCCCCGATGTGTAAAATGCCTGTCAGCGCATGACACAAAAGACTGCGCAAAGAAGGACACCACCACCCCGGCACGATGTGTGAACTGCAGAGGGGAACACTCTGCCAACTATAGTAAGTGTCCCGTCTACAGGAAACTCTTAGACGAGAAAATCTCACTCCACACAGCGAAACAAGAAGCTCTGACCCAACAGAGACGTATCCCCCCACCCCCCAAACCCACCGGCAGAGACTTCCCCACTCTCCGTCAACGACCAACGACAGTGGCCGAAACGAGCCAATCCGAGGTCCCGTCAACAAGCCGGCAATACAGCCAGGTCTTGCGGCAAGCAACACGGCCCCCACAACAAGCAGCCCCTGAACAAACATCCACAGCCTCCGACATCAAGGAGCTGTTTAACTTTTTCAAAGATTTAAATATTATTAAATTGATAACCCACTTCAAACCATACCTTACACAGCTAAGGCAAACAAAAGACACAACAGAAAAATTGATGATTGTGATAGAAGGTCTGACTGATTATTTCTCTACTGACTAATGACGGACAAAAGAAAGACACGGACTAAGGACATACTGTGCGTTTTTGTGTGGAACGCGAATGGAATACTCCAGCAAGCAAAAGAATTAGAAGATCTACTAAACACTTATGCAATAGACATAGCTCTTATAAATGAAACGCACTTAAATCCAACAAAAAACATCTACTTTTACGGTTACGAAACCTACAGGACTGATAGAGAAAATAAAACAGGAGGGGGTACAGCTGTCTTTATCAAAAGAAACCTCCCACACTATCAACACCATTTTAAAGATCTAAAACCAATAGAAGCTACAGCAATTAATGTCAACACTCGCAGGGGGAGTATTCTATTCGCGGCCATATACAAGGCGCCGCAGGCGACGCTACAGACACAAGACTTGGACGAACTGACACAGACAGGCAATATAGTACTGGCAGGGGACTTAAACTCCAAACACACAAACTGGAACAGCAGAACTACGACAGCAAACGGGCGTACACTCAATGACCACGCGGACAACAATGACTACCTAGTGATCGCACCAAGCGAGCCGACATTTTACCCTTCAAACTACCTACAAAAACCAGATATAATAGATGTAGTTCTAACAGATATAGGCATCACACCAGCAGACCTCACGGTATTACACGAATTAGATTCAGACCATAACCCAATATTCTGCGAGATAAGTATTACCGCAGATATTGAGATAAGAGGGCTCACTAACAACCAAATAACATGTAATTGGGACACTTTCAAAACAACAATAGAAGACACACTTCCGGAGGCACACCACATACGAGACACGGAAGAAGCCGAAGCAACGCTTCACTTGTTCACGTCGACCGTTCAACAGGCCTATAAGAGTAGTACAGTGAGGGAACCAATCACACACGACCTCCGGAAAAATGACCCACAACTAGATTTTCTCATAGCAGAAAAAAGGGAAGCTAGGAGGGACTGGCAGACATTCAGAACCCCCCAACACAGGGCAGCCTACAACAAGCTAAAAGCACAGGTTAGGAGAAAAGTTAAAAATATCAGGTTAGATAGATGGAACACCTATGTCACTGAGGCAGCCTCTGACAACAGCAAAACATGGAAGATTACAAAACAACTAAGGGGTGATAAAAGAATTAGATCAGTACCAGCCATACACGGGGAAAATGGCGTGGCCTACAAAAGCTCGGAGAAAGCGGAGGCCATAGCCATCACACTAGAAAAACAGTTCACACCCAACCAAAGACCACAGAAAACAAATTTTACTAGGGAAGCCACCATGTCAGTTAGGAGATATTTACTCGAACCAAACAACACGCAGGCACAAGACATCACACTGGAAGAACTTACATCTACTATACAGGAACTTCCCAGAAAAAAAGCTCCAGGTCATGATAATATCACGAACGAGATAGTACAGCACTTGCCACCACGGGCAGTGCGGCTACTCTTGACTATACTCAATACACTACTCTATCTCTGTCATTTCCCGGACGACTGGAAGCTGGCGAAAGTTATAACGATTCCAAAGCCCGGTAAAGACCCTATGTTTCCCCAAAACAGAAGACCGATCAGTCTCCTTCCCACACTTAGTAAATTATTTGAAAAAATGATCCTTAGTAGATTAAAACAAATCACGGATCGGTTAAAGATTATTCCAGAACTTCAGTTCGGCTTCAATAACAAGCACTCCACTGCCCACCCAATAGTAAATATAGTAGAAGACGCCACTCTGGCTTTCGAAGAAAAACAGTATCTAATTGCAATATTTTTAGACATAGAAAAGGCTTTCGACAAAGTGTGGCATATCGGCCTACTTCACAAATTAATCACTCTTGGCTTCCCCTCATGGTTCGTTCACACAATTGCCAGCTTCCTTAGTCTGAGAACATTTAAGGTAACAATGGAGGGTAAAATGTCCCCAACACACCCAATCAGGGCGGGAGTTCCCCAAGGTTCCACGCTATCACCACACCTCTACAACATTTATGTATCAGACATACCCTCAGACCCGAGAGTCAAAGTTAGACAGTTTGCAGACGATACTATGGTTTACGCGCAAAACAGAAACATAAATTACGCAAGTCTAGGAATTCAAAGATACTTGGTAACATTACAAGATTGGTTCACTAAATGGAGAATTAAAGTAAACCCTGACAAATCAGCAGCATTGGTAATATCAAAAAGGCTTCAAAACCCACCAGCTCCATTTATATTATTTAATAAAGAAATACCTATACAGTCATGTGTAAAATATCTAGGCATAACAATAGATAAAAGATTAACATGGAAAAAACACATAGAACTAACAAACACAAAAGCGCTAGGCAGATTCGTACAACTCTACCCACTTTTGAAAGGAAACCAGTTAACAGAACACACCAAACTAATTATATACAGAGCCGTCATTCAGCCGATTCTATTATACAACTGTGTAGCCTGGAGCTACGCATCCTCACACTTATTAAAAAAACTACAGATCACCCAAAACAAAATACTAAGAACGATCACGGGGACAAACTGTTACACCAGAACAGCCGACCTACACACAATGACAAAGAGCAGGGAACTACAAGAGATTTACAAAGATAGGAACGAGAAATTCTACAAACAAAGTGACACACACACAAACTCTATCATAAGATCACTAGGACGCTACGACCCAGACGACACCAGGAAATACAAAAGGCCTAGACTGGCATAGTGACAACAAAAAAAAACATTAAAAAACAAAAAATTTATTAAAAATATATAAAATAAAAAAACCTAGAAAGGAAAATTCCTTTCTATAGAAAAAAAACCCATTAAAAACAAAAAAAACTTAGAAAGGGAAATTCTTCTCAAAAATAATAATAAATAATAAAAAAATATATATATTAGATACTTAAATTAGTTAAATAGCTATCAATATTAATTATACAAAAAAAAAAAAAAGTTACTATGTCAGGAAGCTGGGTGGACGCGGACTCCCCTCTCGAACGGACCGGCAACTCATGAACAAACCGCTCATTTCATCCCACTACTACCCTAGTCATGGCCGGACGCCACTGGGACAACCGACTAGGTTCTCTACTAGCCAGAGGATAATACTGGCGCCGGGGTCGGCCCCAGATGGTGAATGGAGATGTATCCACCTCAATCCAACTCCCAAGAAAAGAAAATCCTACCCCAACAAGAAACTCTAACTACCCTTGCCACGGCCGGACTCCACTGGGACAACCGACATGGTTTTTTACGAGTCAGAGGATAATCCTGGCGCCGTAGTCGGCCCCAGATGGGGAATGGAAATGTAACCATCCATGCCAAACCAAATCCCAGTACAGTTAAACCTACCTACCCATTCCCGGAAGCACGTAACGCCATCACTCACAAGCAATCATTCCTACTATACCCACCTACCTGATCCCAAGAAAAGAAAATCCTTCCAAACCCCCAAATCACAGCGACATCATTCACAATCACCATTATTTCACTCACAGGGTACTAATTTATTTTATTGTATTTATTACAGCATCATCCAACGGTTTCACCTATTCACTGTTTTCACCTTCATATCATGAGGATAAGGGCTAGCGACTGCTGCCTGTAACTCACAAAGCATAATTAGCCCTTTCGAGGATGACCTAGGTTGACGTTTCTGTCAATTTGGATATTCCTAGTCGGGCAACAGCCGTACGGCCAAGATGAGAACTAGAGGCCAAGAGCAATACAGTTCTCACTGGTTTGGACTCTTGGTACAGGAAAGTTAAGCTAAGGTTAGCACCTGAAAAAATGACATATGTACTGTTTAGGGGGGGGGGGGGGGCGGCACTCAAAAAAGACCCAATGATAAAGATTAATAGACAGACTATTAGACTTAGTAGATGCACCAGATATCTTGGCGTTATGTTAGACAAGAAGCCTTCATGACACATGTGGGGAACCTAAGCAGAAGAGGTTTGAGGGTTATGAACAAAATCATAAGGCTGCCTATGTTGCTGATAAGGTTATACCACCAGGCGTTACTATTCTCCATAGTGGGTTGCGGGGCCAGCGCATGGGCTTAACAGTTTAGGAACGTAAGAGTCAAAAGGAAGATCAGGAGCCTTCGGATGAGTGTACTTCTGAATCTCTCTGGTACTTACAAGACTGTAGCAATGGATGTGCTGTACATAACCCTTGGTATCTGGCAACTCGACTTAGAAGTCAGGAAAAGAGCAGCAATGTATTAGTTGAGGAAAGATGATCTGGGAAAGGGGGGGGGAGCTAGCCCGGGAGGGTGTGATGAATGGATTGCAGGTGAAAAATTTCTTGTTAGATCAGTGCAGACGGATTGGAAAAACAACTTAACTGGTAGGAGTAGCTACCAGTTTTTCCCAAGTGTTGTAGAATGGCTTAAAATGGATTTCCTGCAGCCCTCTCCAGGATTGGTTCATTACATTACCGGCTACGGACCATACAGGGCTGCTCTCTTTGAAAGACAACGAACAGACACAGGCCTGTGTGCTTGTGAAAAGAAGGCGACGCACATGGTGCTAGAGTGCATATTTTCGGCTGCGGACAGGGAGATGATTCAAGTCCCATTGCAAGCGTGTGCTATTTACAAAATATTGTGTGATGTGGATTGATGGAGTCTCCTAGATGCGATTGTGGGTGAGGTTTCTATAAGGGAGAGGAATAGATAAGTATCAGACAAGAAAAATTGGAGACGGTACAACGAGTTGAACGACAGACAAATGGACAGGACTGATGACGAGTGTGACGCTACTGGAAGTAGGGACTTGACATCGGACATAGATGCCATGATCCAAAACTGGTACAAAGACAATTAGACTTACAAGGTTAAAACGTTGCTGGCTGGCAGGGTAAAGCAGGATGAGAGAACTTCTGGTTTTTTGGAACCGAGCTGAGGGAAGGCGCCCTCTGGATTCCATTAGCGGGAGTTTCTAAAGAACCAGGAAACGCCGAAATACCAGCTGGTAAATCTCTTATTCGATCAATGTCGTCTTAAGACGGAAGAACTAACCCCTCACTCATATAGTCCAGCCCACTTGTAAACAAGTGTTGTTGCTGGGCTGGAGCTGTCGGGCATCTGGTCCGTCAACCAGTTGCTCAGACGGCTGCTTTCAGTTCATAAGATGCGACCGGGAATAACATCAGAAGACCCTGCAGCCGCCAAGAGGAAATAACTTGTAAATTTGGTTAAGTTAGTTTTAGTCTTTTTTTGTTTTATTTTCTTACTATTTAGGTTAAGTTAGTTTGTAGCGTTTGTAAAAGCTACAACGTTTAAATAACGCTAGACGCAAGATTAATCCAAGCAATAACCCACCACAACCATTGAAGTGACCGAAGATACTCACCGATGCCCCATTCTCTCTCTCTCTCTCTCTGAGCAACGACCAACTATCGTGCACTTGTGGGTCAAACTGAGGGCACTAGAGCTGAAGGCACATTGACCGGACTTATGCAAAGGATATTGGGAATAATAATAATAATAATGTGTGACGTCATTGGTGCTACAGTGCTGCGCGCGCCATAGATTCTAGATAGGTCTAGGTGTTGCTGGCCACATGTATTCCATGCTTTGTTACCCCTTCCCTCTTGTTTATTGTCTTTACTTCCCTTACGTGTGACCCCTACCCCCCCTTTGAGCTTAGTTAGCTTGTATATCGGCGATCAAGCCACTCTTGGCGGGATACCGTACTACGACACATCTACATATCCCTAACAATGTAAGCTCTAAATTACTTTTCAGCGTTTATATTTTTAAATTTCCTTTCGGCTTAAATATCATCTGTTAAATTTCAATATTCTCTTGTACTATTTAAATATATTTTTAAAATATATTTCAATATTCTCTTGTACTATTTAAATATATTTTTAAAATATGAAGTCCGTTAAGCTAGAAATGTATTTAATATTTTTAGTCGATTCTTTTTGGTCTTGCAAACTATATAACATATACTTTAAATTCAGGAAACATTTAATATGTTGATAGTCCTTTTTATATTTCTAATAGAATGAAATATTAGAGACGGAAATATTGAGCTGTTTAACTTGACACTGTAATATTTATCATGTTTAACATTTTAGAGTCCTTCCGGCTCAAGAAAAGGTTAGAACTTTTGGAACGTTTATTTTTAGGAATCCTTAGACTTGTGAAATGTTTAATATGGTCAAATTTTGATATATTTTAGACTGGTTTACTGTGGACCTTCTTTATCTGAAGCCACCCACTTCAATGAGGTTTGAATATTTTTTGGGTGTACTGAGGGTGGTTTTCCGTAAATGGTTTTACACACTCATCCACGCAAATTCGGGTACACTTTCTCTAAATATAACCGTCCTGGTTCCTAAAACCATTGAAGCAACTAATACTTAACCTTAACAGGTTGTAGGATGCGGTGCAAATTGGAATTAAAATTTATCTGAAGCCATACTGTTTCTATGTCAATCCTCCTCCTCCTGTTCCTCTAATTCTCTTCTTCATTATATTTTCATTCAGTTCGCACAATGGCTCCTCAGAGGGCAATTTCCACACTTTGACTTCATTCCCCCTCCCCTTCATGCTCTTCAGTGCCTCTCTTGGCTAATGTCTGGTCATCCTCCTTGGTCTCCCAGAGTTCCTCTCTTTCTTCCATAAGACTCACATTTTGTCTACTATTCTGACCTGCTGCTGCCTCCTATGTATTGTACAGTACTGTTTTACTAACCACAATATCCTCCTCCATCATTTCTGTCCACTTCTCCTTCTCTTCCTCCTCGACCCTCTTTGCTTCATTCTTCCTTGTTCTCCACTATCCTCATTTGGAATCGCTCTCTAAAGATCCTCTTTATTTATTTATTTAATTTAAATGTCTTTATTTATTCTGGCGAAGTTGAGGTGTTTCACCTTGTCCTACACTTAACCAGGTTGCAAAAATTACAATTAAGGAATATTTTTAATTTAAAAGAAATAGGTAAATAAAATAGATCTTAAAAACTAAACAATCAGAAAATACATTTTAAACCAACCACATTCACAAACACTATTACATGATAAATTATTAAAAATTTTCTCTCGTTCATACAAATTATTCACTAACTTAACAAATCATCATACTACAAAATTTATATTGATGTGTTTAATTAGAAACAATTAATTTTAGACAAAGACATAAACACACACATTCATCCAGTTTAACTTCTCATATACTCAAGACCAAAAGCTCAAAGTTAAGTTCTTATTTTATGAGTGCATGCAGTTCTTTTTTGAAAGCAGTTAGCCTAGTCAAATTCCTAGTGTTGATAAGTAGCTCATTTCATGCCCGAGTTGTCGCTACAATCAAGAGTAGGACCGGGATTTGTGTAAGAGTATACAAAGAACGGAAGAATTGCTAGCACGTGAATTAAGCCAATGTTTATTCTTCAAGAACTTAAAACGGGATGAGAGATACTTGGGTGATGATGAGTTAAGAATTTGGAAAGCTAAAGTAAGAGAGTGAAATGAACTTCGCTCTTTTAGTCATAACCATTCCAGTTTTTAGAAGTATGGTGTTATGTGGTTGAAGTATTTTAGATTGTAAAAGAAACGGATGCATTGGTGTTTTAAGCATTGGAGCCGATTGATAGTTCCTGTTAGGTCATTGTATACACTGTCATAGTAATCAAAATGAGGCAGTATCAGACTTTGTACAAGCAAAGCTTTAAGTTCAGATGGTAAGAAATGTTTATAATTCTTTTGAGTGTGTGTATAGCAACGTAGCTTTTTTTTTTTTTTTTTGCAAATGTTGGTCACATGGTCCACCCAAGTCAAATTTTTGTTCATCATTATGCCTACATTCCTTGCATGCAAAGTTAGAGGTACTATAGTAACATTTAACAATTTATCTGGAATAAAAGAGAGATTTAGCAAAGACAAAATTCTATGTGACCCGATGGGGTTTATAACTATACCGTTATTAACTGACCATTCATAAATTGATTTCAAATCCACATTTATTTTATCAACAGTGAAAATAATAAGTATTATAAGGAACATACTTGGTAAAAGTGACAATTGGATGATCAATAGTTATACCTTTGAGTCAATTAACATAAAGTTATTAAAAAAGAGGTGTTATTTAATAGAAGTGATAAATAATTAATTATTCAAGGCTAAAAATTAGATGTCAGGATTTTAATCCTAAGTGTCATATAGATTGTTTAAGAGACTTATAGGAAACATCAGTATTAGAACAAGATTCTATAAAGATATTAGAAAACAGTTTTATCGAAACAGAAAGTGTAAATAGTTAGTGTTTGAACTGGAGTTGTTAACACTATGACAATTAATGAATGATCAGTTTGCAGAATCTAGGAACCAGTCAACAAGGCCAACTATGCTGTATAAACAATTATATTAATTTGCTATTGATGTCAGGAATTAAACACTTATAATTACATAAATTAATTTTCTAAGAATTATCTAGGAACTGATCAAAAGCAACTTGAATTAAAAAGGAACAGTAGTTAAATAAGTTCTATAAAGAAATTAAATTATAGAAAAATTATGTGGGAATTTTATTGAAACAAAAGTTCAAATAAAACTAAACTGGAGTGTTGATAATAATAATAATTAAAAGAGAATAAATTAATACGATCTAAACAGTAAATAAAGCAATTCACAATTACAATATATGATAAAATTGTTCAAACTTGATTAAAAATAAGATGGGGTATTGACTGATTATTTGAAAGATAATTGAAAGAAAATTTTAATAAAATCTAGAAAAATGAATACAAAAGTTTTTACACAATGCAAACAGATTAAGATTGAATTATACATGAAACATGTTAAAATTTGAAATTAAAATTTTCCCAATAACATAGCATACAAGATTAAAATGTTATAGTTTAAAGCATATTATTAGGCCAAGAGGTTCCACACTAAGTTAGCGAAAGAAATAATTGATTAGATAATTGTTGATTAGGTGTCGTCCAGCACAATCAAGGTGGTTTAATAATTTGATATAAGAGAAAGAATGAAATTAAGAAATGTAAACGGAGAATACTTGAAATGTAACTTGAATGTGTATTAAATATATGTCCGTTAAATTTTTACATGTTGTGGAAGATATCTGATTGTGTTGATAAGGGATTCGTTTTCAAATTTTGTTTGTTCATTAAGAACTATATTGTGATGAAAAGTGGCATTATAAATATGGAGATTTTCAGCAATGTTCATTTTTAAGCCTTTGGTTGAAGGTAAGAGATGTTCCATGCATTGGTTAATAGGAGTTGGTTGATGACCTGAGATTTTTAAGTGTTCAGCAAATTTTGATTTGGTTCTGTTAAATTTAAAGTCACTAATGTGTTCAGAATAGCGTTTAGGAAGTGCCCATCCTGTTTGGCCAATGTATGCAGCGTTACAATCACAGGTTAGTTTATATTTTCCACTTTTACTGTAAATATTTTGGATATTGATATTGAAGTTGGAAAGATGTTTTTTGATTGTGTTGTTGGTTCTGAAAGCAATCTTAATATTATGTTTTTTTTTTTAAATTTCAGTGATTTTATTGGTTTCAAGGCCTTTATAGTTAAATTTTACCCATTTAGGTTGGTTAAGATTGTCAGAAATATTTGTGAAGTTGGATTTTCTCCCCATTTGAGATTTTTGTTTCTGAAGAATTTTATATATTACAGAGTGAGATTACCCATTAGAGGTGGCAATTTGTTTGATGATGTTAAATTAATTTTTAAAATAATTTTTGGAAAGTGGTATATGAAGTAGTCTATAAATCAGGCTATTGAAAGTTGCTAATTTTGTTGGAGTTATTATGTATAATGGCATCTGTATAGGTTGGTTTCCTGTAGATTTTGTATGCAAAAGTGTTAGCCTTGGTTTTTGAAATGTTTAGATATAAGTAGTTGCTGCTTTTGTTTTGTTCAAGTTCAATTGTAAATTTCAATTTGGGATGAATGTGATTCAGAATGTCAGCTTTATTAAATAAGGTATAATCAAAGGATATTATCATAGATAATGAATATGTTGTCAACATATCTGCAGTAAAATTGGATGTTTATGTACTTGGTGAGGTAGTTGATGATTTTGGGGTCATTGTTTTTCATGAAAATTTCAGATAATACACATGATATTGGTGATCCCATGGATAGACAGAACATCTGGTTGTGAATAAAATTTATTATTAAACTGAAAGTAGTTCTGACTTGCTATGGTTTGGACTATGCTAGTTATTTGATTGGAAAAGTCTTTTTCTATGAGTGTAGATTTGATTATGTCAATGGTTTCATTGATGGGTACATTTGTATAAAGATTTGAAACATCAAATGACATGAATTTGGAAACAGGGTTCAGAGTTAAATTTTTAATCTTGTTAGTAAGATCTTAAGAACTTTTAACATTGTAGGAGTATGGGAGTTGAAGATTATTATTTAATACAGGGTTTTTTTTGTTGCTATTTTGTAAGCTGGTGCATTCTGGTAGTTGACCAAAGGTCTTATTGGAAAGTTTGGTTTATGAATTTTGGGTAATGTTGTGAACGCAGGAGCTTTAGTATTCATGTTGAGAAGTTTATAGTTGTCTTTAGGATCTGATTAGATGTATTTGTTTTAGTTTGCTTTTAATGGTCTTTTGGTGGTTGGATCAACTTTAAGTTCTAATTATGTTATTGGTCTGTATGAAATCTAATGTTTTGGAGCTGTATTCATCCTGATCTATTAGGACAATGGTATTGCCTTTGTCTGCTTTAACATTGATGATTCTATTTATTTGAAGCTTCTTTTTGAGTTTTTTGATATCAGTGAGTTCATGGGTAAGATTAATTTTGTTTAAATTCTTTGCGATGGTTTTTTGAAGGTGATTACCTATGAGGTGTCATGTTTGTTCTTTGTGTTCATGATCAATACGCTGGATGGCATTCTCACTCTCAATAATAAGAGAATGTATTTTACTTATGAGAGGTTCTGAATGAGAATTAAGTTTATAGCCTTGAGTAAGTATTTGTTCTTCTTTACTATTAAACTGTGTTTTGGTGAGATTTAGAGTTCTAGGATAGAATTTGTGGACTTGTTTGAAAGTTGTTTGTTTGATAGGTTTCTGTGATAATATATCACGTTCATTAATAAATTTGTGAATTTGACGATTTACCAGGAACTTTAATTCTTTTGACAAAGAGGGAATGATACTTATAGGTCGATAGTCATCAACACTGTTAGGCTGACACTTTTTGGGTAAGGGAATTATTTCAGCCCACTTTCAGATAGTTGGGGAGTTAGCATTCATTAGAGAATAGTTGAAAATATATCTTAAAATAGGAAGGATTCTACTTATAGTCTTTTTGTAATAATATAATAGATATCTTGTCATAACCCTGGGCTTTAGATTTTATGTGCATGATAGACTTGTATACTTCATTCAGATAAATATAAGAATAATTAAATTGTACGTTTAGAGTATGATATTGTGATATTCTTTTAATAGTTTGACTCTTTACCAAACTGTCCATTACACTCAAATTACTAAAGTGTACCTCAAAATCCTCAGGTGGAATATCTGTTGAAGAGGTATTATTTTGTTAATTGTTAACTCCTATTTCACACAGCTTTTTCCAAAGTAATCTTGGTGATGTTTGACAACTAGAAATATTAAGCGAATATTTCATTTTATCTTTTCGTATTTTTTGAGTACATTTGTTATGTAACTGTCTGTACAATTCAAAACTATTGGATATAGAATTTAATCCAGCCTTGGAATCATATGTAAATTTTGTGTAACCTGCATCACGTTTTGCCATTAGTGTCAAAATATATTTTTTCATCCAGGGCGATGATCTTAGTGCGTGCACACTTATCATACAGATCGGCTACCATTTCGTCAAATAGTTGTACTTTATCATCAATATTGCTAACTGTGTGTATCAAATACCAAGGCATCCTTATTCAAATTTTTGGTATCAATATTTTATGTAAGAAATTTAGTTTTAATTTTAGGCATTCGGATGGAATATGAAAGATGAATGAGGTCATGGTGAGAGAGGCCGGGGGCAGGAATCTGTCCATGGGAAATAACTCTCTTTGGTTGATTTGTAAACATTAAATTGAGCCAAGGATGTGTAGCATCAGGAGAGCAGACTGTCAAGTTAAAAGCTGAGAACATTTCTAAAAGGTTACTTGAGTCATTAGATTTAACTAAGAAATCTGTGTTAAAATCACCCATCACTATCACGTGCTCATAATTTTAAACATGGTCAGCCATTGCTGACTCAAAATCGCCCCAGCCTCTTATCTTGGATGGTTTATAGACTGCTTGGTTTTAGACCGCTTGGTTTTAGACCGCTTGGTTTCCACTTCTTTTGTTCTAGAGTACCGCCATGGTGTTTCTTTCAAGCTTCTCTTCCCACTGGCTCTCTCACACACCTTTTTCTTAATGCTGCCCGGAATGTTCTCCACTCTTCCTTCTCTGTACTATGTTTGTCCCTTTGTAGGTCTATCTGGTCCTTCACTATTTTCTGGAACTCTGTTCTATGTTCTTCCTCTTTTGACTTCCATACATTTAACCTACTCACCTAATTTTCTGCTGTATTCTTGTTTCTTACTTTCTGTCATGGCTCACACCAGCAGCCAGGGAGTCAAATGGAACCACCCTCACCTCTGTTATATCCTACTCCATTTGCAAATCAAGGAGCATGTAGTCTACCACTGACCTTCTTGACCAATCGACTCTGTACCACATTACCTTATGACTTACTACTTACCCTCCACATTCACACTTCCCCATCCATTTGTCATAGCCTTGCCTTTCTGTCCCAACATTGTCAATAGAGTCTGCCTTTTCTGGTACATCTTCTATCTATAATTATGTATATATATTTTATTATTGTTGAAGAATAACTATTTCTCATGGAATACTCATGTAAGTGTGAAAGGACATATGCAATAATATGAACTTAAACAATGTTTCAGAATCCAGTTCAACTCAGAAGAACAGTGGACCAAAGCTCTCAAGTTTCTCCTGACCAACTTAAAATGGGGGCTGGCCTGGGTCAGCTCACAGTTTACTAAGGATAATACAGACTCGTTGAATCGATAATGCTATCACTGAAGCTACTGTTTCCTAGTACTTTGCTAATCACCCATCAAGCTACTTTGATATTAAGTGGTTTACTGTCCTGTGACATATAAGCCCTCTTCCTACTAATGCAAATACACTACTTTTGTGTCGAACGAAATTTAAATAGGTTTATTTCAAGTTTTAAGTTAAAAGTCAAAAATATAAATTAATTTACTTAAGTTGCATACATTTCTAGCTTCATGTTAATAAATATCAGAATAAACTTCTTACTCTTGGTGTTGTCTTTCTTCTTGATTAATATGTTTATTATTTACTAGTGGCCTGTTACAAAGTTGAAAGACAAAATGTAAAGGATAAAATGTGTATTTATTACAAAGCTCAAGTTATTAAAATAGTAATATCACTAATATAAAACATAATTGCCTTTTGGCTTAAAGATACATGAAAACAGTGTGTAAACACTGTACAATAATTTGATTTAAATAGCAAGTACAACCTGAAAGAAATGTTAGTCTAAGTCTCGATAAGAACAAAAAAGGTCCCTCTTCATAAACTTCCATCTTCTGATCACTTTCATAACCACACATGATTTTTAAATTCTTTGGAATATTCCTTTTTCATAATAAGAATTATGGTAAAAAAAAAAGCACTTACATAGATATTTTAAAAAGTTGGAGAGTACATAGCTGAAACTTGCAGTGTTGCCAGATAACCAATTGCTATCTTGATACACCTGGTTGGAGGTTGAATATACTATTATATATATCATCCATGTCCAACTTCAAGTATTCTGTGATCTACTACCCAGTATCAAAACTAGCGATGATCTACCTCACTCTCCCACTGTCATTCTTCAACTTAAACAAATGTATTATATTTGGCTGAGCTTATGATAAAAATAATAACAAATGATAGTTGCTTCCATAAACCTGACAAGTTTGTTATTTTTAAATCCTTCAAAAATACAAGAAAAAACTCTTTTACAAACTCTCCTTCAGTGAAAGGTTTGCAATTTTTAACGATCAGGTTGATCACCTTGAAGGATGAAATGGTTGCATTTTTAGAATGTGAGCAGGGTTTTGTGGTAATTGTTGTTGAGCAGCTGATTTCGAGCTAAGTTCTTTGAGGTTATGTTTACGAATTTCACTTTTGAGTGGAAAATCATCATCAAATTTACTACGATGAAAAGCATTATAATGACGTTCCAAGTTAACCTTTTTTGGAAAGAAAACTGAGGCATTACAAATTAAACAACAAACAACACTTGTCTTTCACCATCACAAAGAAATACTCAATTTCCCATTCATCGTGAAAATTATAAGTTTTGGTCTTCTTTTGGGCACTCTTTTTTTTAATCTAGGTCTTATGAAATAATTGTGTTAAAAACCATGATACACATGCACACTTTTATAATTTATTAATAAAAAACACAAAGAACTACTTAATTATTGACATTATAGCTAAACAGATATCTCTGTAAAACTCTACTCCTACTGCGCGATGGTAAGACTAGACTATGCCTCAGTGCCACTATGCACGGGGATTCACATCTTCTCTTTCTATCACTCTTGTGGCAGGCCGTGAGTGATGCGATGAGGTCACGCAGGCTTCATCATGGTTAATTTGAAAATGACTTTCACGCAAGCTAGTTAAGGAAATAAAAAGAGGAATGGTTAATGCTTCCCCTTCAAAATTTCAATGAAATCATATAATATCACAACTGAATGTACACGATTTTTACATTTTCATGACTCAATTCCTATGGGCTTATGATGCAATCAACCAAAATTCATCCCGTAATCGATGTGTTGGACATGCCTGATATACAGTATATAGCTTAGTCAAACTTGCAATGTTGCCACTGGTTGGAGGTTGAATATATATATATATATATATATATATATATATATATTAATGAAAGATCAAATACTCCATCTTTAGGCTGTTGCCCTACTAAGCAGAATTGTTGAGCCAGTTTGAGTTGCCTCATCTTCATGGTATGAGGGCGAGTTCAATTGAGGTTGTATTGGTGGATCAATTGAGAATTGCAAGTCATATTAATTAAATGCTTCTTTGTTGTGAATTTTGGTGATAGTGAGAGATTTTGCGTGGTCTCAGGGGCAGGTGGGATGAGGCAGGTTGGGATTTTGGTATGATTTGAATACATTTTGTAAGTGGTGGTGACACTCAGTTTTTTATAGGGTTGGATTTTTTGTTCTTGGGATCAGAGTTTGAAGCAAAAGGTTTTTTTTTTTTCCGTTTGGGAACTGGTATTATTTGTATCTGCCCTTTCATTCCCATATCTACAGCTGCAGCTTGAATGTAATCCTGTCGTGAACGTACAATCCCTCTTATCCTAGAATGGTGGATTGGGGTGAGAGATTTGTGAACAATGGGAATGGTGTGGTAGGATTTTGTTAGGATTAAGTTAGGTAAGTTGAGAGATTGTCAGGCTGTCTGTCTGCCCACTGGCTTAGTTGTTTGTCCATTTTTGCGTATTTACTTTTTTCATATTAAAAATGTGCATCTATCAATTTTTTTTTAATTTTAATTTTCAATTTAAGAAAATTATTTTCTATTTGTATTAAAATGTATTATTATTATATTTTTTCTTCTATCATTGTAGTTAGAATTGTTAATTATTTCTTATGGCTGGCAGATTTTGAATAACAATCCGATCATCAGCCGATTATGGCCCAATCGGGTAAGCCGATTTTGAACCTGGTTATTTCCTGCCCTTCTAAACTGTCTAGGCAGTGATGACTTATCAGTTTTAAGTTGAGTAACAGACACCTTAGTTCGGTGTTCTATTCTTTCTCTTGGCGACCTGGAAAGGGTTTGTCGGATGGATAAGGGAAGGAAGGGGCAATACGTGTTAGGAAAAAACAAATCTTTTAAAGGACATAATGTGTTTAGTGGCTCATACATGGCGGGCTCAGCTCGCAAGTGAGACAGAGAGATATTGTTCTTAGGGTAGATTAAGAGGTTACAGTACAAAAAAAAAATTCTAGTTCATGACTGCTGGACTGCTCAGAAATAATTTCACCTAAATTATTATTTTATAAATATCAACTTACTACTAAATTTAATTATTTAAAATTTAAATAGTAGTAATTTGTTAGTTACTCTTCATGAAAAAGATGGAAACAAATAGTCAGAATCTTAAATTTTAAACAACTTTCCGCTATTTTTTAAATAATTACCATAAATGATAAATAACTCATGCTCTCAGTTGATCATTTTGGATCTATACAGGGTTGCCACACACCTGGAGTAATCATGAACCGTATACAAGACAAACTATTAAGTAGAAAGTATGATTATATTTAACACAGACACTACAAAACACATCAACAAGCTGTTAATTACTGGTGAAAAAACAGGCAATGATCATGTCACATGGCCTATAAAACAGTATCGAAACATGAATAAACTTATTCAATGTACATGCTTGCTATTACTCGGTCAATAAGCAGTTGGTGTTTCGCCTGCTGTCAAGAAATGTAAAACTCAGAATATACAAAACCATAACTTTACCAGTTGTTCTCTATGAGTGCGAAACATGGCCTCTTACCTTGAATGATGAAAACAAATTTAGGGTGTTCGATAGGAAGATACTTGTTCCAAAAATGGGTGAAGAGAGTGAAGGAGGATACATAATGATGAGCTGCATACTCTCTACTCATCATCAAACATTGTTAGGGGGAAAAAAGTATATCAGAAACTAACCTTTTTGTCTGGTGGATTCTGTGTCTAGAAAAAGGGGGGGTGGGGGGGGGACGCAACATTGACAAGGGCCTGATGAGCTTCAACATGTAAATCCGACCCTTACACTAACATATTTTCTTATGTAGCACATAACCTAGACCCAAATAAAAAGTTGACACTTTTGTAATGAATTTTAAGTAATTTAATGATGTTATCTATTTTAAGATTATTTTTTAAGCTCAGCATAGCCCTAATTAATTTTTTTCTAACTAGATTGAGGATGCTTTGTATACTCCATTGGTACGTCTTGGATTACTATAAACTTTAAATAAAACCAACATAGATACGTGTGCAGGAGGTGTTGATAATGTGAGACTGACCTACCATCACATCAAGTGCTAAAAGAGTCTCCCCTCCTCTTTGAAACATGTTTGCACACAATTCACCATGTTTTCTGATTCACGCCTCAACATGTCTACATCGATATTGTTTATTTCTGTCGTGATGTTTGCCTGGAGATCCCGAATGGGGTTATGACTCTCTCAGCAGAAACTGAAAACCACACGCCCATATTTTGCAAATTAATTGGTGTCTTTTGAAGCCCATGAGAGTTTTCTGATGCCCAAATAATAAACTATCATCCTTGTTCATTTGGTCAACGCATTAAATAAAACAATCAAACCAGCTCCTAAAATATATTCCCCCATCAAAACTTTATGTATTGTTTTAGAAAATAAAGCTTAAGATTGTAATTCAAAAATGAAATAAAAACTGTTGATTACACTTATCAATAAAGATTTTGTCCCAAGGCAACTCAAGGGTGATCTATACCTATTTTTTTCCGCCGATTTCAGAACTGTATTATTATATCCCCCATAGTTTTAAAGTTACGCCCTCTTTAAAGTCATACAGTGTGTAAGTAAACTCTCTCTAGTGAAGTGGGCGAAGTGGCTAGCAATCGCAGTCAAGTTGGCATAACAGACTCCCTGCTTTGTGAAAAAACCTTCAAACCTCTCTTTTTTCAACCTTATGCTGTTCAAGGCCATGCTAATGAGTAATGTGATATATGACATATTTTGGACATGATGGATCAGATGTTTGCTTGCCTACTCTCTCAGTCAGCACTCCTGGCCAGTTGATGGTCAGAGTGCGCTCTGTGAACTTCTAATGCTGTGTGTTTCTCTGTCATAAGTTGCTATTAATGCAATTAAATGTATATATTTGTATAGTGTTTAAGTAGCTTAGCATATATTTTGTAGTGTTTAGAACACCAAGTGGTACAATGCCTAGAAATTGTGTTAACCATCCGGACTTCACTTGCTACATTTGTGGTGAGGTAACTTTTAAAAATAGCAAACATAGTTTTACTTGGCTCATTAAGAAGTGCTATAAGCTTTATTTTGGTTGCAATATTGGTGACCAAGTTAAAAATAGTAAACATAGTTTTACTCTGCTCATTAAGAAGTGCTATAAGCTTTATTTTGGTTGCAATATTGGTGACCAAGTTAAAAATAGCAAACATAGTTTTACTCTGCTCATTAAGAAGTGCTATAAGCTTTATTTTGGTTGCAATATTGGTGACCAAGTTAAAAATTGGGCTCATTTTTATTGTGTCACGAGTTGGTCAAAGGGTTCTAGGCCCAATGATTTGGTGGGAACCAAAAGATCACTCTACAGATTGTTACTTTTGTCTCATAAATATTTCAGGCATCAATTCTAAATCAAAATACACCGTGACATACCCCAATTTACAATCTGCCATGAGGCCTGTGCCTCAGTAAAGAATTGCCAGTACCAAAGCCTCCAGAAAATGTCATACTTAATGTTTATGGACAAGAAGAAGAAGAGGTGAATGTAGAGCATGGTAATGATGATGATGATGATGTAAGGTTTGATCCCACATTTGAAGCTTCCTCTTCATATTCTGAACCACATTTACTTACTCAAGGAGATCTCATTGACATTGTTCGAGATTTGAATCTATCTAAAAGGCAAGCAGAACTTTTAGGATCCAGATTGAAAGGCTGATATCTCCTCCACAAAGAAACAAAAATATGTGTTTTTAGAGATAGGTATAGTGACTTTAATGATTTATTTTCCCTAGAAGATCGGCTTGTTTTTTGAAACGGTGTTTATTCTGCTATGGAAACACTTGTGCACAAGTACAAAACCGAGGAGTGGCGTTTATTTATTGATTCTTCTAAAGCTAGCTTTAAAGCTGTGCTTCTCCACAATGGAAATAAGTTTCCATCAGTGCCACTAGCTCATGTTGCCGATATGAAAGAAACATATGTGAGCATGAAACTCCTTCTGGAAAAACTCGAGTATGATGAATACAAATGGAATCTCTGTAGTGACTTGAAAGTCATTGATCTTTTGCTTGGAATACAACTTGGTTTCACAAAGTACTGCTGTTTTCTTTGTGAGTGGGACAGCAGAGACTGGCAAAATCACTATATCCAGAAACAGTGGCCAAAGCGTACATCACTAACATCAGGAAATAAGAATGTTGTCAATACATCACTCGTCGAACCGAAAAAAAGTGTATTTACCTCCACTCCGTATAAAGCTTGGTCTTACGAAAAACTTTGATAAAGCGATGGGTCAATGTGGGCTTGGATTTACATACTTAAGACAAAAATTTCCAAAGATCAAAGAGGGGATCTTTATAGGACTTCAAATAAGAGAATTGATTAAAGATGAGAACTTCGATGGTCAGTTGAATCAGGTTGAAAAGGCTGTGTGGGATTCTTTCAAGAGTATTTGCCGGAACTTTTTAGAGAAACATAAGGCAGACAACTACAAAGAATTAGTGAATGTTTTGTTAAACTTTTACAAGATCATGGGATGTAACATGTCTTTGAAAATACATTTTTTAGATTCACACCTGGATTTCCTCCCAGAAAATCTTGGAGCAGTCAGTGACAAACATGGTGAACGGTTTCATCAAGACATTTATGGAATGGAAAAACGTTACCGGGGCAAGTGGAGTCCAAAAATTCTTGCTAACTATTGTTGGACCCTTAAGAGGGATGTTCCAGAGGCAAAATACAGCAGAAAATCCTACACTTATACCTTTTAGGAGAGATAAGCCCTTTTCTATGTCTGTATTTTGATAAACATAACACTGTAAAATTGAAATGGGTATTACTCAAAATTCTTACGTGATAGAAAAATTCTAAAAATAGATTCGAATTCAGCACAAAAAATACTATTAGATCCACATATTTTCGCTTTTGGGACAAAAAAATAACTTTTTTTACTACCCAGTGTTATTTGCATATTTATTATTTCATCATCATATGTTATCATATGTTAACCTATTTTCTACGAAGTTAAAAGAGTTTATGCTGAAGTATAAATTATGTGTGGTGTTTCTTCCTATATAACCTTGTTCAAATGTTATAACCACCATTAAAATTGTTTTGTACAATTTTTAATCAATTTTATAATCAATCTTATTTATTAAAATTACAATTTAGAAATAAGGATTTTCATGCCCCATTCCCTTTAAGGCGTCACTTTCGTGTTCGACTAGCCGCTGATGCTGGGGTGATCGGAGTTTGAATCCCGGTGGGGTCAACTGAAAGTAGTTTCTATCCATATGGTTTCCCACTCTGCTTCCACGCAAATTCAGGTAGATTACCTCTAAAATGCTTCCTTCTTCATACCCAGCCTATTAGAGTAATTATCATAAATATGTACAGCCTGAACAGGTAGTAAGATGCTGGAATGAAACAAACAAATAAATTGCAACCATAAACAAACGGACTTTTAAAAAATGAGGGGCATACTTCGTGGGCATTATTAGATTGATTGGTCAGAGATAAAGTTATATAAATATTCTTCTGAATGTTATTTATTACAGACATATTGTCCGACAACTTAGCTCAGTTGGTAGCGAGTCTGCCTACTAAGCAAAAGGTTCCGGGTTAGATTCCTGGCATGACCAAAATATTTATAATTGGTGAAATGTGGGTTTCCCCTTTCAAAGTGATGAATTAATGGCTGAGGGCTGGGTGCTGTGTCTGTTTTAGATTTAATTTTGCATGTAAGTTGTGAACTGATATATTTAGTTAGTTCAGAAAGTGCGCATTAAACACTCTTGGGTTTGATCGAAAATAATCTACCACTAAAATATCCTGGTTATTTTCTTAACTACTCACTTAAGGGGGTGTTGTTTGTTTATCTTATCTGGGGAAAGCTTTGGCTACTTTGTAATGTTACGAGTTTGTACCAAAAGAACTAAGACCGATTGCTCATACCAAATATTTCACTCAACGCCATAGCTTAAAATAATCGTGGAAAACTGACTTTATATCATTGGTGTGTAAACCCAAATGCCTCAGATTTGGTTCTTGTCTAAGAGTTAACATTAAAAAAAATATTGTATGGGTTTTTAATAACTTGATTTACATTTTCAACATGCTTTTGAAATTCTATGGAAGGCATAGCCTATAGTTTTAAATAAAATTATAGTACTTCTTTTTTTAATTATAAATATTTGATACAAATAATCTACTTGCTTTTTATTTTTAAGAAATGAGTTTAATTATTACATATTCATTTAAATTTATAATAAATAATATTAATTATTGATTTGCTATTTCTTAGTTTATAATATATTTTAATAAAATTGTTTTAAGTTGGACCATCATTATTAATGTAAATATTGGTATATTTGTATTATTTTTTATTTTTCTCTCATTAATTTTTTAAATTTTATTTCTTATAAAATAAAATTATTTCTAACATATTAAAATAATAGGCATTGAAAATGCTATGATATTTACTTCCTTGAAAATTGGTCAAAATATCGTGTAAGTCCCCTTAAAATATTTAGAATAGTCAAAAAACTTATGTTTTTCCAGGATCCTCCATTTTCTTGGTATGTTCAGCCCCCACTTTTAAAGATCTTCCTTAATCACTGGTCGCTTCGCTTGCAGTTGTGACTTTTCTCGGCTCATTCAAGATCGGAAATCTCGCCATAAATACAGAAGTGTGCGCATGTGTGTGCAGAGATTGTTTATTACTATACTGTGAAGCTCTCAACTTAGTGAATTAACAAGCATCGCATGATTTTGGATGATGTGGATCTAGGCCTGTTGGTTGGTGCTTAATGCCCTAGTTGGCAGGTTCTAACTAGTGTGTATTGTAGAGCAGAGCTCGGGGCAGTTGGTTCATGCAGTTGGTGTAGACAGTTGTCAAGTGTGTATTAAGATGAGTCCATTTAATGACCATGTTCCTCACGCGCTATGAGCGTAACCATGATTAAGGCATTGGTTAGACATTGGTTAAGGACTTGGTCAATGGTCGTTGGAAGTGAAGAGTCGCATCAGCGCCAGCCCCTAATTTACGGTATCAGAAGAAACCAGTTGAGCTATACTTTGTCTTCGGCGGCCCAGTCAGTCCACAGTGTTGCCAGAACTATCAGCACTTTAGAACCCACCCCCTTCCCTTCACCCATCTAAAGAGTGAGACTGAGTTAGCAAGCAAACAAAACAAAGTTCTAACCCTCTGAAACATTTATCGCAGGTAGCAATAACCTCTGAATGGAAGGGGGAGTCTAAACTTGTACAAAGCCTTGACGAGGGCTATTAGGAGAGAGTACCTAGGATTGTCACAAATAGAAGACAATGCATCTGTCAACTGGTTTGGTCTTTCATTGAAATTCATCCTGAGCAAAGCATACAAGAATTGGAAGTTTTCTAGCTCTCATATGTTCATTCGTAATCAAATTGGGGTATGGTCTGGTTTGCCAGTGATGGGGAGGTCAGGCATCAAATCATGCCCAGGTGTGTGTCTACAAACAGTTCCCCCCCCCCCCCCCCCCCACTCTTACCTCCATGCAAATTTGGTTACAATGTCTCTAAATTCTACCTTACTATTTCTATACCCTATTAGTGAATTTAAATGGGTATAGATCAGATAAGTACACAATAGAAAAAATTATAATATTAAGACATGGTGCTAAGAATAAATATATTATTGTTATTAGCACCGCCTTTTAATACCCTTTCGGGTTGTACACACTTGCGCTAATGTGTAATGGTAGGGTGATTGTGAGATTAAATGGAGGACCTACAGTTTAACGTGGGATCCGAACCACGGTGGAGGCCTGGCATTCCTCACATTCACAAGTTGTGATTAATACACGTCTTGTCAGAGGTGAAGGAAGGGTTTGGCAATCAGATAAATCTGTGCCGGGACCTAGGATTGAACCCCGGACCCTCAGCACAGAAGTCCGACACCTTACCCCTAGACCGCCAGGTCACCAGATACCTATACTATTATTTACTGAATAATTAGGGTCTACTTGTAACAAGTGTTGGTATTTAATGTATTTATCTACACCAGTACGCCTAGGGGTTTGTTTGGGTTATGGAACTGACAAGGAGATCCCGGATAGTTCAATAGGTATAGAAGTTAGCGAGTAGAGCTGAATGACCAGGGTTCAAATCCCTGTTCTTTCGTAATTTTTCTATCCTTACACAATCACTCCATCAGAATGTCATCTAAAAATACATATTGGTTTAATTTAAACTAGTTTAAAAAATGATATAGTGGGACTCATTATACGCATCATTAGGTATGCAAACTGAACGTCAAGTTCATCTAGTCTGATTTGCTGTTTACAGCAAGGTCCAGATTCGAATCTCGAGAGGAATTAATGAGTATCTTTTCCTAAACAGATTATCACTCTTCCTCCACACAAATATAAGTACACTTTCTCTAAACTCTACTTTCACCATCTTTACAAACCCTTTGAGTATTAATTACAAGTGTGTATAGCCCGGACAGGTCTTGAGACATGGGGGTAAGGGGGATATAGACCTACGCATAGATTCCATAATTGGAGCTTAGGCCAGGGAATATGTCTTTGTAACATCTTGTGTCACTCGAATACATAGCTATCAACTGTATCAACAGTAAGTAATGAATAAATTAAAGTACACAAGGCATTTAGAAAAACATGAAAGAAGTTATGACTGGAATTCAAACCCTGACTGCCCCGTCATCGGAAGTCCAGACTCTTGTGAGAATGACGCCTAACCTGTCATGCATCTACAAATTGTAGGTTCTGTTTCCTTAGGTTGGGTAATATTGACATAGGTCTGTCACAGGATCAAGAACTAAAAGTGCAAAAGAATGTTAAAAGAAATGAAAATACTTCACAATCATTATTCAAAGCAGTGTTATCTGTGAATGAGAACAAAATACTACTTGTATTTCATACTAAATACTTTAGCAATAAACTTTTCATCCTGGTATTCTTTTTATCACAGAGTCTTACTATCCGTTCGGGCTACTAGTCGATGGTATTAGTAACTTGTGAGTTCATTGCCGCACTTACTAAAGTACGCCACCTCTCCTTATCTTGAGCTAGTCCTATCCAGTCCACCTCATTACTCATGAGGATGACAAATAAAGTTGTATACTTGTTTTGGGGGAGAAATTCCGCTAATAGTTTACTGAAGACTTTTTTTTGAAATATAAATATTTTTTAAGATGGCTTTAGTAATTTGGTTCAAATTGGGTAATTGTTAAGCTCTTTGCATTATTAATAGTATATATATGTTTATTGTTTTTCTAAAAAAAAATCATTTAGTAACAGTAAACTAATTTGTAATGTAAAGTTTTTTTGAAAATATCTCTAATGATTTGGTTCAAAATTGAAAATCGAGAACTATTTTGTAATATCAATATTAATGTATCTTTATTTATCTAAATTAATTTAAGGTTTGTTTGGTTACGGTGAATGATATAAAATTTGAATTTTTTTGAAATTAATCTTGAAGATTGAATTCAAATTATTAATTTTTCATGGTAACACGATAGCAAATAATGTTAGGGTAGTTTACAAATCATTTATTTTTGAGAGTTAAAATTTTGTTAAATAGCCATTTTTGAACAATTTGGTTTAAAATTGATTAATAAAGAGGGTTTATTTTGAGTAACGAGATGATTTGTTTGTTTTGATGAGGAAAACATACCTAAGGATAGATAGTTTACTCAAAACCTAATTTTGAAAATTATCTTTGAAGCTATTATACTTACACAATATGAGAAAGTTTGTGCAATTGTGTCGTACGCTTTATTTACTATATCTCATGTATTTATTTTAATTTCATTGTTATGTTTATTTTATTTTAAGCTTACTTATAGCTAAAAAGATAATGGAAATTACTATTGGTGAACTGTTTGAGAGAGACATTTAATTTCATGTCACCCACTTCGGTGGCTGCATGGTCTAACACGCTACTCTCGCCGTAGACTAGACTGACGATGACGGGGAAATTGAGGTTAGTATCTCGGTCGAAGGTACTAAAGGGTTCTTACAAAATTGTTTCCCACTCTCCATCCTCGCAAATGTGTACACTTCTTATAAATATAACCTTCCTAAACCCTAAAACCATGAGCGTAATTAGTACATAAGCGTATAACCTGAATGGGTAGTAAGACACAGTTCTAAAAAAATAATATCATATTGAATTATTTATGTTGGCCATTCATGTTTTTTACACAATATATAGTGTATATGTTGTACTTGTGTATGTCGTACACTATTTCACAAAAAATTTTTTTTGTTTCTTTAAAAATATATTTCTCTCCAGGTAATGTGTATTCCAAAAAGCTTTTCATATTAGTAAGTAAATTTTCTTAGGGCTGATTGTGTAATGTATAATTTTTTTTTATTTCTGGTTGCTGCTTATAACATTATATAATGTAAAATATTTTTATTCAAAGATAGGAGGTCTATGTATACTTTATGATCATCTCTAAAACCGTCTTCACTACTCAAGATTGTATTTTTTTAACTAATCTAAAATTCGCATATGTAAATTGATTAAGTTTCATTAGTTTTACTTTGTAAATCAGTTTGTATATTTTCTTATTATTGTGCCTCAAAAGTTTTACAAGTAAATTGGAAAAATATATATGTAAGATCCACCTTTTTTTAAGTTTGGGACCACATATAACATTAGAACCATCATAATCCTGAGGCCAGAAATGTTCATGATTACCATAATTTCTTTAGCCTGTGAGAAAGTAAAAAGGTTATAAAATTTGTAATCAAGGCCGTAGCCAGCCAATAATTTCAGGGGAGGGTTTGGTGGGCCCATCCCCCAATTGATGGAGGCTAGAAAAAATTCTAAATAAAAAACTGTTCTTGAAGTGATCTGAAGTGTATTTTATGGCAACACTACTCCCTAACTATCGGAGGCTATGACAAATTCTAATTATTAAACAGATCTAGAAGCTTTCTTAAGTGTTTTTTTATGGTACCATAACCCCCTAACTGCCAGAGACTAGGAAAAATCTCTATATCTAAACAACTCTAGAAGCTCTTTAAAGTGTTTTTATGGTAACATGACCCCCTAACTGCCGGAGGCTAGGGAAAATCTATTTATTTAAACACCTCTGGAAGCTCTCTGAAGAGTCTTTTATGACACCATAACACCCTAACTGCTGAGGGCTGGGAAAATTTCTAAATATTAAACACCTCTAGAAGCTATCTGAAATTTTTTTATGACAACATAACACCATAACTGTCGAAGGCTAGAAAAATTCTAAATAATAAACACCTCTGGAAGCTCTCTGAAGTGCTTTTTATGGTAACACAGCACCCTAATTTGTACTTGTACCTTAATTTTGATATTGTTTGAACCATAAATAAAGCCATATATATTTTGTTCATAAAATTTCAGGGGGGAGGGGGGTTTGAACCCCGAAACCCCCCCCCCCCCTGACTACGGCCTTGTTTGTAATCAATATTATTCTAAATAATGGTAAGTACAATAAAATTAAATAGTTTAAAAACAAAAATAGGTCTGTATTCAATTATATAGATTTACTATTACTAACTAATGTTAATCCATATTTTTCAGGTTCGGATTATACGCTAATGGTTTTTGAATACAATAATATTAACTATTTATTCAATGGGAACAGTTAGTAAGATGAGGTGCTTAGGAAATATAAAAACATTTTCAATTAATGGTTAAAAATTTAATATTCAATTATGTGCCCACCACTCGCAACAAATAGATTTTAAAAAGTGATTTGACTCAATAAGTATTTTCCTGCTCCTTCTGTCAACTTTAGGCCTCAGCCTAGGCCCTAAACTACACTACACTACACTACACTAAAGGGGTGGAGGTTGAACTAAGCAAAGAGAGAGGAAAGGAACAATAAGTGCACTGGTCTCACAAACCAGCTCTTGTGCGTGCACACACACACACACACACACACACACACACACACACCCCACACACACACACACACACACACACACACACACACACACACACACCTACCTCAGCCCATGAACGTTTAAAAATTACAAAATGTTTGTGGATTTCTGTCTGATTATTTTATCGCCTTAAATATCGATGCTTAAATTGTACGCCTACCACACTCAGGCAAATACATTAATTCCTATTTATGATTTAAAATAGTGGGAACATAATTTCAAAGCTTCACAATATTGAAATAAATTGTTTGTCTCATAACTTGTAAAACAATCGTGGCAACGCTGTAAATGGAAGACCCTTGTAAATTGCTAAACAGCACAAGTAGTTCCCAGTATTCCTACAAGTAACGTTATACTAAGGCTACCAAACTATTTCAAATTTTAATTTTATAAATAGGCTTTTAAAGCTCAGTAGTAAACTAATAAATTATAAATAAATAGCTAAAACAAGGAGATAAATATTATCTAGCCCTGTGATTTCTTCTTTTCCAACATTAATACTTACATCCATATTAATCTTATTAAAGTAGTTATTCATTTTAAAAAGATATAAAAAAATATAATAGAATACTAGTTGAAAATTTTAATCCCAGAAAATTGAAGTAAAAATTGTTTTGCTTTATATAGTAAAATTCAATTTTGAATATTTAACTTAATGAAGTCATTATAAGCAAAATAGTGTAAGGCTGAAAATGTGATAGTTCTCATTGTATAATTTAATTAGTAAGATTAGTAAAAGTTATACAGAGTCCTCTTTCTAGATAATATAAATTTATTGGTGAAAACCGATTTCAAATACATAGACCGATTTTGTCACAATCTTTTATTTTGTAATACCATGTTTTTATGGGTGAATTAGTGTTGATCGGCCCCTTAAGACATTGGCTAGAGAGTTAAGATCCCACTGTTGCCAAGGGAAGTGAGATCTCTAGCCATGACTTTAAGATAATGGTGACCGGGGATGGGTGAACGAACACTCAGCAGGTTGACGCTAATGTATGAGGGCAGATTCTTTATTGAATAAACCTAGAGTGGTGTGATGTGCCTGACTTTAGTTTAAGCTACCTGATTAGACCTCTCACTTACAGAATGATAGCCAGCAGTCTCTTATATTTTGTGTCAGATAGTGGAATAATGTCCGCCTAACCTAACATTTTGGTGTAGAAGTGGAATAGTAACCCTTACACGTAATCCTTACACTTAGTGTCAGAATAGGATGATTATGTATGATAGTTCACGATAATCTTTACATTTTGGTTTATCAGAAGTGGGATCTTTATACATCGTGATTAGAAGTAAGGCTTTCACATCCTGATCCTCATAAAAACGTGCGGCTACCTCTTACAATACATGCTTTCTAACTAAGCTTTCACCCCTCTATAGTCTCTTGTGACTGGCGAAGAATGAAATAAAACTGATAAAGAAAACCACTCAAAGGTTGGAACAAAGATAAGGCTCCTCCAAGTTGCTGTGACTGGCGTCAGGATCGCTACACTCTGGCCGTATTTGGCCGCTCCGCAATATGACCCGAGGGCCAGTCTTGGTCGCATTGAACATGGGGCCAATCAAAATAACACCACTCCTGTAGTTTAACTCTAAATATTAAAACTAAAGATAGATCAAGATAGATTATTAACTAAGCCTCATCTGCACATAAATGTTTGTCTGCTTGGAGCACTTTGAGTAGAATGAGTTTATTGTGATCCTACAAAATCTTATTTTGTTTAATTTGCTATGACTATGCTCAAGGGCGCACCTGGGGGAGGGGGGGGGGCTGAAGCCACCTTCCCCCCCTCCCCCCCAGCTGAAGGCCCTCCTCTAGAAAATTAAGAATATTACAAAAATATTATTAGCACTATTTTCTGTCATTAAATTATATTTTGTTTAAATATATATAATATAAAACAAATATTTTTATGCAATAATTAGGGCTTTTCAAAGGAATACTTTTTTTTTTTAAATTTTACTGTAAATTTGTAGCCCAAACTCTCGGATTAGAGGGGCCCAAATACAAATAATGGAAATCAACAAAAAGATAAGTTAAAATATGTAAATTAGAGTGGGCAGTGAGAGTAATTTATATTAATGATGCTGGACCTGTAATACGTCCCAATGCAAAAAAAAAAGGAAACACGGTCCTCCTTACAACAAAACATAAATATAAGTAGAAAGATTAAGTTACAAGGGGAGATGCCAGGGTAAAATGATTGCATAAACTAGGGATAACCAGACTTAATTATATATATAAAGACGGCAGGTCAAAAAAATAGAGTTTTATTATATGAATGCAATATTTAACAATATGATATATTTGGGCGTGATATTCACTTATTCTTTTTATTTTTTTGATATGATTTTATATTACAACATAATATTATAAATGCCCTTTCACCAGTAATTCCTTGACACATAGAAAGATTAAAAAGTTTAAATGTAAATAAAATTTTAATTTATACTTTATGTTTATGAAAATCATACTCAACGTTTAGCATAAATAATTTCGACATCTAGTTCATACAGATATCTCTAAAGGGTAAAGTCTTTTACTTTTATCATTGTGAACTCTAAATAGAATAGTTTACTTTTTTATATTTATACACAACTAACAATATTTCGCGCATTAACATTTGAATGTTCTGGCACAATGTCCGTACTGAATCCTTCACAATAAATCAAAATAAATATTTATAATTCCTAAGTCATAAGTCTAAGTTTAAATTTAATGTTTTTTAGAACACATAGTTTACGCATGGCATTACCATTAATATGAAAATGTTCTGTCTTAAAGTCCTGACTTACATCTTCCAAAAATATCTTTAATAATTTACAAGTCATAAATGGACTTTAAGTTCATTAAATACTCTAAGTTTAATGTTTTCACAACAAATAGTTCACGCATGACATTATCATTAATATGAAAATGTTCTTGACTTAATGTCCTTACTTAAATCTTCCAACATATCATTAATAATTTACAAGTCATAAATAAACTTTAAGTTCGTTAAATATTCTAAGTTTTAATTTGATGTTCACACAACACATACTTTGACCAAAAAAAAATATAAATAAATATCCGAAAGAGAATTTTGATATAAAAAAAAAATATAAGAAAAATATATTATGCCAAAAATGAATTTCTCCTTACATCTTTTCTATTAAACAAGTCCTTGAAGCCTAAGCTTCGTCCGTCTGCTTCCAGACCTGGCCTAAGAGTGACGCCATAGTTTCCTGGGCGGTCTTTTATACGGTGCAAACTCCATGAACACAAGAGACAGGATCCACAAAGGAAGGGGGGGAACGTGCGTGACCAGGAAACGTCTGTATTTTTCGAGAAGCCGAACTCGTGTATTCTAGAACGAAAATTCTCTTCTTCTGGGGTTGGCGAAGGTTGGCAATATGCTAGCGAACTCTAGCGGGGCGTGTCCGGACTCTTGTTTCACAAAGGCAGTCGTTGACCGGGTGAAGTAGGGGCTGGATGTGTTTATGTTTTCTCGACTGTAGCCGGGATGGTGATATTGGGTAAGTAATATTTTGATGACTCGTTGACTAACATTAGCTTGTAGCCATATGAATGCTACAAATCTCCCCCTCTTGATCAGGTGAAGGTGTGTGTGTGTGTGGGGGGGTGTGGCATCCCCGACTCTCTCCTGCGCCATGGGTTGAAGGAGGTCCACAGAAGTACTTCCATCGCTTGTTAGACGTCGTGATGATCGCCGGCCATTGCAGTCCCATCTATACTCGGTGGGTCCCAGTAATCAGTAAGTAGCGTCTCTAGCCGTCCGCCGCCCCATAGTGGACTGGTACGTCATTCGCCAATGCGCTGACTTGTACTTCAGCTCCCAAGCTGACTACAGATGAGGTTGCCGATGCCTCCTTCTATGTCCCAGAGTTGTTTCCCCTCGGCCAATCATTCGGCCACGCACATAAGAAAGGAAAAAGGTGTATGGAAGATGCCGGAACACAGGAGTTCATGAAGCTGCACATAAGAGACACAAGTTAGAGTTCATAAAACTTAGAGTGACACATTTGAGTCTTAACGCAGGGTCTTCTTAATCTTCTCGAAGATTACCTGCATCCGTTGGCCACATGACTACCTCCTCGCTCTCATCCGAGGATATAAGAAAACAATACCATTGCACAAATAGTCACAACAAACTGTTTCCTCTTGTACACAGGGTTCATTATGCTTATCTCGCACGAGACTGTGGCCACCATCTTGTACGTCGTCGGACTGGCTTCTCCAAGATATCTTGATGAAATCCCATACAATTTCATGTCCATTTTGCCTCGGGCCCGAGCTTGCATCATGGATAAACTTAAACCTACGAGCTAACTTATAACTAAATATCAATAACACTTAACCTAAATCACATGACTTGCCGTCTGTTATCCCCAGTGACTCTTAGGTCAGCGCTCTTTATGTGGCTGACATGAGCACGTCTTGTCTCGGAAGCGTCGGCAACTTTCTGGAGGAGGACCGTGACAGGGGTGAGAAACTTATTCAGCTCCCATGGGCCACACCACCTGGGACACAGCTTCGCTGATCTTTTGTCGACCGCGGAGCTCAAGGGAAAATTTTTACACAGAACAAGGTCGCCAACTTTAAATGAAACGGGAATCCTACCTTTATTATATACATTAGCCACCCTCCTCTGTGCCTTCCTAAGGTGATCTAAGGCACTTCTACACTTCTCCTCCAGGGATACCTCATCACTATCCTCTAACAAAGGGTGGATGTCCCAGATATTGAAAAGGGGGTGAATCAGCTCCCGTCCTAGGAACACAGAAGATGGCGAACATCCGGTCGATTCGTGGTAGGCAGAATTAAATGCCATATTTAGGAAATCTAACTCCTGATCCCACTTCAGTTGATTTTGACTATGAAAAATCGTCAAGGCTATTCCTAGATTTCTGTTAAAACGTTCAACGTGGTTAGGCCCCGGGTGGTAAGGACTGGTGGTGATATGTCTAATGCCCCACTCGAAGCACATGTCATGAAAAGAGACAGATCTAAAACAGGGTCCGTTGTCACTAACTATGGCTCGGGGAGCCCCGAAGAATGCCCAAACACGCCGACACAGGGCGTTAACAGTAGTCCTAGCTTTCATGTTACGTAGAGGAATCAACATCACGAATTTAGAGAAGGCGTCAACCAAAACGAGAATACAAGTGTTTCCCAGAGATGACCGGGTGATAGGCCCCACATAATCAACGAACACTTTCTCCCAGGGGCGTTGGGCTACATCGGCCGAATGTAGTCCAACCCTGGAATTATGGGCAGGTTTGGCCATCTGACAATCCTCGCAGCGATTCACCCAATCCTTAACGTCCTGATATTGTCCAGGCCAAAAGAACTCTCGAGAAATTTTCCTAACTGTCTTTAATACACCAAGGTGACCTCCAAATATAGAATTATGAAAATATTTCATTAACATGGGGCGTACAGCCACAGGAACAACGACCTTCCTACCTTTCCCTTTAGCCAGGTTGATAACAAGCAAATCCTTCCATATCGAATATTGCCCCACTTGTTCCCCTTTTTGGATCCTATCCATGATTTCACGGCACCATGGGTCACTTCCCTGATGATCCCTGATAGAAACAAAGGACTCGGGGATTGACTTGATCACACATGAAGCTGGCATAACTTCCTCTGAACCAATAGGGTCACGGTCTTCCGCCATGCGTGAAAGAGCATCCGCAGTAACATTGAGTTTCCCGGATATGTGATGGGTCGAGAATCTAAATCGGGACAACCTCCAAACCCACCTTCCTACTTTACCTAATTGCTTTGGATGGTTCCACATCCAAGCGAGCGCCTGGTTATCCGTATACAGTTCAAATTTTCTCTGTTCTAAATAATCAGCGAACCGTTCTATACCATAAACACAGGACAAGCATTCTTTCTCATAGGCGCTGTACCTCCTTTCGGCCTCGGTGAGTGTCCGGCTAGCGAACGCCACCGGCCTGACACCCTCCGAAGTCCTCTGGGACAGCACAGCCCCTAGAGCAACCGCCGAAGCATCAACATGAAGAAGGAACGGCATAGAAAAGTCAGGCATTCTCAATACCTCGGGTGAGATGAGTTTCTCTTTTAAAAGATTGAAACCACGAGCCTGCTCCGCCCCCCAACTAAAGGTAACACCCTTCTTTTTTAAGGAGTTAAGGGGCGCGGCAATCTCAGAAAAAGATGGAATGAACCTAGCATAATACGCGCACATGCCGATGAAACGCATGACACCCTTAAGATTCCTAGGTGGGGGGTATTCAACGATAGGGCGGATGCGCTCAGGGTCAACGAGAAGATTTCCAGAACAGATTACATAGCCCAAATATTTAATGGAAGACTTCGCCCACGTGACTTTATCTGGGTTAACAGTCAAGCCTACCCTACGCAATCGACCTAATACTTCCTCTAAATGCTTCACATGATCACTCATAGAGTCGCTGTACACACATATATCATCTAAATAATTGAATACGTACTTAAACTTGATATCAGAAAGGACGTGATCAAGGACCCGACTCAATGCTTGCCCACCTATACTACAACCCAAGGGAACACGATTAAATTCATACTGTCTCCAAGGGGTGACAAATGCCGTATATTTCTTTGATGACTCGACCAGGGCGCATTGCAAAAAACTTGCATTAAGGTCAATTAGACTGAATACCTTCGCTCTACCTAGGTGCTGAAAAGCTGAGTCAATACTCGGCATTGGGTAAGGGTCGAATTGAATTTTTTTGTTTATTTTCCTATAGTCTACAACCAATCTATAACCATCCCCTTTCTTGGGTATAATAAATGCGGGACTGGCATAGGGAGAATTAGACGGACGTATGACTCCTTTGGATTCTAGATCCTCAATCAACTCTCTGAAAATCTGCATTTTGGGGGGGGCACACGTGTAGGGACCTGATCTCACAGGGACGTTGTCCTCAACCACAATCTCATAAGGTAATACATCACATTTACCAAGTCTGGGGGTAATAACATCAGAAAACCTTAAAATAATACCATTAATAATATCTTCGTCCCTATTTATGATGTACATGGAAGAAAACTTAGAGGAGCGACAAAAAGCAATTTTATTCCTTGGGGAGAATCCAAAAGTTAATTCTCCCAGACTCGAATTAATTATAGCTCCAGTTTCCCACAAAAAATCGTTTCCCAATATTATATCGTAGGGGAGGGCCGGTACACAAAACAAACTTCTTTTCCAAGAAAATCCAGCAATTTTAATGGACAAAACTACCTTCTTTCTAGCTAGTAACAAATCCCCATTTCCCACAACGAATGGCTTCGTAACTATCCTTTCAATAGGAATTTTCCTCAACCCAATTATACTATCTAGAAAACTAGAGTTGATAAAAGATCCACTAGAACCAGTATCCAGTAGGGCCGATCCGGTATTTGACCCAATCGTAACCACTACAACAGGAGGAAGGGGACAGGTCTGTTTATAATCCTTACGCGAGATGGGCCCCTTTTCAACACCCCGCGTTAAGCGTTTCCCCCTAAACAATCACGTTGGTAGTGCCCAAAACGACCACAACGAAAGCACTTAATATGAGATATATCTGCCCTTCTAATAACACCAATCGGCCTCCGGGACTGCCTAGCTAAAGGATCAACATTAGAGGGAGCAGTAGCAGAAGCCGATACCACCCTATTTTGAGGGGAGTTATTATGAACTCGCGCTGGGTAGTCTTCGAGATATTCTTTTTCTGCTAACAATGAACCCTCGATATTAAATGCCAAAGAATATAATTCTGTCAGGGTGGTAGGTTTGTTTGAAAATACAAAGTGTCTCCTAGTTAACGGCGAAACATTCTCTAAAATAATCTCTACTACTTCTTCCTCGGCGAGATTTAAATTTAATATCTCTGCGGCTTCTGAAATAGCCAGGACGAACAACCGGAACGGTTCCTGGGGCCGCTGAAAGCGTCGTACCATTTCCTTACAAAGTCTCTCCTTCTCTCTCTTTGAGCATAAAGATTCAAGGATGCGGCCCTTTACTATATTCCAAGGAAGTCCTAATTGTAAACATTCAGAAACTAGGTGTGCTAAAAAACCCGAAGTTCTCCCTAAACATAACGTCAGGAACTCAACATCATCCACTAGTCTAAGTTTAGCAACTCTATTTGCCTCTAATAGAAAATTAAATAAGGCCGAACAAGACTGACCGTCACAAACTTGAAGTAGCTTTAAACGCTCACCTGCCACCTTACTCTGAGTTTTCGAGGTGGCCGTAACTTGCTGATAGTTAACAGAAGCCCTGGGGGGAGTAATTTTCTCACGAGCCCTATTTAACTCTAAAAGATCTGATTTACCTGGCTCGGAATCTTCCAGAGGGGGCTGGCTAATGTTTTGTCTAATATTAATATTATCAGTGTCGCTGGACTTACTGATACTTTCTGACAGCAGGGACCGCAATACACCAACAGTAGCCTCTGGGGGGAATGAGATGCCTCTCTCCTTGAGCTCCCGGCGAAGATCCACTGAATTCAGTCTGTATACATCCGATCTGCTGTTAACCACGCTCCCAGGTGCGGTGTCCATGTTGGATGATAAGTTCATGAAACAAAAGGTCAAAGCATTAATATTATATTGAACGCACACTTGCACGCACTCTATAGCAGGGTTGCGCAGCTTTGTAGCCCAAACTCTCGGATTAGAGGGGCCCAAATACAAATAATGGAAATCAACAAAAAGATAAGTTAAAATATGTAAATTAGAGTGGGCAGTGAGAGTAATTTATATTAATGATGCTGGACCCGTAATACGTCCCAATGCAAAAAAAAAAGGAAACACGGTCCTCCTTACAACAAAACATAAATATAAGTAGAAAGATTAAGTTACAAGGGGAGATGCCAGGGTAAAATGATTGCATAAACTAGGGATAACCAGACTTAATTATATATATAAAGACGGCAGGTCAAAAAAATAGAGTTTTATTATATGAATGCAATATTTAACAATATGATATATTTGGGCGTGATATTCACTTATTCTTTTTATTTTTTTGATATGATTTTATATTACAACATAATATTATAAATGCCCTTTCACCAGTAATTCCTTGACACATAGAAAGATTAAAAAGTTTAAATGAAAATAAAATTTTAATTTATACTTTATGTTTATGAAAATCATACTCAACGTTTAGCATAAATAATTTCGACATCTAGTTCATACAGATATCTCTAAAGGGTAAAGTCTTTTACTTTTATCATTGTGAACTCTAAATAGAATAGTTTACTTTTTTATATTTATACACAACTAACAATATTTCGCGCATTAACATTTGAATGTTCTGGCACAATGTCCGTACTGAATCCTTCACAATAAATCAAAATAAATATTTATAATTCCTAAGTCATAAGTCTAAGTTTAAATTTAATGTTTTTTAGAACACATAGTTTACGCATGGCATTACCATTAATATGAAAATGTTCTGTCTTAAAGTCCTGACTTACATCTTCCAAAAATATCTTTAATAATTTACAAGTCATAAATGGACTTTAAGTTCATTAAATACTCTAAGTTTAATGTTTTCACAACAAATAGTTCACGCATGACATTATCATTAATATGAAAATGTTCTTGACTTAATGTCCTTACTTAAATCTTCCAACATATCATTAATAATTTACAAGTCATAAATAAACTTTAAGTTCGTTAAATATTCTAAGTTTTAATTTGATGTTCACACAACACATACTTTGACCAAAAAAAAATATAAATAAATATCCGAAAGAGAATTTTGATATAAAAAAAAAATATAAGAAAAATATATTATGCCAAAAATGAATTTCTCCTTACATCTTTTCTATTAAACAAGTCCTTGAAGCCTAAGCTTCGTCCGTCTGCTTCCAGACCTGGCCTAAGAGTGACGCCATAGTTTCCTGGGCGGTCTTTTATACGGTGCAAACTCCATGAACACAAGAGACAGGATCCACAAAGGAAGGGGGGGAACGTGCGTGACCAGGAAACGTCTGTATTTTTCGAGAAGCCGAACTCGTGTATTCTAGAACGAAAATTCTCTTCTTCTGGGGTTGGCGAAGGTTGGCAATATGCTAGCGAACTCTAGCGGGGCGTGTCCGGACTCTTGTTTCACAAAGGCAGTCGTTGACCGGGTGAAGTAGGGGCTGGATGTGTTTATGTTTTCTCGACTGTAGCCGGGATGGTGATATTGGGTAAGTAATATTTTGATGACTCGTTGACTAACATTAGCTTGTAGCCATATGAATGCTACAAATTTGCACTTAAATGAAAACTGGATCTGTGATGCTGTAATATTTTCTAAAAATGGTTAGTCTTTGCTCTTTGTACATAAAGTTTTGAAGTGAATACAGTAATTGAAATTATTATTTTAGAGCAATTATGTAAACACTATTATAACAGGAAGAGGAGAAGGGGCAGTTGATATCATATACTCCACACCCACCAACTTCAAATCCTGGGTGTGAAGAAGAATGTGTAAACACAGACCCGTTAACCAGTGGCGTACACAGTGACAGAGGGTAGGCCAAGGATCCGATTTTGGTACAAATTAGATTAAATATTACCACTTGCAGTCTTTGAAATAAAAACTTTCCCCTCCCGCTTTTTAGGTGGCATCGCTGCTTCTCTATCTTTCTTTTCCCTCTCACTTCGAATCAAATTTACAAATGTTACACTAATTGAAATATATAATTGTGCAATTATGAAAATTATTATGTTAAAAAAAAACCTCCAGCTCAAAACCCTGGGTGCACCCCTGACCTTGCTCATTGATAAAGGAAGACTAGTCTCCACTCGGCTGTCAACCAGTCAGGTGGCTGTATTGATAAACAAAGATGAAAGAACAGCTATGAATTATGTATGATAAGCTAAAAGAGATTGTGGGCGGTATGCAAGAACTTGGCTAAGTGGATGCTTAGTGGACCGATAGTGTGGTCCCGAGGGGACTTAATTGTATCTACTCGGAATGGTATCCATCCAGACAGTTTTGTAATAAACTGCTTTTGTGAAAATCCTGAATTGTATCCACCTGAATTATATCAACAAAAACTGGAATTGTATACACTCGGAATGGTATCATCCATTCAGAGAGTTTTAAAATATACACCTTTAAGAGAAACTCTGAATCATATCCACAAATGGCCGACTTGAGGTTTAACAGAAGGAACTTTTAACGTAAAAGCTTTGTCACACTTCTGGTAGAGGGCAGCAGGATGGAATCTTCTTAACTTAACTACTTATATACTAGAGTGCAGCCAAATCAGTATGTTAATTCAATCAAATTATTTAAATAAGTTTAAGTAATTATTTGAAATTCTTAGACCCCTATAAATCTGCCAATATTACATAGAATATTACAAAGCATAGCGTTCTAAATTATTTCTGATTTCCAATTAAACACATTGCTGTAATTAGTTTTTATTTTACTTGACATGTATTGTAGGGTAAGGGATGTGCTGCAGAGGATATTCGTATCCTATATCAGCCAGTCCTGCTCGATTATACACTTTAGGCCAGGGGAACAGAAGTTAAATGAATGGACATTAGCAGCACCTTTTAACCTATGATGACGCAAGCAAACCCACGCTAGTGTCAACAAAGCATCCACTTAGTCAAGTTCTTGCATACAGCCCTAAATACTAGAGTTGCTTCTTGCTTGTCATGCAGAATGAGTGAGGACTGAGAAATAGTGTCATTTGTCCTTCCTCTACAGACCACCCTAATAAACATTTAATCTCAGCATGGACCATGAGTGAAGATAGCAAAAAATTTGTTTCTTTCGATACCAGAGTGTGAGTACTAATATCAGTAAAAGTATTAGAAAAGAAGTATTGAGTAAAAAATATTAATATCGAAAGGAAAATACCGATTTTTAGTAAAGTATCAATACTTTTTTCACATCCCTAGGGACATGTAATCAACATGCAATGCGAATCAACAATTATGTTAACTTTTCTAAACCCCTACTATAATTTTTGTGTATGTTATTTTTAACATTAAAACTTGGAATACAAATGCAAGAAACTAATTTATTATTATAAGAGTACATGTCAGAGATACCTTGGTAAAAGACCGCTTAGAAATAAGCTAAAAACAAAATTTATCACGATGTTACCTCAAAAGGGTATGGTTTGAGTTGTGAAACATGAGCATAGAGCAAAGGTTGTCCACTTTTACTATCTACTAATTGAACCGTACGTTGCTCAAAAATTTGTTAATAACAACTGGCTCTGACCAGCGAAAGTTCAATTTACCCGCAATCCCTGTAGCATTATCACTAATTTGCTGGATTTTATAAACTACCTGTTGACCTACCTTATAAGGAACCGGATGTCTATCTTTGTTGTAGTGTTTACCAACACGAGCTTGTGACCATTTTAAATGTTGACTGTGTTAGTCCACATGTGGAGGTGTGACACTCTTGCAAAAAGGAAGTGCGTGATGGGCATTAAAAAACCAGAGGTCACAAGAGAAAACAGTGTTTTATTTATTCATAATTTTAAAATTCAATAATAGTAAAAAAGGCAGTATGGAATTTAAAACAAGTGAATTCGAGGTTCAATCAGCTTTACGTAAATACAGATACATCACTCACAGGGGTAGAGAACCCATTGAACTAATTCCTAGTCAAACATTTTCATACGAACGGCAGAAGGCCGCGCTACCAATATAACAATACTCCAGTTGAGCTATCAAAGGTGAGACAGTGCAATTAAAACGCTAAACTCCACCAGACTAATGTGTTTTCTAGGACAACCTAAGTCCAACATATCTCTAACCATGTAGAAATTTACACTCGCACAACAATTACTAAAGTGCCCTGTAATTTATAGACATTAATTAAGGTGGCCTGAGAATTTCCCGAAGGAGATAATTGCTAGATTAATTAAATATAACTCTGCCCGAACATCCACCTGAGGACACCCAAGGTCGACAGACATTAATGGGCCAAGACGGTTAAGTCCGTCGTATAACAATATTGAAACTGAACATTTAGACACCCTGTAGTGGGCTGTTCCCATAGTTAAAGTCTATTAAGGTTCACAATAACATTCAGATTTAACATACGCTAATATATAAATTTACCCTAAACAAAATAACGTCTTTGATGAATATCTAAGTCTAACATATAACTATAAGAGTACATCGTGTCCATTGAAGGACTATCCAAATTTTAAGTTTTTATTTACAATTATTATTTAGTTTTACAATCTAGTCGATGTAGCTAAAGTTTTACTAGTAATAGTAAACAGAGAAACTAGCGCGAAATACATAAGTGACGGTAAGAGCGCACTGATTAAATCAAAAGGTCTCTATTTTTATCACGACACCTAATTTTAAGCAAGGTCGTGGATTAGCCACAAAAAGAACCATAAACCATAATGTAAGTTAGACCCATTGAAGTTAAACCCAAACCGTAATTTAGAACAACAATTCCCCCCATAATATTGCCAAAAGGAATTTAGAATAATAACAACAATCTCAGAAGAGACTCAAGTCGGCGCCCCCACCTTCTCAATGCCAGTGGAATAGTTAGTGACGAACTAAAACTTGCAGGCTATTTTATACCAATTCTAAACTTCAACCTCTTCCTCAGAGAGGGGGAATTCAGGGGGAAAAGAGAACAAAAGAAAGGAGGCGAGCAGCGCTCAAGGTGGGAAAAAGGGGTAACTCTGGTAACTTATAGATCGCGCTGATAGCATTCAATTTGGAGAACCGGAAACAACTTGAATCAAGTTACAGTTTATATTCCTTGTGGGCGGGGCAATAATCACAGGTGGACTGTAGACTCTAGCCCCACTTTAGTCTGTAGCGAGGTTTTCTTGGTAGAGTGTTGTCGTGACGAGAGCAGTCGAGCGGGCCGCGTTCAACAGGCTGATGGTGAGTAAGGCCCATATAACTCAGCGTTGAACTGTTTGTGTTCGTTCATGTTCGTGACATCGTTACAGAGGGAGCTTCTTTCTTGCCTTCCTTTTTGGACTACTGGTAAAGACCACTTAAGATTCAGGGGTGTCAAAAGTTCATGGCCCAACAACGGTTCTGCGGGCGTATCCTTGTGAATCCGGACAACTGGGCGCCGCCATCTGGGCGCCGCCAACTGGGCGCGGCCAACTGGGCGCCAGGACAACTGGGCGCTAGGACAACTGGGCGCCAGGACAACTGGGCGCCAAAAGTAACCCAATTTTTTCTTTTTTTACAAAAATTCACTTTTTTGCAATGCATTTTTTTCAAGTAACCTCACTTTCTTCTTTTTAAAAAAATTCACTTTTTTACAATGCAATTTTTCTTTTTCAACAAAAATTCACTTTTTGCAATGCATTTTTTTCAAGTAACCCCATTTTTTTCTTATATTTCTCAATTTAAATTAAAAATTGATGGGTAAAAACTAGCATAAAAAGTGATGGGTGAAAGCTATCATAATGCAAAGTGATGGGTAAAAAATAGCATAATGCGCAGCATCATATTTTATTCAAATGTTCTTTGTCTTGTATTAATGCATTGCAATATTATGTGCAACACCACGTAAAAACAAAATGATGTCTCTATTATTATAGTCTCTAACTAGTCTTAAAATTCTAGCATCGAATTCTCGATACTTTCTTTTTTTTTTTTTCGGCGTGGGCTCATGTCCAGCTACAAGATGTTCATAGTAGATATCTCTTACATCTTGTACTTTACGTAGAGCATCAATAAATTTCCATATTGTGGAATGTTGCATGCCCAGCTTAGTTCCAAGCCTGCGATGTGCAGCTTCAGCATGATCTGTACCATTTAATACTCTTGTGTAAAGATTCCATATATTTGGTGGAAATAATGCCATTCGTCGTCCAACGCCTCTGCGATTTCTACGACCTATATAATTGTCTTCAAACCAGTCTGGAAGTTCTTTTGCCAACAAATCTAAAGCTTGGTCTAAATCATTTTCTGGAACAAATGCCAGAGCTGATATCATCCATGCTTTCAAACAAAACTCGGCATTGTTGTTGTATTGTTGAATAAGTTCCAACGCACATATTTGTTTTCTCATGTTATGTGTTAGATGGTAAAATAATCATGTATTTCAACTTGGGGTGAACACTCTCTAATAGCACTTATTGCATTGGATTCAAAGTCACATGAAATTGTTTGTGGTTGAAAGGTAGGTTAACTTTCTTGTAACATTTCAAAAAGTCGTACGTACGTAGCTCTTTGTTTATTAGGTAGGAGTGCATGTATAATTGGATGCACCCCTCCAAATTGCTTACCAAGCACCATATAGATTTGTGCAAACAGTAGTGGGGCAGTCTTAAACGTTCCATCTCCATATAAGGCCTCTGCGTCACGTAATATTTGCAGATTACGTTGTCGACCAAAAATAAGGATTATTTTTAATTTTTGTGGTTTTTTTTTAGAAATTTTATCATATCAAATAGTCTAACTTTATAAATATAAATTAATTAAGTTTCCTCTACTAAGATTTTTTTAAATCAACTCCCAAAATGAATATTTACGTAATTGAAAAATATATGATGTTGCGCTAAAAAATATGATTAATTAAAAAAAATTTTTTAGTTATCCGTCACTTTTTTATTTTCATTGAAAAATATATTTAAAAAATGGTGCATTTTTTATTCTAAAAAAATTTGCATAAGTTAATTTTTTTTAAAAGTTTTATTTTAGCGCCCAGTTGTCTTGGCGCCCAGTTGTCCTGGCGCCCAGTTCGCACGCGCCCAGTTGACTGCGCCCGGTTGGCGGCGCCCAGATGGCGGCGCCCAGTTGTCCTAGACCGGTATCCTTGTGACTACTATTTTCGGAATTGTTGAAAGCAATTTGTAGTCATTGTAAATTAGAATCCCATTCTCTCTTATGGAGATTATGGTAGGCTATGAGTGCAAATTTTAAATTTCTATGGGATCTCTCACATAAATTAGGCTGAGGATAATAAGGCACAGTAGTATAATGTTTTACACCAAGATGAAAACACAGGTTTTTGAAGATGTGAGAAGTTAATTGAGAACCATTGTCAGAAAATATGTAACATGGTAAACCAAAGTTTTTGAAAATGTCATTTTGTAAAGCACATACAGTGTGTTCACAAACTTAGAGAATCCATCTACTGCCTTTAGAATGTATTAGCTACCATATTTTTTTAGATCTGGTTAATGGGCTAAAAAAAATCTATGAACAAACGTTGCATCGGAAATTCTGATACTGTTGATGACAAGTAGCAATATCTATAATTTTTACCTGATTTTGACCGTAAGCAAATGTCACAGGACCGAACGTTGTCATGTAGGGTAGGTGGGGGCAAAAACCCCGCATGTCTTTTTTAAACTCATAACGTGTAGTTTAATCACCGGCCTCCAGGGTGCAGATCGGTTTCAACCCCACCAGTTGTGTGGAAGAAACTTAAGGCGGTTGGATGTCGGCATAACGAAAAAATGAGGTAAGCGTATTTTTACCAGTTTTTATGTAATATTTCCCTTGATTTACTTGAATGTTGTCAGCAGATTAATGAAGGTACTACAAAATGTAACTTTCTGCTGTGAAGGCAAGAGGTGAAGTCTGTTATCATGTAAGAACCCTTTCCTATTCTTGATCCATCCATCCTGGTATATATGGGGGGTCAATGATAACATCAAGGTTTGGGGTAAAAACCCGCGCCTGTCTTGGGGCAAAAGCCCGCATCAGGTCAGAGTGCGGGCTTTTGCCTCAATGCCTCTGAATATTAAATTTTCCTTACAAATTGAATTATTTTGTCTTGAACATCAATATTTTGGTAAGATATTTTAAATTAAAATGTAATATTGCCTAAATAATAATCTAATGATAAAATCTAATAATGATCTAATAATAACTGTAAAATATATAATAATATAATATTAAAATAATAATCTAGTACCTAATAATATTGCCTAAATAATAATATAATAATAAAACCTAATAATGATCTAACAATAACAGTAAAATATATAATAATAAAATACTAACATAATAATCTAATACCTAATAATATTGCCTAGATAATAAAATCTAATATTATGTAAAATCTAATAAGTAATCTAAAATTGTTTCTCTTGTGTTTCAGAAACTAGAAAAGAAAAACGGAACACAGGCCCATGACAGAAGCCATTCTCAACCATGCACGCACACTGATTGAACAAGGGTCATCAAGCAGCCAAGGCTATTGGTTTTCATGAGAAAAGTCTGCGTACTCGATTGAAGATAGGAAGAGGGGCTGCAAAGCTTGGGCGTTTACGCAAAGTCTTTTCCGAAGAACAAGAAGAGGAAATTGTCAAACACTGTATTGAAATGGACAAGCGTTTCTTTGGCCTGACATTGAAGTCTTTGCGGTTTCTGATATACAGTTATGCAGTGAAAAACGGCATAGAACCCCCATTCCCCACACAAAGCCAACTTGCTGGGAGAGATTTCACCAGAGAATTCATGAGGAGGAACAAGTCTCTCAGCATAGCCCGAAAAACCAGTGTCGCCAGAAATATGGGGTTCAACAGAACTCAAATAGATCAATATTTTGAAAACCTGGAAACCTGTATGATAAGATATGGATTTCCACCTGAACGTGTTTATAATATGGATGAAACGGGGGTCCAAACAGTGCCAAATAAGCTCCCCAAACACGTGGCCCCAACTGGCAAAAAAGAGGTGGCAAAATCTGTGGCAGCTGAACAAGGTGGAACTGTGTCAGTTGCATGTTCAATGAACACGACTGGTCACTTTTTACCTCCATTTTTCATTTTCGCGTGTAAGAGACTCAATCTCCTTCTTATTAAAATTGGACCAGCCGGACGTGCCATGGCAGTAACAGACAAAGGCTATATGAACACTCCAACCTTTATCAAGTGGCTTGACCATTTTATCAAATTCACCAACCCTACACAAGAGAAGCCTATTTTGCTGATACTGGACAATCATGTTTCACATGTTAGCCTTGAGGCTGTTAAAGCAAAACATGTGCACATGTTGAGCCTCCCACCTCACAGCAGCCATAAAACCCAGCCCCTCGATCGCAACTTTTTCAGGCCATTAAAGGCTTATTACGATGCTTTTGCTGACTGCTGGAATGCGACTAATCCGGGTCAAGTCCTGAGTATCTACAACGTGGCTGAGACTTTCAAGACAGCATTTGAGAAAGCGGCTACCATGGAAAATGCAGTCCAAGGTTTTCGCGCAACGGGGATCCATCCCATGGACAAAAACAAGTTTACTGAGGCTGATTTTTTACCTGCAGAAATGACCGATCAAGACCAAGAAGACGTTCTTGAAGAAGATGAAAGAAGATTCATAATCTTTGAGCAGGAAAATGAGTCAGCCGTGGGTTGTGAGCCTAGTGAAATCTCTGAATGTCCTCCAAACACCAACTCATCGATCCCTGCGGTTCCTGAGGAAGGCCCAAGTAATCCCACACTAGATGATTCTCCATCGGAAAGGCCTAACGAAGAACTGATCTCCAATTCCAGCAACCCCTCCATCCCTCCAGGTACCAGCTATGAATAAAACGTCGGCCAAGCCATTCCAGGACCCTCTCAAATCAAGACACCGCCGGAAGACATCATTCCTCTCCCCAAAATTCAAATAAAAAGCAAACGCTCTGGTAGAGGTTTGAAGTCAGTAATACTGACATCTACCCCCAACAAAGAGCGTTTGGAAAAAATATCAGCAGAAAAAGAAACTAGAAAGAATAACAATTGCAACAAGCAACTTTTACCCGCAGCCAAACCAAAAAGAAATAGAAGGAAGAAATCACATTCCAGTTCTTCAGAATCGGACACCAACATCTCCATCCATAGTGAAAGCTCCGATCTGGATGGTTTATTTTCTGAAGAGGAAGAAAAAAGAGAAAATGACACTTCATCACTTCAAATCGGTGACTGATGTTGCCAAGGTGCACGGGAAAACTAAAAACTGCTTCAGGCTCTACATAATTAAAGTCATCTCGTTTTACAGGGATGGCTACCATGGGCTGTTTTACAAGCGAGTACCTAAAAGCCAACGGTTTTATGAGACAGCTGAAGAGGCCTATATCGAGAAGAATGATATTCAGATGAAGCTCTCCAAACCAATTCGAAATTCTTCTGTAAGATTCCAAAACACAATAAGTTTCCCGGAAGACTTGACTAATTTAACAATTTATTGAATAAAATTACTCACGAAACATTCTTTAATAATTTGAAGTTCAATGTTTTTTTGCTTCATTTTTTAAACGCGATAGTTGAACACAAATTACCTATTCTTTAAAACTTTGACAATCAATGTTTTTCTTTTCAAAATAGGCTTATGTTTACCAAAATTATTTAAGACTCAGTTTTTTTGGTGATAGGAACATTTAGTCAGTGATTTCCATTGATCTCACGATGACTTATTACGTCTATTTGGTTTATTCTGAGAAATACATTTTTTATTACATTACATTTAATCATTGAAACCCTTCCCTTTTTCCAAAAAGTTGTGAAATGGGGTAAAAACCCGCATTGCGGATTTTTGTCCCAGCCGTGCGGGTTTTTACCCCATCATGTGGGGCAAAAGCCCGCAAAAAGAGGTTTTAGAAAAATTCAAATTGCTCTCTTGACACAGCACTGTTACTGTAAATAGGTATGGCCGACATCCTAATCTATCAGTTAAATCCGTTTTCGATGGAATATTGACCCACTAGCGCCCACAATACCAAAAAAACCTGAAACTGCGGGTTTTTGCCCCCACCTACCCTATGTCTCTGTCCATACCGTGCCAAAAAAAATTCTTACCTATAAACATGATGGTTTTGGCCACCCCTAGATATGGTCCAACCGGCGAAATATGGTAAAATTGAATTAAAAGATTTTGGAACATATATTTTCCTTTGAGATTAAGTTGATGGTTTGTAGTATAAAATTTGATTTAGAATTTTATAATTGCTAATATTATCTTTATTTGATATTCTTTCAATGAGCTTACTTAGTTCTTGTTCCTTTTGTTGTGCTCACTGCCTGGATGTATACATTTCTCGTATTTGTGTTAAGAATCCAATATTCGAAATTTTTTGTTGGCCCTTTATATTGTTTCTTCTTCAAACATCCTAGAGAGCGCATCAGCCACCGAATTATCCTTGCCTTTTGTATTCACAATGTTAAATCTAAGTTATTGTAGCTGAGTAATCCAATGTGCTATCTTATCTATTTGTCGTGGGTGTTGAAGTAGCCACGCTTCAGCCGAGTCATCTGTGTGTCGTTCAAACGGGTGCGATTCCAAATGTCTCAATTTACTAATGTCATATATAATAGCAAGGGCTTCAAGTTCATAGGTGGGATAATCTAATTCGCGGGGTGTAGAGTATGACTGGCGTACGCTACTGGTAGTATTTGTCCTTCTATTCTTTGAGCTAGCGTATCTCCAAAGCCTGAAGAAGAAGCGTCGGATGAAGGATGAAGGGCTTGTCAAAATCTTCCATTTATAAAACGGTTGCCATAGTAAGATATTTTTTAAGTTGAGTGAAAGCTTGTTTAGCCGCGTCATTCCACTTAAAACATTTTTTTGAATTTCGTAGTTTGTATAAGGGTTCTGCCACAGAAGCCAAATTGGGAATAAATCTGCCAAAGAAGAACACCATGCCCAAAAACCTTAATAATTTCTTTTGGGTATTAGTTTTTTGAATTCCACTATGGGGCGGATTTTTTTTTCTAAATATAAGGGAATACCCTCAAATGAAATTATATGTCCGATTTATTTTATCTGTGTTACGCCAACTTGTATTTTTTGAGGGTATATGGTTAATTCTGATTGGCGTAGTCTTGTAAACACTTCTTTTAAATGAACTTCATGTTCACTAATGTTGTTGGAGTATATCACTAAATCGTTTAGGTAATTTTATTATTATTATTATTATTATCATCATCATTATTATTATCATTATTATTATTATTATTATTATTATTATTATTATTATTATTAGCACCGCGTCTTACTACCCGTTTGAGTTATACGCACTTACGCTAATGTGCAATGGTAGGGTGATTGTGAGATTAAATGGAGGACCTACAGTTTAACCTGGGATCCGATCCATGGTGGAGGCCTGGCATTCCACACATTCACAAGTTGTGATTAATACACGTCTTGTCTGAGGTGAAGGAAAGGTTTGGCAATCAGATACATCTGTGCCAGGACCGAGGATTGAACCCCGGACCCCCAACACAGAAGTCTGACACCTTATCCCTAGACCACCAGGTCACCCAAGGTAATTGTAAACGAATTCATATTGGATATCTATGAAGATTATATTCATAAGCCTAGTTAACTCCTGAGCCAACTGATAAACCAAATGGTAGGTAATTATATTCAAATTTATCTGATTGCCAAACCCTTCCTTCACCTCTGACAAGATGTGTATTAATCACAACTTGTGAATGTGAGGAATGCCAGGCCTCCACCGTGGTTCGGATTCCACGTTAAACTGTAGGTCCTCCATTTCATCCCATAATCACCCTACCATTACACACATTAGCGTAAGTGCGTATAACCCGAACGGGTAGTAAGACGCGGTGCTAATAATAATAATTATATTCAAGCAGTTCTGTTTGCGAAACAAATTCCGTGTATTGCTTGCATTCTTCTTTTAAGGGAACTTGGTGAAACGATTTATTTAACTCCAACCAAGTAAATATTTTTGCTTTAGTTACTTAAATATTGGAACGCCATTTCTTGCGTAGGTGATGGAGTGGCTTCAAAATGTATAATTTTTTATTTAATTTTCAATAATCCCCTACTAAGCGGGGTGATTTTCCTTGTTTGTCTACTAAAAAGGTAGGTGAAGCAAATGGGCTAATAGCAGGTCTTATGATATCTTTATTTAAAAGTTTAGTTATGTGGTCACGTAATATATTTAGCTTGGGAGGGGCAAAATAATATAGGCTTGATATAACAGGGGTTTTGTCCAACATAATATTTTTATACGTCTTCACATTGGTCTTACAGGTTTTATCCATAATGACATCACTGGACTCATTTAGTAGTTCTTGTAATAATTCATTACTATAGTCATTGTTGAGCACATTAATTTATTTTAGTCTGGACAATTCTTTCAATTCTACCGTAATACCTACTTGTAACCTTGTTACAACAAGTAAACTATAAGAGGTTGTTTCACTCATCACCCTGGCCCCAGTTGACTCGTCTCATCAAGACCGCGACTCTACAACACATTGCGGCACTGTCTAATACTTGACTGAATCGAGGCCCGTGGTTTATTCCCCGTCGTGAGTACCGAGCCGCGCCCAAAGAAAAAAGAACATCAATATGTACGAGCGCACGGCGCTCTATCGGCTGTGTTCGGCAATCTTATATATCTGTTCTTTCCACACACGCCTGGAGAGACCTGGTATGGCCCAGTATGTTCTAGATGCATGCTACTTCCTACCCCTCTCTCCCTCCTATTGTTCCCGCGCCTTAAGAACACGTGATAGATTCATAGGATATGTAATGGTAGGATTTTGTGATGGTAGTCACATATTACATACTGGCTTTAAGGTGAGCGACGTGGTAATAAGTCGATTAATGTTAGAGTATCCTAAGTTCCATTTGGACTTAGACTATTTTAACTTATTCAAAATTATCGTTTCTGAACTTATAAAATTTAAACTTATTGATTATTAACATGGAATTCACTTCTGATGGACTTAGTAAATTTGTGCTCTTAAGGCCATGGAAATATTTAAAATCTTTGCACGATTAGTTCAAACAGTATGTTCTACCTTTGCTTTATGATCTCTTTGGAGGACATCTGGTAACTGTGATTTTACTTGAAATTTCAGCTTGTCCGCCAAGCGGATGTTTTTTTACCCTTTGGGTACCGGCCATTTCGGACGGTTATTAACTGATAGCGTTGTTAATCGGCTCTACTTACTTTAATATTTTGTATGATTAAAATCTTTTTGCTATTTATTGGGAGATTCTTTAATATTGTTGGTAATATTAAAGTTTATTGTTTGTTAAAGATTGGGCTGTGAGTCGGCGAGATTGTACTGTAGACTTCGCTTTAATAATTAAATGTTTGAGCAAGCCGCTTGGCGGTGTCGTCATAAATATTAAAGTTTGATGTTATGGCGGATGATTTAAAATATAGTCCTGTTCAGTTTGGAGGACGATTTTTTAATGGAGCTATATTATTATTATTTCAACTAATTAAGTGCTGCCGATAAGGGCAATTAGATTAGTTATTAGGATCTTTAATTTACCGGTATTATTACAATTATGACAGGGCTAAGGATATCAAACAGAGATTGTTATGAAGGTCAATTTAAAATATATCATGTGTTTGGAGCCACCATTTATGGGCGAGAGAAGTTTCATGCAAATATCAAATGTTGATTATAAATAGCTATGACTGGTGCGAAACAATCCTGCCAACTTATCACGTTGGAACTTACCTTTCATTATTTCTCTAATATTGTATAATGCCGTTTTTGGCTTTAATCACTTTCTCTGGTTCATAAAACCTGTGTGGGACAATTACAGCATGTTCATTTCAAACTGATTTTGAGCACCCAACGATTGAGCTGTCCCATTCGTCTAGTTGAATTGTATATGTTTGTTATTTGAATAAAATAACTCTCTTTTTTACCATCTTTGACTGTTATTTCTGGGTGATGATGAAGGGGGGTTACATTCTTTTTTACTATCTGGGAACAGAACCTCTCTGTTTCTTATATATATTTTCATTTTAGACTTTCCAATACATCCTTAACCCAAAAGCAAGTCTATCGTTGATTTAGGTACGACAAAAAAACCATATTGGCCAAGACAGGCCACTAATTTTAATAAAACTTAGATTTTTTTTTTTGTTAACCTTAAATATATTTCGATCCGCAGTGGTACATTCTATATTTCACTCTTGTCCCTTTTTTATGAACTTGTTATTGCGTAGCTCTTCGTACAATTGCCTAGAACATACATTATTTATGGATCCAGTATTCACTAACGGGAATACTTTATATTTTCCTATAGAAGCTTCTAAACACAACAATGACATAGAATTCTTTATCTGGCTTGCTAAGTATTTTTGTAAGCCTTGTTTAACAAGTTGCGTGGACATATATGATTTTCCGCGCACAATTAGTGTTTTTGTTATAGTTATACTAGTATGCGGGATTCTTATTTCTCATTGGGCAACTAGACACTAAATGTTCAGGGGGATTGCAAAAGTATCACACTTTTGTTTTAGAACTAATTTGTTCAGTATGATTATTATTGTTAGAAACGTACTGTCTAGTATAGTACTTTCGGTAACCGTCCGTATTGTATCGTGGAAGGATATAATTATTTTGATTTGGGTAGGGTTGTTGGAACTGTTGTTTGGGAGCAACAACACTACTGGGTATAATATTTAATTTTTCATATGATTCTATCTCTATGATGGCATTTTCGAAATGTGACGCTAACCTTTGTAGCTACCATAAAGAATTAATCTGATTAAGGGATAAATATTTGTATTTTGATACTGGGTTTGAGATTAGCATAAATCTTCTCCAACGGCTCTTTATCTGAATATCCTTCGTGTCTTCTAAACAATGTTTGGATCCTAATTAAATAATTAATCACCGACTTTGTGAGGTTTTGTTTTGACATTCTAATTTCATTTTTAGGCTTTCAACATTATCAACACGCACACAATTTTTTTTTAAAGTCTAGAAATGTATCCCATGGATTCCAAAGATTAGAATTGTTTCTAATCCACTGTCTTTTATTACCTTCAAAAATTTCTGGGAGGGATTTTAAAAGTTCTAGATCCTCCAATATGTACAGCTCCTTTAATTCTATTAATTGTTCTAAAAAGATTACCGGATCCAAATTGTTCCCTAATTTTAAATTCCATTTTTGGACTATTTTGGGAATGGTAATGTTTCTATTCCTGGGATTTGGAGTAATATCTATTACATTTATTTTGGGTTGAAGGTTTTATTTGATTTTCGGGATGGATGCACAGGTTTTCGAACAATATAGCAATTTGTTCTCTCTCTGCTGTTTTAGGCTTATCTTTTTGTTTTCTAATCTTCACGTGTCCTAATGTATTTTTTTAAGAGAAAAATACTTAATTTCCTCTACTTTATGTTTAACCTACTCATCATCACAACTCAAACTTAGTATTCTATCTTCAATATGTTTAGATTTGGTAACATATTTCTTTGTTGGTGAATAACTAGGTGATTTAGTTTCCTTAACCTGGGTCAACAAATTATTTAATTTATCTTATATAATAGGATTCTCGATTGAGTCTGTTGGAATTAATTCAACAACTACCCATGACTTTCTATCATCTTGTTCCTGCTCTATTAATTCTTGAAATTGTGACAGCATTTTTTCTGTGGTAGACCCTGGATTAACACCTCTAATACGTATTTCGTATTGAAGCTCATCGGATTCAAGTCTGTAAACATCCATATTTGTTTTAGTTTTGTTTAGTCAAAACTCAATCGTGACTAAGGAATATTTTATTTGTTCTTTTGTGCTATCACACCCTGACCTATTTGACGTGTATTTCTCTATTTGGTCAGGTAACACCACTTCAAAATTTACAAGGTAATAGACGTATAAGTAGAACCATAACACCAGTAACACTTTAAATATGATAGACATATTATATAAGCACGTTTCAACAAGAACATAATTGTGCTAACTCACCTGACAGATTAAATTACTCGCGTCCCATACATTAAATTATCACATCATTTTAAAATGTCATTGAATAAATAAAATAGTTAACTTTCCAACTTATCTGTTTGAACTGTAGTGGGCCATCTTGAAGAACTTCCATGATGGTTTCTGCATTTACATGTAGGATGTTGCCCCAGTTGACGAAGGCGTGTACTCATAGGAAACAGAAAATATGTCCTTTCTGCATGGATATTTTGAAAAGGACTCTAGCTCCCTCTCAGTTGCCCCTCCCCTTCTAAACTTTCAAATATCTTCCGCAGTCTCTGCATGTAATTACGTTTTAATCTACCTTATTTCATCATAGTTATCAAACATTAAATATAATATGGCTTCTGAAATCTATAGGCTATACAAGCTAAGAGCCAACTTTACATAATATTATAAACTCATACACTCTGTTCAATGTAATTTCTGAATTATTGTCCCCAATCTTTATTCTCTGTGTGATCATATACTCGGTCTGAACTTCTTGCAACTCTAAGATAGATTAAAAAGTTAATAGGGAAATTGCATTTCCTTGTTCCAATCCATTATGTATTTCGAAAGTACATGATAAGTGACATCCAACTCGTATCCTACCACGCATATATCTCAAACACACCTCAATTAGCTTTAATAGTTTTTTTGGGTATCCTAAACTTAGCTAAAATGCCATATCATTTTTTAAACTGAATTGTAGGCCTTTTAAAATCGATGTATAATTGATGAACCATGATGTAACTAATATTGTATTCTCAGCTTTTTTCGAATATTTGCCAAATTAGTAAAAATCTATCCCGTTGTCGATCTATTTTGTTGAAATTCACACTGATGATTCTCAATTATTTCCTCTGCATAAGGCGTCAATCTTATTAATATTATTTTAGATAAAACTATAGCATGTTGGTATTCGTGAGATACCTCTATAGTCATCACACTTCATTCTATCCTCCTTTTTGAAAATGAGTATGATAATACCTTCCTTCCATTCTTGTGCTATTACCTCATGTTTCCATATTGAACATAACAGTTTATAATTTACAATAGACACATTGCAGTATAAAATAAATGTATTGTGGCACAATTATGCTTATAAATGTCTTAACTATTATAAGAAATAACAGGTATCAGATATTTGTACAAACATTTTAAAATCTAGTTTGCATTTCTCATCATCATCATCATCATCATCATCATCATCATCATCAACTGTTTCCAGCCTGTGGCTGGGTCACTTTAGTAAAATGCCTCCATATTTCTCTTTCCTTCCACTATTCTTCTTTCTTTAATTGCTTCCACTCTTTTCCTTTCACTTGTACACTTTCTGCTATTTGCTCCTCCCATCTCTTTCTTGGTCTTTTTCCTATGTACCTCATCTCCAGAGTTATCTTTGATATCCTTTCCTTTTTCTATCCTCATTACATGACCATACCATGTCAGTCTTGCTTCCTATATTATCTCATATACTATCTGTACCCCTCACTCTCTCCTGGATAACTTCATTCCTAATCCTGTTTCTCCTTGTGACAGCTAACATGCTCCTCACAAACTCTTTTCCAAAGCAGCTCTCTTTCACACATGTAGAACAACTCCCCTTCTTCCCTCTTCTCGTAAGATACTCTTTAATCTCACCCTTTGCCTCAATCAAGCTTCCAAGATATTTTACACTTTGTAACTTTCTCAGCTCTACTTCATCCATCTTTAGAGCTTTACTAGGCCTTAACTTCTTCCTTGTCATTACCACCACTTCACACTTTGCCATGTTAAATTTCATTCCACACTCTTTCACTTCCTAATTCCATTCCTGTAGCTATTCTTGTACTTCCTCTTTCTTCTCGCCCCATACCATCAAGTCATCAGCAAACATTATGGTTTTTATTCTTTATTCCTCGAGTTATCCTTCCACTTTGTTCATGACCATTACCATAACTATTACAAACAGTTGTGGTTAAAGGGCACTCCCCCGCTTCACTTAATTTTTTTATTTGAAATCACTCCGTCCTATACCCTCTGTCTTCTCACCCTCTGTCTTCTCACCCTCTGTCTTCTCACCCTCCGTCTTAACATAACTACTGTTATCTTCATACATGCTTTTCACTTTCATTATAACTCCTCTTTCCACTTCGGCCTTCTCCATAGATTTCCAAACTTTATTTCTATCCATGCAATGATATGCCTTCTCCACACCCATATACCATTACCAAGTCTTTCCCATATTCATATCGTCTTTACATAAGTTGTCGTGTGTCAAAGATAAAGTCTACTACTATAGTTGAATACGAGTAAGAAGGGCAACCACATACTAAAAAATGTTACATAATTAATTAACTCTTCCTACCTCAAAATTGTGAGTAAATTAAATCAAACATACAAATTTGACTCTGTTATCTACTTTCTTGGGTAGGAATAATCTTTTATCTCATTTATAGATGCCATGAGAAGTCAAAAAGCTATGTTTGTCCTCGGTGCCACCTTTCCTACTGTTTGTTGACATGTTATCGCTCACAGCAACTCTACAGTGCTCAAAAGATTCTATCAAAGGACTCTAAAAGAATAGCTGGAGCATTAAACTTTCCCAGAAGGCTCTAACAAGATAGCGAATGCTTTACAACAGGTACATGAGCAGTCAACTAGTCTGGGAAATAACAGTCAAAATCACGTTCTCCCATGGCAAACACTTAGTGCTGATGATGGAGACTGTATTAATGTTGAGGATTCCCTTGATTCTGATGACGAGGATGAAGCCAGTGGGGAAATTCCAAGCTTGCACGAGAGATTTCAAGGAGTCAATCTAGAGGATTCAGACCAAGTCTGGGAGAGTTTGACCTTGTCCGAACAAAAGGTTTTTATTAGCTTGTGTAGCAGTGATAGGGCAAGATGCTGCAGGAACTCTGGCAACCTTGGTGGTACTGAAAGAAACAGAGGAACCCTTTGTCAGTTATGGGTGGCTCATCGGTAGACTCATTTACCAACATTGAATGCATCTGCCCTCAAATATTCAGTGAAATTCCAGATTTTCCTAGTAGCCTTACACAGTCACCTTGTGTTCCAAACAACATTGTGAATGTTTGGCAGCGTATACTGTTGTTGTCCACCTTGAGAATGGGATGCACAATACAAATATTAGTTCTGGATCATGGACTCTTGCCAACATTTCAACTGTACTATCTTGCAATGAGAACGTAGAATCAGTGGATGCAACCATTTCTAGTGTTTGTAGTCAAGTTGGTAAGCTAGGCTGTACATTGCTTGATATTGATGCAATAGTACAAAAAGATGTTAAGACTGTCCTACATGGGGCGTATGAGGAATATCAACATTTGTTTATATTATCTGCATTATCAGATACACACAATGTGTTTAGTAAAGCTTCAAAGACAGTTAAGAAGGCCTTATCTCCATCAGGTAAATAAAATAATGCATATTATATTCTATCATTTTCAGGACAAACCATTTTTAATTTTGTTTGAATAGTGGGAAAGTATTATAAATCACCATGAATTATCTGTGTATTAGTATTTGATTAGTACTTTATAGATATTTATGTTGCAATATCGTAGTTTGCTAATGGATTAAGGATAAATAAAAGAGTGATGGAAAGAAAAATGGGAGATTAAAAAAAAATGTTATTAACTAGCGAGAATATTTTCCTGCTTAAATAAACATTTTTATAGAAAATTGTATTAGACCTAATGTTTTATGTTACATAATTTGAAGGAATTTAGGTTTTGATATATTTATTTACATTCAAAACCTATTATCATAAAGTAAGCTGCCTAATATTGACTCTATTACTTTCCAAAGTGTGGGACACATTGATTAGGGAGAAGAGGATAAGATTACCTTGATTTATAACATAACATGCATGTTGGCTATGTGATGGTAGTTGTCTTTGCTAATGAAATATATGAAAACGTGAAAATTGTCATGCCAGAAAGCTAACTAACGTGTCCATGTTCGATGCCCATGTGACAAACTACCTTTTCTTTCACTTACAATATGATCATTAGTGTTACTATCACGAGTCCATAATGTCATACAACACATCCTGGGCTCATGCTCTAGTATCAGAAATAAACACGTCCATCTTATTTGATGGCTAATAAGAGAGTTTTTCTCTATAACCTTTGTTAATCATCGACTTACCCTTAATTGGTATGTTCTTTCGACCAATCAGCGAGGAGCAGATCTTTTAAATAGGGATAGCTTACAGCACTCCATTGCTAAAGAAGCTTAGTCATCATCGAAGCACATCCAATATGGTGGCTACATTTAAGAATTCATTACTTGACTAATTGACAGTTGAGTTCCCATGTCATCATTATTTACATTACACAACATAACTAGGTCTTATGAGTGCCAAAGCAAAGAGAAAACTAAGAGACTTTAGTAGTGACCAGGAAATATACTACCTCAAATTCTCAATTTTCAATTGATTACTATCTCTAAGAGCGTAGAAACAGGGAATCAGGAGCCTGGACACCCTTGAATTCGATGAACACCCCAAAGGGGGGTTCCATATTTATGTATAAAAAACTATTATCACTATCAATTTATTTTATTTTTTGGTTTATAAATGTTATTGCAAACAAGAACAATGAGACAATATTTTGAATTTTAGAATATCATCGAAAGATAACTTGAATATTTTTATTTCAGAATTAAAAACATTAAAATAACTTAAATATCACCACATCACCACAGTATCCTAAGGCTGAGGGGCTTAGCCCATTTTATTTTTATGTGTTCTCGTTAGATTTTAATGTGTGCCCGAGCCCCATTAGATTTTTGCCCCAATAGATTTTAATGTGTGCCCATTGGTTTTTGTGCGAGCCCATTGGTTTTTCATGCGTGCAGTCTTGGGCACTCCTCCAAAGACGTCCCAGACATCACTATTGAGGGTGGGGACGTGCAGGAGCATCCTCTCTCAACGACCGTTTAGCGTAAAGTGTGAACATTGGCTCCCTCTCGCAAACCTCCCCCTCGCAAACCTCCTCCTCCTCCTCCTTCCTCCTGTAATGGGTTTTCCCGGTGATGTCATCGCAACACTGTCGCCAGTTTGGTGGCCCGACAGGACAGGTCGAGACAGGAATAGATTGTGAGAGGTCATGCTTGGTGGTTTGACAAGTCGAGACTAGTAAGGGACGAACAGGTTTTGCGTGAATAAAACACGATAAAACAAACATATATTTATTTTACATTAAGGGTTTCACAGACATACATAATATTTATTATACACTTTTAAAGGAATGACGCATATATTCGTTCATACGTTTTTCTACAGTGTCTCTTAGATGTGTTAGCAACATTTTCTTTAGTTCACAATCCAGTATTTAATAGTCCAAACCGATGACTTAACGTGTATAGTAGGTAGCACTGATAAGATCCAGGTTTCTGATGTGTGTTTCCACCGTAGGCTGTTCTAGATTGATGCCATCCGCTGATTCTGTTAGCGTATTGCACACATCCTCGACGAGTGTGCCGATCAAATCGTTGCAATATCATGCGACCGATGTCGACCACATATCCCGTCGGTCGACGGCGACGTCGATGAGGTCTCAAACCTCATAAAGACGCGCACAGCCAGGTGCTAGATTGGCGACCCGTTTGAGTCCGACGTCTTGTTTCTCCCTGATAAAGACCATTCGGTCACCGCACATACGTCTCAGAGAGATTTCATGATTAGTCAGACTAATCTTCTGAGGAGGCTGCGTTTTGGTGAAAAACTTTGATATTACCAATTTGTAGCTGCCCAAATCTTGCCACACTGTACGGTTAAATACTGCACAACTCACTCCGCACTTTTCTAGCTGAACATAGGGCGTAAAGTTGTTCTTGACACTCATGCCAACGATGACTCATTTGGTGTCGACTTCATCCAGCGGAAACAAAGTGTTGAAAATACAGGTGATGGCGAACGGCTTCATCGGCTTTGCTTTGCGGGTACAAACGTCTTGGCCTTCCATGATGTTTGATCACCTCGACAATTGTCGTGATTATGACCAGCATGACGTCAGTATGCCCCTTTTATAGGTGCACGCTGATTGGACGAAGCCTCTTGATTGGTGGCAGGACCATACAGTCTTGATAAATGTGCTATAATATCTCACCACCTTAGCATCGTTGCCTGTGTGATTGGTGGGTGAGAATAGGGCAAGGAAAGTTTTATTCGGAATGTTCTGAGCGCGATATAGAAGGTACATGAGGCAGTAATGGCAGCAAACGTCTAAGGCTACGCTTTGAATTTGTATCGTGCTATGCGACGTGAGGGAAGTGTTTTTGCGTATAAATGCCAAATGTGATTTTGTACGGGGTGGAAAACCATAGCTGTCAAAGTATACTCCTACACCATTCTTTTCAATAATATGGTGACCCAATGCTTCCCAGGCTTGTTGTGTGGATCCGTGTTGATGACGAGAGTGGGAGGTCACGCTATTCTTGCAGGTATTTGATCAACACGGAAAAGACAGGATCGTACAGAACGGAACCATGGGTTGGTTTCTAGAACACGTCTTATGTTGTGCGTGTCCATCTTCAATCATCCAATCTCGAAGTCCCCAAACGATGGAGGCTGAACAGAAATTTCAAACAGAACTATGTGCCATGCACATGATGCGGCCCAATTTAAATGTTTTCAAAGAAGGACAACCTTTGTCGTACAGATCTACTACAGGGTAGGCGTGTATTTGGCTAGAAATATTTCTTTTCTTCCCCCTTGACGTAGACGGTTTCTGCACGCATTGTTGCACGGGAGATGAGAGATTTGAGCAGGCTGTAATCCACATCGCCGCTATCCCAGGGAATACCGTGCAGTTTGTTGACGATATAGACGGCTTGCTTTTTAGCAGCGGTGGAAAGATCCTCGATGCCGTAAGGAGGTTTTAACACCCAATGTTGAAGTAATGTACCACATACAGATAAAACACTCAGTTCGTTGACGATCAATACTTTGCTGTTGTCGATGAAGCTCTGGAAGTCTAGAATAACGTCCATGATTTAAATGATGGGTGTAATAGGTGGGAAGACACTTGTATTAACTCCCAAAATTGATCACGACGTTTCTGTCCTTGTCGATAGTGATTATGTTGGCAAACTCCCTGTACACGATATAGTTGACAGTTGTGAAGCTCACTTCGATGCTCAGAGAACCATGCCTCGTCAAATTCCAATGCGATTTCATGTGGATGGACAGATTAGGTGTGAGATAGTAAGCCATGAGATGATATCCCTTAGGGAAGGCTTCCCGTGTGATTTCACTACCTTCGTTCATTAAATCGATACCCGTTCCAGAAAAGTGTGTGGTAGGACACGGCATAGTAGCCGTTTGAAAAATAGGGCTTTAACGGTTTTGACGGCACTTGTTCCCGTCCACATCCAACGAGAAATGGTTCATGCCGTAGGTTTGGAAGTTGAACGTATTCTTGGTGGCATCTACGTTGAACGCGGTGTTTGATACAAATCCCACGATGCATCGTTTGTATAACTGTCCGGTGACTGCGTTTTCCAGTGATTTCCCTTGTACACCCGTAGGAATAGTGAGTGTTTTTACTTCCACTCGGGTGATGGGATACTTTGCGGGACTGACGTTTAATGCCTTGGCATGTGCCAACAGTATAGAAGGTGTTACTTTGACACGTCGCACTATAAGACCGGCTTCAACAATGTGAACCTTAAAGTGCGGGATTTCAGGGACGGCCATAAGACTAAATCCCTCTCTGGAACGGACCAACTTGACTCTGAGCTCGGTGCCATTCAAAAGGTATTTCTCTTGGTTAAACAAATCACCCAAAAGATCCACCATCTTAATTTTAGCGGTGAGACTGCAACGCGCCTCAAATCCCTTGTTGGCAGCGTTAACTTCCTCAAAGTTTCCGGGGCTGTCTGCGAACCAGAGACCGTAAGTCAAATGTGTTATTTTGGCTTCACTGTTGTAATTGAGCAACGTCTCAATATACGATCTAAAAGCATACGTGTTGCTGGGTGGTGAAACTAGTTTTTGGTTTAAAAGCATATCCTCCTGTGTGAATAGCGAATGCAACAATTTATTGACGGGAGTGATTTGATCCACCTTGGTGAAAGCGCCACCGTCGGGTTTCATGATATCCGCCCTGAGATAGAGCATAGTCTGTGAAATATCGATATTGAACTCGCATAGACCAGTAACGGTAAATTCGATGGGCGAATCATTGGTGAGGGAAGAGACAGGTTTGTACTGGATCCATTGTCAAATTTCAAGACTGGTTTGGTTGGGTGGGATGGAAAAGAAGTCAAGTTCACTGCTGGCACACTCGCAAGACTGGGGGTGTAGAAAGGACATTTCAACTGGAAATATCTACCGCTTCTTTCTTGATCTTTTTATGTCGGGCAACGACAGAAGACTGACGTCAGTACTTTTAAAGACGCCCTTTATATCCTGAGCCGGTCATCAGCGTGTCGATCTTCTGCTCCGCCTTGCGTTTCAGCTTTGTTACAGCCTCGCTAACACGCTACTGTAGGGCCTTTTTGAAAGGACGACGCTGATTGGCTACGTTGGAAAGCAAGTCGATACCCGTATGAAGCACCTGTTTTCCAATGGCTTTAGCACGCTTCTCAGCAATGGTACGACGCTCTTGAAAAGGCCACTGAAAAACTTCCTATTCCATGACCGCGTTGATAGGGAACACCGCGGTTTATCGAAGATATTCCTGTTCCAGCCTGGTTGATGTAGTATCTTTTGTAGGGACAGTTCATGTTGAGCAGCGTATAAAATGAATTTTCACGCACACTTTTCCAAACTCGAATGATACAGGTTCACCAGTGTCTGTTCTTATATTGATTTCCAGACTTTCAATTTCTCTTCTAGTACGGGCACGTATTGCAACGAAGTATAGCTAACTGTCTTATGTATGCGTAGAGATAATTTGCGTTATTGATACTGATGATACGTAAAAGCGGTGCCAAAATGTCAACCATGGGCTGAGGATCGATGATAACCGTGTAGATGTACATTTACGAGGGCAAGCCTAGTAGAATGTTGATGGCATACGGTGACTTAGAGACTTTGATCAGATTAGTCTGAGGATCGAAACCGAGCTGTAGACGTAGTTGACTAAATAGAGTCAGCAGCTGTATATTTAGTGAAGAAGAAACAACGTTCAATTTTTTGTTGGGGTTTGTGTACTTGAATACAACTCCGGAATCACCTTTAAACGCCTCTATATCGTTCAGGGATTTGACAAATTCATGGATAGTGCTGTAGATTCCAGGTGGGATCTGGTCCTCTGAATATTAGTTCTACACCGTTAGCGTCAACCCAATTGTACCATACAATATTTTGACCCTCGGGTACGTTGGTGAAAGAACACGGATATTTGGATTCGGCGAGAACGACTTCCCACTGTCCGTCGAGTGTAGGAGGGTAGGGTAGTTGCGTGGTGAAATTTGAGAGGGTATTTTTCGGGAAATACCCCATAGAGCTGTCGCTTGACAAAGTGACGTAAAACTGGTCCTTCATGGTAGGGCGTTGACTTAGCTGGCAGGAATCCAAGAATTAAGCTTGGTTGGGTAACTTTCCACTGCACCTACACTTTCTTTCTGGCGCCTTTACGCTTGACACGTAGTATTTTATAAACTTTAAATGTTTCGGGAAGACGTACACGTTGAAATTCGGGTTCGTAAAAAGTTCGCTCCTCCTCCTCACCATCAAAATAGGTCATCATGTAGACGACTGGTTGTCGCAACACGACACTGCTGACTTTAAAATTTCTTTGCTCTAATTGCTTTCATAGCCCTTTTCAAACAGCATTTTGGATTTACTAATACGCACCGTGTCACCGACTTCAAGTTTTGGCTGTCTATTCGAGTTTGAGCGCCACTTTCCCTACAGATTGTCTCTTACTTGAAGCAAATTGGTTTCTTAAACGTTGGCAGGCTCCATCTTGATACTGAAATGTTTTGCACTGTTGTAAGCGTCGACGTGATTTCGGAGGACGTCCATACAGCGATTCGTGTTATTTTTGGTAAAGTAGTGCCACATGCGCCCTTTCAGAGTTCTATTGAATCGTTGCACGATGCTTGCTTTCACGTCCGGATTATGAAAGGTGTAGTAATACACGCCTTATTTATTGGGAAATTTCCGGACTAGACGAGCCGTGAACTCTGTTCTCTTGTCCGTCTGTAAATTTAGAGGTTTACGGCCACTTTGATTGAAAATGTCTTGAAAGGCTTCCTTCACGACGTTCCACATTTTGAATGGAAGCATCCTCGCCCATGACATCTTGCTAAACACGTCGATGACTGTGAGCAAGTACACGCACCAGTCATTGTATTTTCCGAGACTTCGCATATCGTTGAGATCGGCTTGCCAGAGATTGTCAATGTTTGACACCACGTACTTGTTGCGTGGAAACTTTTTATCACAGATTTTGGAGCGTATATATCCGTTCTGCGCACGAATCCATTTTCGCACTTTGACCGGATCGTTCTTGGACGCCTTTAGGAGCGATACCACCGCTGAAAACCCCGCAGGAGGAGAAGGGTCGTAATGTATGGTGGCTAAACGGTCCATTAAGCTCGGAAAGGCAGCCACTTGTTTTCGTCCACCATTTTCAGTTTCTTTTTCTTAGGGCTTTGCAACTGTGTAAGTGTTTGGGCGTCGGATATCTAATGGACTCCAAACGTTTCGGGTTTACAATAAATTCTTTCGGGACTTTTTTTGAAGCGCAGTGAGAAACTCTCGCCGTCCCGACGGCTCACTGTGTCTTCTTGCTCTGACCAAATCGTTGACTAAATCCATGATATTGGATCAACGGAGAGGCGTATCGTGAATATTTACTTCCCCGTTTGCGTCCCAAGAGATAACGCTTCGGGAAATAATATGTTCTAGTAAAAGTTCGGATTTTTTACGGGCCTGTACTGATACAGTATTGGGTACTACAGGGATGAAAAGTACAGACACTTCGGGGTGGTTGTGGTGGTGGTATTTTCAGGCGGTAGAGGGTGTTGACTAAAGGGAAGATAGCGCTATAGCACTTGTCCATTTAGACGTGTCGTCAAGTTTTGAAGCGAGGATATTTTCCATTTCCTTGTTCAGCTCAGAGATCACTAGATTTGTGGCCGATGCCACTTTTTGGTGATGTTGCTCGTAACGATGTAATGTATTCGGGGAAACCAATATGATATTTTTCTTGTGTTCCATTATTTACTTGTTGAATAAGGAACCGAGAACACCGCCGATTAATGGTCCTAAAAGAAAGGGCAGAAACGCTCCTCCTTTCTTAACTAGTAGTCGTCTTTTCTTCTTCCAGCACTCTCCTCGTTTGAACAGCTTGCACAACACCTGCTTGTGAGCACGTAACTTTGTCTTCTGGGCATTTTTCAACAGTACCCTCCCTTTTAAAGTGTTGTAGCACACTCGCAAACAGAGTCAATCAGTTTCTTGGCTGCCGTTTTCAGCAAGGCGACACGTTGCTGCGTGTTCATGCGATGCATCGCACGAAACACAGGGGCTTGCTTCAGGTATTTGGGATTAATGGCTATGAAATAATCTGTAAATGGAAAGTTTCGGTGTTTTTATAGCTTTTGCGTGGTAGGTACACGCAGCACCCAAATTTGTGCGGTTTCTGTATCTGAACCATTCGGGTGTACCTTGCTTGAAATCTAACAATATATAGCCGTGGGGAGTACGTGTAGCATCAGCGTAAGCCTCTTGTAAAAAATCTGGGGGTTTAGGACATACCTGACGTGCAAATTGTTGAGTCTGAACTTTATCCCTGGGATTTTTTAAAAGCTCGATATAGTGCGCGTTTAAAGAAAAGTCTATTTGACTGTTGCTCTGGTGGAATATATATTTTGTGTAAGGTAAATGACGCTAATATTTTGATGATGGCATCCTTTGGGGAAAAAAAATCGACGACCACTTTGTTGGCTTCACGCATCAGGTCGTCCAGGATAATCAGCTGTGGAAAGTCATTACAGGTGTCATCCATTTCCGGCAAGCCCTTACAGAATATGACGCAGGGATTTGGCGTGTCTTGTTTGAATCCTGGTTGCCATAAAGCATAATACCAGGTGATTTTATCAAATTTTAACGTCATACATTTGGTCCAGGTGACGGATAAAGTTGGCCACAAAATGTGACTTTCCACAGCCGGAAGGGCCACTGATGATGGCTGAAAATGGATGTTTCAACTTGTCCATAATGTTTAAGACTGAGATTATAAGCTATATGTTCTTGTATTTATAGGATAGTAGACAGGGGGTGTGGACGTTAAAACGCAGACATAACAGTTTTATAATATTCACAAAATAAAAGTTGCTCACACAATGAAAAGTATACTTGGAATATTTATCTACACAAATAAAAGTTGCTCACGCCATGAGAAGAATACTTGGAATATATAATTACAACAAAAATTATAGCTATACAATATATCCTACACTTTGAAGTATATTATGGAAACAAAAATCAATTTCTTGAGGTCGAAGTGGGAATAGGGGTCTCGGTAATAATTTAGAAAGTCCAGTTTAAATAGTATTTGAATATATTGTTTCAATTTAAAATATGTACAAGAAGCTAAACAAAATTGACTAAAATTAAAATAAACTTATATACAAAACAACTAATTGACTAGAAACAATCAGGTAAGTGGAGGATTGTGCTGGTGGGTAAAAATACAAAAAGTGTCCCGGGAGCATAAAATAAGTAAATAAAAAATATACGTTTTTTCATGCAGGAAAAAAACCTCAAATCATTGACGAATTGTATGTAATTGTAATTGCCTAGAGTGAAAGAAAAAAAGATGATTATTCAGCCCATCTAAATTATCACCTTTTAGTCGTGGCGAGCGCGCTTACAAGGACTCTGATATCCAAACGGCAACGTATTATAATAATCAATTATCCGTCGTTTGGTGTACATGGGCCGGTAAACTGTATTCTGCGAAACGGTACATACACTCGCAAGACCTTTTCTTACATTATTGTGTGGTATCTGGATGTATCTTTCCGCAGCTTGTTCGGTGACCATCGCTTTCAAAACGTCAAAATTAACGTCGTTCCGGTTGCCATAGTTTATGTTGATCCCAAGAACCTTGCATACCGTTTTTGTTTTGGCAGGATCACCACCAATACAAACTCGGTACGCGTAATTCTTAGGGCCACCAGATATAAAGGCGCTAATATAATTTCCCGGACCATAATTCTGAAGTTCGTTAGTGAGTTCACCCAGAATGTCTCCGGTTGGGGGCTCCAATCGACGAGGCGTTCCGTGAATAGAACGCTATCTATCATGATACAAAACGTGGTCCCAAAATTTTTCAAGGATGAAACCTAGCTATAGCGGTCGTGTAGCATGCCACCGCTAAACACGTGTTAGGGTTAGGGTGCAACTCGTCACGCGCATCCTTGTAATTGGGAAACATAACCTCATCATTTACATTAATGAAGCTGTCCACGGTGATGTACGGATCCGTCAGGTACTGACTGCGCCCTGATAGTCGTTGACAATGGCTACGTGTGGTAGATCGTGTCTTTCGCCACAATGCCTGCACAAGATGAACATTAACTTGTCGTGCATCCCTGTAGGCAATACGGGCATGAATAAACCCGCCGAGGTGTCACGGTAACTTTGGCTATGCCTTCTACTTGATCTATAGACGGACCATTTGTTTCCAAGTGAATTTTGGGTTGGCCAATGGGATCTTTTTGTACTTGCAAACGTAAGGATACAACAAACACACATTCAAGTACTTGATCTTCTCTCCACAAGAAAGGTCTGCTTCGTGGAAGAGTTTTATACAATTTGTACACCCGCCAAATAATGCGTCCCTGGGACTTGCTGTACACCTTGTGCTTGAGTAAAAATAGTTTCAAGTCCTTGTCTGTACGTTTCATCGCATTTAACGTACACTCTCACATCTTTACGACCGTATAGACGGCAATCTTAGATTTTTCCACGCAAACCATGGCCGCTTCATAGCTCGTCTCCACGGTCTCGTGGCGGCTGTTCTTGATAGGGGTTGTCCTGTCAGGATATAGAGAAGGCACCCATGCCAATAACAGCCCCAGAACTGGAAGACGGTTGTGGTATCTCTAGCTTTAATAACACCGTCTACACGTCGCTCTAAAACATATTCCTCACAGACGATGTCCGCGTGAAGAATAGAGACACCACGTTGATGGGCCTCCCAGCAGAGACAATGTACAGCGACGCGCAACTTTTGGTCTACACATCGGTAGCCCACGTTAGGGATTATACTGATGATATTCTCCTTAAGGTGACTTGGGTGGTATACCAACATGGCCACTCCCGCGATCGTACACGCCTCTATGAAAGGAACCACCTTTGCTTTTTCCATGAACATATCTCTAAACCTTAGGCAGGCCTTCCGTAGGATCTCTACATCTTTCACGCAATACAGTTCCAACTCGCGGTTAAAATCAAAACATATTTTCCTTGACCATTGCGACATACCACTTCTCAAAGTGCTCCTATCCCTCAACAGACATCTCACCGATGCCGTAGTCCTCCTTTGGCGGCAAGGGACCCCTATACCCCGCGTTTTCTTTTTTATTGAAAAAATGGGGGAAATGTCCCTTGGCCAAAGACTTGTCCATGCCGAATGTCTTGGGCCATCTTGAACAACGACATCGGGAGAAAGTTCAACGATTCAATAAAGTTTAGCGTGCCGTAACGCATGGACATGATTTTTCCACCGTTCATTATGAACTATAGAGTTCATGTTTTTACTTCCAGAATATAAATTAAGATAAAATTTCCATCATCCTTGGCATTATAGGTTAGGAGGTTGATGTCCTAAAATTTTGTTGTTTTATCTTGCTCTAGAAATCCGAAAAATTGGGCCAGTGTGGCAACACCCTTGAATATGTGAGTCCTATTACCCCACACTCGGTGCAATGATAGTCATTTACATCGATATGAAGGCAGGCCTTTCAACACGTCTGCACGACACAGAACAGAAGATAGGTTCGTGCAAGTACGTGTTGGCTGCACCTTGAATAATCGTTTCTTGTCTGCATTCAAAATAATAAAAAATAAACATGAAATTGCTCTTTTCCAGTGACGGCTTGGATGGGGCTAGCTACATATAGCAGAAATGACCAAAATGACGATGTGTCTCGCATACTTTACAAAAAGTCTCATAACGCCTGTGTGAAAATTCGGCTCTTTCCAAACTGAAACATTGCCCGCAGACCTCACAAACATTTTTGACATCACAGATCGACATGTGACCTCTGCAAACACCGGAACGTTTATAGTTATCAAAAAAAGTCTGGTTTGTGAACCAATGCCCACAGTCTTTACAGGTCACAGTTCGACCTCAGCTGCAGCCCGTTTTAGCGAAGCACTTTTTGCACGCGGATTCACATTTGTGTACATTATTTGTGTTAAGCTCACTAATGGCAAAAGTACACGCACTTAAATACGTTTGTCAAGGATGTTATGAAATCAAAATGGTTTTATTTATCGTCGCGAAAATACAAATAAAGTTAGCCCTTAAATGAGTGTTCGGGAGGGGAAGGTCCCTCATATAGGACCTGCATCCCCCGACGTTTCCTGAACACTGTGATTTTGTATTCGGAGAGGTATGTTTGAAATTGTTTCAGTTCAGTGAGCCCACCACCTTTCAAAATATTCACACGGGCATTACAGTATAAATATTCTGCTTTATATTTTTGAATATTGCAGCTTTTCTTTATGTATCTATAGGTGTTCATGTCCATCCATCCTGTTTCTATTTTAACGTTACACACAGCCTTGGCGACAACCAATGCACGGGCAAGACAAAGTGTGTCGCCATTTTGAATCATAATGATTCCTTTGTTATAACGGCTATATGTGCTAGCGGAGAGTTTATCACATATATGATTACCCCTCCCACGCGGCTCTTTAAAGTGGTGTAACTTGACATACAAGGGGACGAAGTGAGGAAGTGCACACGCAATTGCGTGGAAAAAATCATCCTCAGTGCCACCGTCTGTGGTTCAAACCACGCTCTCTTCGTTCTCAGCAGACGAGCCAAACACGAGAGTGACAGTACGCCTCAGAGGGGATTCGAGCCACGACCTCTACCTACATAACCAGGTACATTAGAGAGCACAGCCTGCGCGTCAAGCTTATCTGCGCGTCTAAATGACACAAATACAGGCCTTGACGAGGAGTCTGTGCTGTATAATAGCAGCCCTACGTGAACCTAAGCGCTAACTCCATGATCCTGGAGACGCCCTATCAAAGCATCGATTTGCTCCTCGAGCCAGGTTTTACCGCCATGATCGCTCTCTGGCGTCCCTAATTGTATGATCAATTCACGCCCGACATAAAATAGCTTTAATTGTTTAATTCTCTCCAGGATGATATGAAGAGATATTCCTTCGGACAACCCTCCACCAACCTTATTTACCGGGCCACTAATTCTGAGTGGGGATTCTGATGAGAGGCTGGCTGCTGCCAAATCCACCACCGGGTTGTGGATGACTCTGGACAGCCGTTACCCCGCTCTTAGAAGGGGTGGAGGCGGGGCGCCGTCTGGAAGCGCCACGGCTTCAATGGGCTGGTTGGTGTTTCCCTCCTCCAGTTGAACTTAAACAAAAGAGTTAAATTCAGACAGCAAGTTATTTGTACTGCAGATCTCATTACTTAACGTATGAACATTGTTAAATTGTGGGATTCTGGCAGTTTAGAATATTAGTTGTATTATTATTTATAGGTATTGATAATATCTATAAAGGCGCCAGATGCAGATCATATGACTTGACGTATGAATACGTTAAATTGGGGGATTCTGACAGTTTAGAAAATATAAACTTTTGTTTGCATTCAACATCAAAGTTGTGGATCACATGATTTGACGTAAATACCGTTCATGCCACTATAGCTGTCACTGTATATGGCACTAGATTAAGAAACCCAGGGCAGGAGGAGGGAAAACAAACCTATAGAATGCAATCCTTAACTTTAACGTAAATAGAGAGTGAAAGTATAATCTAGTAACATTAGTTCACTGCTGTAACTTCCGGGTTTCATGCTTAGTGTTTGTGTGTGTCATAAAATTACTTACATAGAATACTGCCAATCTCATCCAGATCCCTATAGATGTCGTCAGTGTAGCGGCTGACGGTACAAACACCTTACACCTCCTGAGGAACAGTCGTGGGACGGGTGGTAGGTATTAAGTCGGTGAGCTCGCAATTTTCTAAAACATAATTATGACACATTGTTTGGATGTCAGTAGTTTGACCAAAAAACTCTGGGGGGATTTAATCTTGTTACACTCTTCAATCCACCCACCCACTCATTCTAAATGGTTTAGACCCAGCATTATTTGTGCACCACCCTAAAACAAAATATTTGGGTGGTCCTGGTTCGAGGAGGGTCTGTCTGAACAAACAGTTTAGTTACAAAATTTACCATATGATGCAGCTATATCGGTCAAACAAACTCCGTCATCTGTGAAGTTCCCCAGCATGGCTCTAAAGGACTCTTTCCCTTCGGTCCAGCCTTCGGTAAATCGTAATTAAACATACACAGTGGAAGATATTTGGGTCGAAATATACATACAATCAGTAAATAAAACCGCCAATGTTAATATGGTATAAAACTAAATTATTAAATAAAGTCACCGTTAATATTTTAATTAATAAACAAAATTATTAAATAAATATGAGTCATCATTATTTAAAAAAGTCTATAAAATTTAGTAACACTAACAAAAAATAAATGAAAGTCATAATCTAAAAGTTAGGGTGTCAGTAATTATAACATAAATAATGTTGTCCACAATGTTTACATACCTTCGTTTACTCCGTCAGGCTCATTTTTTATTTATTTTGGCTTGAAGGTCAGAAGTAGAATGAGAAAATTTTAAAATGCAAGGGTTTTTATACAAAATCTCATCCGGATGTAATCTACTTATTTTCTCGCATCCTATTGGCTAATAATAAATTTTAATTTAGCTTCGTTAGTAAATTAGATGTAATGTACCTTTACTTGATCAATTGTGTCTTGATCATCGTTGCGTACTGTCACAGCGCAAGAACCGCGACAGATATCGAGGTTCGAATCCCTGTGGTCACTCCATCATATAATTCTGGCGTAGGAGGTTGGAATCGAATCCCTGGTAAAACATTTTCTTAATTAATATATATACGTTTAGCCAGAAAGGGTGCTTGTAACTCATCTGGTTATGTAGGTAGAGGTCATGGCTCGAATCCCCTCTTAGGCGTTCTGTCACTCTCGTGTTTGGCTCGTCTGCTGAGAACGAGGAGAGCGTGGTTTGAACCACAGACGGTGGCACTGAGGATGATTTTTTCCACGCAATTGCGTGTGCACTTCCTCACCCGATCGGCTAGTAAGACGCTATGCTATGTATGGCTCTCAGACATCAACATTGATCGTCTGCAGCTCACATGATTGAGTCTTTTACCGGCTGTCAATATCTCACTGACTTGACTTATGAATATATTTAATTTGTTTGATAGGAATAACAGAACTATAGTATGATTCTGCTAGGAAGAGCAGACAACATTGATCATCTGCGTATCACATGATTCCTTTACCGGTGGTCATTATCTCCCTGATTTGACTTATGAATATATTTAATTTGTTTGGTATCATTTCTACTACCTCATAATCAGCAAAGATTATTATTAGTGAATCAATTTTGATACTTTTCCAAGATCACATGACTTGACGTATGAGTCCTTTACCGGCAGCCGCTATCTCACTGAATTTACGTATGAATATATTTAATTTGTTTGGTAGAAAGAACAAATACAAACTTTTTTTGCAATCAACTTTGAGAACATGGAACAGAACTATAGTATGACTCTACTAAGAAGAGCAGTTTAAAAATACAAACGTTATGGTCAAATCACGGACTTTCCGTATGAATATATTTAAGTTCTTGGGTAGGAAGAAAAGTTTAGAATCGGTAGGAGAGACAGTTTAGAATATTAACACATAATTTGCTGTCAAGTGTATCTAGACGTAATTGTGCTTTCCGGTCAAAACCCTATTATAGGAGTCCTTTTACCGCAGATAATAATCATATCGTTAACGATAGAGGGTCGGAGACACTTAGCGCTCACGTGAATTCTACTGATTGAACATGTTTACTGGTACTTACTACCCTGAGACCCCGGGAAATTAACCGCAAGTGCTCTCTTCGATAGTTTCTTCAGTCATTATTAATCAGGCTTCGCTGTTCTCAGTCTGTGGATTCCAAGGGGCGAGCTCCAAATACTGTCTGTTTAGTTATGGTCCCGAGTTTGAACCCCCATGCCAACACGTCACGGGAGGAGTGCCTAAGACTGCACGTTTCCCCCAAGCCAGTCCCAGACATTTAGATCCATTGGGTACACATTAAAATCTATTGGGGCTCGGGCACACATAAAAATCAAATGGGCTAAGCCCATCAGCCCTAGGATACTGTGGTGGCCCTCCACCACCGGGTCCAGGGATATGGTCTTTGGGGACGGGAAAGGGAATAACGGTAAATCAACCGGATGTGAAGAGTAGGTCAATGAACTCTCCAAACCGGGGTGAAAGGTCAAATTGCCACGACAGGGCCACCACGCTACTGTGCTATGTAAGGAGGTTATAAGGAAATTAATCTGTAATTCAATTTGTAATGAATATTATTTATTTACTTTCTTATTTTAATATCAAAATCATAAAAGTAAATATTTTATTAAGTATACAACGTGTTTCTAAAACATTGCATCAAACTTTGGCAGGATATTCCTTGGGTAAAATTAGAATAATTCTCATAAGCAACCTAGGGTCCATCTTCAATATTAAGGGCGGTATACACCCCTAAAGACAGAGCTAAAAACGACTGTTGTGTGAAATATTATCAAAACTGCTTAGGGTATTACAACTAATCTTTGTATACTACTTATTGAAACCTTGATAATTAATAAACTAAATGTGCTGTTACCGTTACCCATCCCCATCATGTAAAAAAGGAGGGGATTGTAACACATTTTTTCTAAAATAAAATATGTTAGAGTAAGTATTACCAATTTTTACTTAAGATTACAAAACAGGGAATCAAAATTAACAAAAAAGGTGTCTTGGAGAAACTGTCTAGCTTTCCCCGTTTCTGAGATAATCATGCATGTTTAATTTCAAAGACAAGTGTTAATTCCTGCCAGGTAGGGAGCCAATAAAGCTGTGTTGCTTCAACTCCTCCTTTCCCCCACTCTTATTATCACTATATTACCCTCCCTCCACGAGCAGACTGCATCAGTCCACACGACTTCACTGCATGTTGCGCGTATTACTCGTCAAATGGCAAAGTACACAAACGCAGAAATGACAGACATGGTCATGCTGTATGGTGAAGCTAGAGTAAATGCAAGAGCAGCTGCATGGTTGTACCACGATAGATATCCTGCGCGACGTCAACCTTATCACCGGACCTTCACCGATGTCACTCAGCGACTTCGTGAAACAGGTACATTTCAGCTACGAGGGGGAGCTGGTCACCCGAGGAATGTTCGCACTCCAATTGTCGAAGAAGAGGTACTGAATTATGTGGATGATAACGCGTCAACAAGCACACGTGCCATTGCGCATCAAACGAATGTGTCCAATTCCACAGTATGGCGTGTCATGCATGATCAGCTGCTGCATCCGTACCACATGCGCAAGGTGTAGGCATTGGGGCCACCAGATTATGCTCCTCTGTAGCAGTGCGGAGTGGTTCCTGATTTCTCCACTATAATATTGTTTTCCGATGAGGCAACATTCACCAGAGACGGCTATTTTAATAGTACAAATAGTCACATTTGGAATGACGTGAACCCTCATGCAACTATCATCATGGGCAACCAGCATAGATTTTCTGTCAACATCTGGGCAGGCATTGTGGGTAACCATCTCATTAGCTCTTACCTGATGCCACGACGTTTGACTGGCCACATCTACTACCAATTTCTGAAATTTGCATTGCCACAGTTACTCGAGAATGTACCGCTCTCCGTTAGACAACGCATGTGGCTACAACATGACGGTGCCCCACCTCATTTCACAAGAGCTGTGCGTGACTACCTCAACACTGCATTTCCTGCCCGATGGATAGGAAGAGGTGGGCCTGTTGCATGGCCACCACGCTCTCCTGACCTAAATCCGTTAGACTTCTTTCTGTGGGGCTTTGTCAAAGCTTTGGTGTACGAGACAGCTGTTGAATCTGAGGAAGACCTGTTAGCCAGGATAGTTGCTGCATGTGATAAGGTTCAAGAAACTCCACGTGTTTTCGAAAGAGTACGCCAGTCATTGATACGTCGCCTCAATTATTGCAATAACGTTAGAGGCCACCATTTTGAACACTTGCTATGAATCTGCTTTTGAAGCTAGGAACTAAAACATGCAATAACTACAATTTGTATTTCTTAATGTAGCTTTCAATATTCCAGTGAGTGTAATGAATAAAATCCCATCCAAGTGTGAACTGTGTAAGCATAACTCACTAATATAATAAATAGCAACACATCGGAGCTTATGAAGAAGGAAAAGTATCAGAGTTTCTCCATCATAACACACAAACCAGCCTTTACCAAATGTTCGTGACACATAGTCACACGTGCCGGTAAAAATGGTTAAACGACTGGATTGCGAAATAAAACTGCGATTCTGGCTGCCTACCTGGCAGGCATTTGCACTTGGCTCTGATCTCAAACTTGTGTGATTATCTCAGAAACGGGGAAAGCTAGACAGTTTCTCCAAGACACCTTTTTTGTTAATTTTGATTCCCTGTTTTGTAATCTTAAGTAAAAATTGGTAATACTTACTCTAACATATTTTATTTTAGAAAAAAATGTGTTACAACCCCCCCTTTTTTTTACATGACGGGGTGGGTAACGGTAACAGCACATTTAGTTTATTAATGATCAAGGTTTCACTAAGTAGTATCAAAGATTCGTTGTAATACCCTAAGCAGTTTTCATAATATTTCACACAACAGTCGTTTTTAGCTCTGTCTTTAGGGGTGTATACCGCCCTTAATATTGAAGATGGACCCTAGGTTGCTTATGAGAATTATTCTAATTTCACCCAAGGAATATCCTGCCAAAGTTTGATGCAACGTTTTAGAAACACGTTGTATATTTAAATTCTTTTAATTTTTGAACTATTACAAAGAAAACTTAACAAAACATCAAAACACATAAGTTTACTGTGTGTTAATTTGTTTCCTGTTATTTACGTGTTTCATGCTAGAAGTTTAATTAATAAAAACTCTTACAAACAAACAAACAAAACAAAACACATAATTAACAATAACCTAAAATACAAAAATTAAAAAATAATGTTAGTTTACGTTTGAAGTAAAGTTATAATAGAACTAACTTAACTCAAAAGTGCAAAGCATGAATTAATATTTCATTAAATTACTTACCATATTTACAATAAAAATTGTCAAATTTGTTTTTCAACAAATTTTTATTAGGATTAATAGTTATGCTATACGGTGAAATCTCTTAATAGAAGACGCCTTCTAGCATTAAAAAAATCTGTTATTAAAAAGTATTGGCTATTTAAAAAGATATATTTAAAAAAATTGTACTGTTTGTACACTCCGTCGAGATTGTAAGGTAGCAACTTTATAAATCAGCCTGCGTGGTATGCTATACCTCCATACATGACTGCAGAATAGTTTGCCTAGCTACGCCGAAGGCTAGATTTAGAGAGAGCCTTAAGTCCTTAAACTATTTCTTGACTGTCTGGAAGGAGTGATGGGGGAGGGGATATGTCTTTTTGCGATGTCCAAATGGTTTGATCTACTAAATAAATTTTACTTTTTGGTTCCCTTCCTAATAAAATCAATAATTCCTTAAATATTTAGTTAATTAATTATTTTTTGTCTCATTAATATATGGGCTAGATTTTTTTTAGCTGTTAAAGATTTAACAACGCCACACATTATTTTGGCGGCAGCTCTACCCACATTTATTGGTTTTAAATGGAACCTTAAACCAGGTCTCCCTCTTTTCAGAATCTTTATTACTGTGAATAGCTAATTATGAATTTATTAATAATTAATTATCATATTCCACACATGTAAAGCAAGTAACATATTAACTTTAATAGATTTTTATTTTATTTATAAGAAGCTGAGTTTAAAAAAATTAGATAATTTAAGGGCACCAAACCTGATTTAAGATATTTTATGTTATTTCAGGGTGGACAAAAAAAGATATTTGATAAAAATCTTATCTATTGGACATATTTTAGTTATAAAAGTGAATTTATTTGTTTCTTCAACGTTTATATGACTGTCTATACCTTTGTGGGACCATAGTTCGATTCCATACCTTATTTACTGTTACCATAACGGCCATAATATAACTATTAGTAAAAAGTTTTGATAAATACTTTGATTGAGAAAAATAGTAGTTTAATAAGATTTTCGTTGATGATAATTTTCTATTAAATTAAGTGTATAGTGTTAATTTATTTTTGTCAAATCTGTTTTTTCACTAACTCAATTCTGGAAATCCAAACATTAAAACTGGCCATATCTTAGACAATCCTAACTATTATAAATGCGAATGTGAGTTTGTTTGTTTGTTTGTTTGTTTGTTACGCTTTCACGCCTAAACTAATTGACCGATCATCATGAAATTTCGCATACACGTTGTCATGGGTACATAAAAGGACATAAGGTACCTTTCATCAAGAAAAATTGCGAATGTGAGTTTGTTTGTTTGTTTGTTATTGTTTGTTACGCTTTCACGCCTAAACTACTCGACCGATCATCATGAAATTTCGCATACACATTGTCATGGGTACAGAAAAGGACATAGGGTACCTTTCATCAAGAAAAAATGCGAATGTGAGTTTGTTTGTTTGTTATTGTTTGTTACGCTTTCACGCCTTAACTACTCGACCGATCATCATAAAATTTCGCATACACGTTGTCATGGGTACAGAAAAGGACATAGGGTACCTTTCATCCAGAAAAAATGCGAATGTGAGTTTGTTTGTTTGTTTGTTTGTTATTGTTTGTTACGCTTTCACACCTAAACTACTCAACCGATCATCATGAAATTTCGCATACACGTTGTCATGGGTACATAAAAGGACATAGGGTACCTTTCATCCAGAAAAATTGCGAATGTGAATTTGTTTGTTTGTTTGTTATTGTTTGTTACGCTTTCACGCCTAAACTACTCGACCGATCATCATGAAATTTCGCATACACGTTGTCATGGGTACATAAAAGGACATAGGGTACCTTTCATCAAGAAAAATTGCGAATGTGAGTTTGTTTGTTTGTTATTGTTTGTTACGCTTTCACGCCTAAACTACTCGACCGATCATCATGAAATTTCGCATACACATTGTCATGGGTACAGAAAAGGACATAGGGTACCTTTCATCAAGAAAAAAATGCGAATGTGAGTTTGTTTGTTTGTTATTGTTTGTTACGCTTTCACGCCTTAACTACTCGACCGATCATCATAAAATTTCGCATACACGTTGTCATGGGTACAGAAAAGGACATAGGGTACCTTTCATCCAGAAAAAATGCGAATGTGAGTTTGTTTGTTTGTTTGTTTGTTATTGTTTGTTACGCTTTCACACCTAAACTACTCAACCGATCATCATGAAATTTCGCATACACGTTGTCATGGGTACATAAAAGGACATAGGGTACCTTTCATCCAGAAAAATTGCGAATGTGAATTTGTTTGTTTGTTTGTTATTGTTTGTTACGCTTTCACGCCTAAACTACTCGACCGATCATCATGAAATTTCGCATACACGTTGTCATGGGTACATAAAAGGACATAGGGTACCTTTCATCCAGAAAAATTGCGAATGTGAATTTGTTTGTTTGTTTGTTATTGTTTGTTACGCTTTCACGCCTAAACTACTCGACCGATCATCATGAAATTTCGCATACACGTTGTCATGGGTACAGAAAAGGACATAGGGTACCTTTCATCCAGAAAAAATGTGAATGTGAGTTTTGTTTGTTTGTTTGTTATTGTTTGTTACGCTTTAACGCCTAAACTACTCAACCGATCATCATGAAATTCGCATACACGTTGTCATGGGTACAGAAAAGGACATAGGGTACCTTTCATCCAGAAAAAATGTGAATGTGAGTTTGTTTGTTTGTTTGTTATTGTTTGTTACGCTTTAAGACCTAAACTACTCAACCGATCATCATGAAATTTCGCATACACGTTGTCATGGGTACAGAAAAGGACATAGGGTACCTTTCATCCAGAAAAAATGTGAATGTGAGTTTGTTTGTTTGTTTGTTATTGTTTGTTACGCTTTCACGCCTAAACTACTCAACCGATCATCATGAAATTTCGCATACACGTTGTCATGGGTACATAAAAGGACATAGGGTACCTTTCATCCAGAAAAATTGCGAATGTGAGTTTGTTTGTTTGTTTGTTTGTTATTATTTGTTACGCTTTCACGCCTAAACTACTCGACCGATCATCATGAACTTTCGCATACACATTGTCATGGGTACAGAAAAGAACATAGGGTACCTTTCATCCATAAAAAGATGTGAATGTGAGTTTGTTTGTTTGTTATTGTTTATTACGCTTTCACGCCTAAACTACTCGACCGATCATCATGAACTTTCGCATACACGTTGTCATGGGTACAGAAAAGGACATAGGATACCTTTCATCCAGAAAAAATGTGAATGTGAGTTTGTTTGTTTGTTTGTTATTGTTTGTTACGCTTTAACGCCTAAACTACTCAACCGATCATCATGAAATTTCGCATACACGTTGTCATGGGTACAGAAAAGGACATAGGGTACCTTTCATCCAGAAAAAATGTGAATGTGAGTTTGTTTGTTGGTTATTGTTTGTTACGCTTTCACGCCTAAACTACTCGACCGATCATCATAAAATCTCGCATACACGTTGTCATGGGTACATAAAAGCACATAGGGTACCTTTCATCCAGTAAAAATGCGAATGTGAGTCTGTTTGTTTGTTTGTTATTGTTTGTTACGCTTTCACGCCTAAACTACTCGACCGATCATCATGAAATTTCGCATACACGTTGTCATGGGTACAGAAAAGGACATAGGGTACTTTTCATCCAGAAAAAATGCAAATATGAGTTTGTTTGTTTGTTTGTTATTGTTTGTTACGCTTTCACGCCTAAACTAATTGACCGATCATCATGAAATTTCGCATACACGTTGTCATGGGTACATAAAAGGACATAGGGTACCTTTCATCATGAAAAATTGCGAATGTGAGTTTGTTTGTTTGTTTGTTATTGTTTGTTACGCTTTCACGCCTAAACTACTCGACCGATCATCATGAAATTTCGCATACACATTGTCATGGGTACAGAAAAGGACATAGGGTACCTTTCATCAAGAAAAAATGCGAATGTGAGTTTGTTTGTTTGTTATTGTTTTGTTACGCTTTCACGCCTTAACTACTCGACCGATCATCATAAAATTTCGCATACACGTTGTCATGGGTACAGAAAAGGACATAGGGTACCTTTCATCCAGAAAAAATGCGAATGTGAGTTTGTTTGTTTGTTTGTTTGTTATTGTTTGTTACGCTTTCACACCTAAACTACTCAACCGATCATCATGAAATTTCGCATACACGTTGTCATGGGTACATAAAAGGACATAGGGTACCTTTCATCCAGAAAAATTGCGAATGTGAATTTGTTTGTTTGTTTGTTATTTGTTTGTTACGCTTTCACGCCTAAACTACTCGACCGATCATCATGAAATTTCGCATACACGTTGTCATGGGTACATAAAAGGACATAGGGTAACCTTTCATCAAGAAAAATTGCGAATGTGAGTTTGTTTGTTTGTTATTGTTTGTTACGCTTTCACGCCTAAAACTACTCGACCGATCATCATGAAATTTCGCATACACATTGTCATGGGTACAGAAAAGGACATAGGGTACCTTTCATCAAGAAAAAAATGCGAATGTGAGTTTGTTTGTTTGTTATTGTTTGTTACGCTTTCACGCCTTAACTACTCGACCGATCATCATAAAATTTCGCATACACGTTGTCATGGGTACAGAAAAGGACATAGGGTACCTTTCATCCAGAAAAAATGCGAATGTGAGTTTGTTTGTTTGTTTGTTTGTTATTGTTTGTTACGCTTTCACACCTAAACTACTCAACCGATCATCATGAAATTTCGCATACACGTTGTCATGGGTACATAAAAGGACATAGGGTACCTTTCATCCAGAAAAATTGCGAATGTGAATTTGTTTGTTTGTTTGTTTGTTATTGTTTGTTACGCTTTCACGCCTAAACTACTCGACCGATCATCATGAAATTTCGCATACACGTTGTCATGGGTACATAAAAGGACATAGGGTACCTTTCATCCAGAAAAATTGCGAATGTGAATTTGTTTGTTTGTTTGTTATTGTTTGTTACGCTTTCACGCCTAAACTACTCGACCGATCATCATGAAATTTCGCATACACGTTGTCATGGGTACAGAAAAGGACATAGGGTACCTTTCATCCAGAAAAAATGTGAATGTGAGTTTGTTTGTTTTGTTTGTTATTGTTTGTTACGCTTTAACGCCTAAACTACTTAACCGATCATCATGAAATTTCGCATACACGTTGTCATGGGTACAGAAAAGGACATAGGGTACCTTTCATCCAGAAAAAATGTTAATGTGAGTTTGTTTGTTTGTTTGTTATTGTTTGTTACGCTTTAAGACCTAAACTACTCAACCGATCATCATGAAATTTCGCATACACGTTGTCATGGGTACAGAAAAGGACATAGGGTACCTTTCATCCAGAAAAAATGTGAATGTGAGTTTGTTTGTTTGTTTGTTATTGTTTGTTACGCTTTCACGCCTAAACTACTCAACCGATCATCATGAAATTTCGCATACACGTTGTCATGGGTACATAAAAGGACATAGGGTACCTTTCATCCAGAAAAATTGCGAATGTGAGTTTGTTTGTTTGTTTGTTTGTTATTATTTGTTACGCTTTCACGCCTAAACTACTCGACCGATCATCATGAACTTTCGCATACACATTGTCATGGGTACAGAAAAGAACATAGGGTACCTTTCATCCATAAAAAGATGTGAATGTGAGTTTGTTTGTTTGTTATTGTTTATTACGCTTTCACGCCTAAACTACTCGACCGATCATCATGAGCTTTCGCATACACGTTGTCATGGGTACAGAAAAGGACATAGGATACCTTTCATCCAGAAAAAATGTGAATGTGAGTTTGTTTGTTTGTTTGTTATTGTTTGTTACGCTTTAACGCCTAAACTACTCAACCGATCATCATGAAATTTCATATACACGTTGTCATGGGTACAGAAAAGGACATAGGGTACCTTTCATCCAGAAAAAATGTGAATGTGAGTTTGTTTGTTTGTTTGTTATTGTTTGTTACGCTTTCACGCCTAAACTACTCAACCGATCATCATGAAATCTCGCATACACGTTGTCATGGGTACATAAAAGGACATAGGGTACCTTTCATCCAGAAAAATTGTGAATGTGAATTTGTTTGTTTGTTTGTTATTGTTTGTTACGCTTTCACGCCTAAACTACTCGACCGATCATCATGAAATTTCGCATACACGTTGTCATGGGTACATAAAAGGACATAGGGTACCTTTCATCCAGAAAAATTGCGAATGTGAATTTGTTTGTTTGTTTGTTATTGTTTGTTACGCTTTCACGCCTAAACTACTCGACCGATCATCATGAAATTTCGCATACACGTTGTCATGGGTACAGAAAAGGACATAGGGTACCTTTCATCCAGAAAAAATGTGAATGTGAGTTTGTTTGTTTGTTTGTTATTGTTTGTTACGCTTTAACGCCTAAACTACTCAACCGATCATCATGAAATTTCGCATACACGTTGTCATGGGTACAGAAAAGGACATAGGGTACCTTTCATCTAGAAAAAAATTTTAATGTGAGTTTGTTTGTTTGTTTGTTATTGTTTGTTACGCTTTAAGACCTAAACTACTCAACCGATCATCATGAAATTTCGCATACACGTTGTCATGGGTACAGAAAAGGACATAGGGTACCTTTCATCCAGAAAAAATGTGAATGTGAGTTTGTTTGTTTGTTTGTTATTGTTTGTTACGCTTTCACGCCTAAACTACTCAACCGATCATCATGAAATTTCGCATACACGTTGTCATGGGTACATAAAAGGACATAGGGTACCTTTCATCCAGAAAAATTGCGAATGTGAGTTTGTTTGTTTGTTTGTTTGTTATTATTTGTTACGCTTTCACGCCTAAACTACTCGACCGATCATCATGAACTTTCGCATACACATTGTCATGGGTACAGAAAAGAACATAGGGTACCTTCCATCCAGAAAAAAATGTGAATGTGAGTTTGTTTGTTTGTTTGTTATTGTTTGTTACGCTTTCACGCCTAAACTACTCAACTGATCATCATGAAATTTCGCATACACGTTGTCATGGGTACATAAAAGGACATAGGGTACCTTTCATCCAGAAAAAATGCGAATGTGAGTTTGTTTGTTGGTTATTGTTTGTTACGCTTTCACGCCTAAACTACTCGACCGATCATCATAAAATCTCGCATACACGTTGTCATGGGTACATAAAAGCACATAGGGTACCTTTCATCCAGTAAAAATGCGAATGTGAGTCTGTTTGTTTGTTTGTTATTGTTTGTTACGCTTTCACGCCTAAACTACTCGACCGATCATCATGAAATTTCGCATACACGTTGTCATGGGTACAGAAAAGGACATAGGGTACTTTTCATCCAGAAAAAATGCAAATATGAGTTTGTTTGTTTGTTTGTTATTGTTTGTTACGCTTTCACGCCTAAACTACTGGACCGATCATCATGAAATTTCGCATACACGTTGTCATTGGTACAGAAAAGAATATAGGGTACCTTCCATCCAGAAAAAAATGTGAATGTGAGTTTGTTTGTTTATTGGTTTGTTATTGTTTGTTACGATTTCACGCCTAAACTACTCGACCGATCATCATGAAATTTCGCATACACGTTGTCATGGGTACAGAAAAGGACATAGCGTACCTTTAATCCAGAAAAAATGTGAATGTGAGTTTGTTTGTTTGTTATTGGTTGTTACGCTTTCACGCCTAAACTACTCGACCGATCATCATGAAATTTCGCATACACGTTGTCATGGGTACAGAAAAGTACATAGGGTACCTTTCATTCAGAAAAAAAGTACTGTTCCTGACGGATATAAAAAAAATAACCGTTAGACGGTCATCCGGCTTAACAACTTGGCCAACTGATATGAATAAATTAATTGCAACATGATGCCTGAAGTACAGAAAAAGGGACCTGCGGTATCCCAGAAGAAAATCTGATATCCCGAATAAAAATCTGTTCCCGAGTTATTTTAGGTACATCTATCTTAAAATGATTAAAAATGATTATATTCAGCTAATTATGCTCTGTCTGTTCACCCCGCTATGGTAAATGACAAAATTGTCGTAAGAAGTTTGGTATTATTCATTTCAGCGAAAATAGCTCTCGAGGTATGATGCTACGACAATGTAAACTTTTAGTGTGGGACGAAAGTACGATGTCCCACAAAAAAGCTATAGAGGCGTTAAACCAAAATCTTCAGGACTTGCGAAAGAGGAGGAATGGTAGTTTTACTGGCTGGTGACTTCCGACAAACTCTACCGGTGATCCAGAGGGGCACACATGCAGATGAAATCAAAGCCTGTCTCAAGTCATCAAGATTGTGGGCAAAAGTGAAAAAATTCAGCCTAACAACGAATATGAGAGTTCACCTTTATAATGACGTAGATTCAGGACATTACGCAGAGACACTATTGAAAACTGGCGATGGACGTTTGGACACGGATGCTGAAGGCTGTATTTTACTTACAGGGGAATTCTGTAATTTGGTGGAAAATGATGTGGAGCTCATTGCTATTTTAAATTCTCTGGAGCTATTGGGTGTACCCTTGCATAAACTACAATTGAGATTAGGTGTACCAGTTATGATTATGCGAGATTTAGATGCACCCCGTTTATGTAATGGGACGAGGCTTCAATTACACAATTAGGGCAAAATATAATCTGTGCCACCATTTTAACAGGTGTGGGAAAAGGGGAAAGTGTAATCATACCTCGAATCCCCATAATCCCCACTGACCTACCATTTCAATTCAAAAGACTCCAGTTTCCAATCAAACTTAGTTTTGCTATTACTATTAACAAAGCGCAAGGGCAAACATTGCAGGTAGCAGGGGTGCATTTGGAAATGCCATGTTTTTCCCATGGCCAGCTATATGTAGCCTGTTCGCGTGTGTCCAATGCCCAGAATTTGTATGTATTTGTGCCAAATGGAAGGACATACAACATTGTATATAGGATCGTCCTAAAATAATGATCTATTCTGTGCCCATGATTGCAACGGTCAAGAACAAGCGGAGTAAATAAGGGATTTTAATTAACTGTAAGTAAAATTTAAGATGGAGTAGGATCTTCCAATTCGTGGCAAGGCATAACCTATGACTCTACTGACACACACTCCACTACTTCTTTTCTACTCCTACACTTAATCCTGATTTATATGGTGTAGTTTTTTTTCTTTATCTCTACCTCTATTGACTAACAACCTCAATATGTTCATCGTTTTTATTGTCATATTACCTGTGTCAATCGACAACCTGAATTTATTGATAAAATCTACATTAACGCGAGCGAAGCCGCGGGCAAAAGCTAGTTATTAATATAAGAGTAAGGAGGTTTACATAATTGAAAAGCAAAGAGAAATATTGTATTTGGTTTACGAGATTAAAAACACTTTACATTATATCTCAGCTTTTTTAAGGTTTGGAAAGTAAATATCTTTAAATAAAAAAATATTGTAGTTTTGTACTGTTTTTAAGAATGTCTGTCTGTTGGCAAAGATACCTGGATCTTCATAACCGAGCAGTGCATTTATTTATATTCACTGGGATGTCTGCTAAGGGAGGCTCTCGCATATATACAGTCAGGGTTTGAATCTCCGTTAAAGATACGGCCGGATTTATTTATATCTGTAACTTAGGATCTCTGGAACCACTTAACCGACTGCGGTGCGGTTTTTACTTAATTTTTATACTGGACCAATATCCAGGCAGGTTTTAGCATTATTTGTGTATATTCAGGTGTTTTGGTGTGAGTCCCGGTGAAGGGCCAGCCGATTGTTTGTATATATTTATGGAACCACATAATTACTATGGTGTAATTTCTATTATTCTGTAGAGTATTTATCCAGCATTTTTAGTGTAATAATTATAATCGGGTGTTTTGGTGTGAGTCCCGGTGAAGTGTCAGCAGGATATTTAGGATATTTGTGTATATATATATATATATATATATATATATATATATGGAACCACTTAACCGATTGGGACGTAGTTTTTCTTTTTTGGTAGGATATTAATCCAGGCATTATTTAGCATGATAAATCAGGTGTTTTGGAGTGACCCTGATGAAGTTCCAACCGGATATCTTTTTATGTTGCCTAATATTTATGGTTCATTTTATCCCATTTTTGTGCAGTTATTTATATCTGAAGGAATTCCGAATAAACACCCTCAATAGTCTCAGCTGAGATTCTAGACATCCCCATCATCGACAAACTAGACTAGAATTGCTAGATATTTAAACACGGGAAATATGATTCGTTTATCAACTAATCCATTGTTTGCATTTATATTTTTTTTTATCTTATAAAACATAAGAGTGTATTTATTTAGCCCAAAGGCTGGCTCCACTTGGCTGGTCTGTATAAGCAGACCTTAGCCCTCAATATCCATTTTCCCAATCCCATACATTACAATGTAGTGGGCAAAAGTGTGTTCATAAGCTCAAGGACAGGTTTTATAATATCAAGGAGGTGGGAACAATTTACTAGAAAATTCTTATCACCACCCATATCCCATCCCTGTTAGTAAAGATGTAAGGATTTATTGATTTAGGCCTACACTAATTTCTAGGTAGAGCTTTTCACGCTAAATTGGTTATTTTAAAAATTATATTTTTTAATACTACGTATAAATATTTTAAAATAGTTACTGGTTCATTACTGTGGCATAGAAAAATTTCAATGTGCTTATTCCTTTTTTTCAAGGAAGCAATATATTAATATTTAAGTTTAGATAAATCCGCATTATGTAGGTTCAGAACCAAATAATATTATATATATATATATATATATATATATATATATATATATTTAGTGCCGCACCGCATCCATTCGGGTTTTACGCCTGTATACTATTTACTATAATTAGTTAATGTTAAGGATGGCTGAATTTACAGGAAGTGTGCCCACATTTGCGTGAAGAAAGAGTTGAAAACCGTTTAGGAAAAACCCTCTCAGTGAACCCGGATATCCCCATCATTGTCAGTTTAGTCTATTGAGATGCTAGCATATTAGAACATGTGACCACCGAAACGGTTGAATCATGCTATACGTAAATAGTCTTCTTATTAAATGATATTTTTTAGTTTGTTTTGTTTGGCCTTCGAGTCAGTGCTTGCTGTCATGAAATTATTATAGCAAACCAATCTTGCTCCATGGTTAAATAGGCCAGCGTGGCCAGCATTTACCAAACACAATACAAGCAACGTCCTCTCCAGCCATGCGTTTCGATAGTTTAGAGTGTAGTTATCAATTGGATGTTACAGGCTAGGCTTCCAGAGTCAAGGAGGTATTAGACAAGAGCATTTTCTAGGAGGGTCAAAATAAGGAGTGGCGATAGGGGAGGATCTTTTACGAAAAAGTGCGAGGAAGACAACGTATAAACTAGCTGGGATGTCAAGTTAATTTAGTCCGTTTTTCCTGTGACAAGGAGGTCAGGGCTCAAATCCTGATTGGGTTTGATGAGGTTGCATTTCTCAAGTGGTTTCTCATGCTGTGTATTCCAGCTAATCATGACGTGGAGGACAAGGTTCGAATCTTGTGTGAAAAAGTACGCACATGAAATACATCATAATTTTGAAAATAATTGTTTATATATTATTATTATTATTATTATTAATAATACCACCACGTCTTACTACCCGTTCGGGCCATACGCACTTATGCAAATGTGTAATGATAGGGTGATGTGAGATGAATGGAGGACCTACAGTTAAGTAAATCCGAACCACTGTGGAGGCCTGGCATTCCACACATTCACAAGTTTGATTAATACACGTCTTGTCAAAGGTGAAGTAAAGGTTGGCAATCAGATACATCTGTGCCGGGACTGAGGATTGTACCCCGAACCCCCAGCACAGTGCCCGACACTTTACCCTAGACCGCAAGGTCACCAGGATTATTAATCAAAATTAACTTTATCTGGTTAATATCTGACACACTCTCTCATCGTCGATTTTTGTATATTTGTTCTACTTTCTTTACAATTACCTTTTTACATACTTAAACATATTATTTTATTCTCTTAGTGAGAAAATGTGGCAGCGTAGTTCGAATATTGACATATAAAAAAAAAGGATTTAAGTGAATATATGGATAATTTCTCTGACAAACATACTTTTACCACGTTGTATGAATTTAGTTGTCTTTGCGAGTCTAACTTTACTATAGGTCCTACTAATTATTATCGTTTAGGATACGATCAAGGAAAGGTTTAGAAATCTATTGAACTTAGTTGGATATAAATATTATTTTTTTTCGATGGTTTGCTTAATTCTGAACTACTTGGATGTGTGTATAGGTATTCGATCTAGGTAATTTGTATTTGTTTTTCACCATCGCGTCTCACACCGTTCAGTTGGACGCATCCCTCTTCGGTTGAAACATTTGAGTATATTTTGTTGAAATTATCCTACTATTGTACAAAAGCTTTACAGATAAAAAATTAGAGTTTGGACACTTTGTTTATACTTCAATCAAAAATTGTTTGTTGTGAAATTATAATAATATTTTTGTTTTTATTCATGAACCTTTACGTTCAGTTTGGCTGAGATGTAACGTGCCATCTCACGATCTAATTTCAGGTGTTCAAATCTTGAGGTTCAATTATTTTTTAAATTTATCAGACTGAAAAAAATATTTTATTTTAAATTTTTGTATTAATCAGTATATATTTGTTTTAAAATTTGTATATAGAAGTATATAAGGTATTTGAGCATATGTAGAATACCACACACCCGTCAAAAATTTTTATTTAAAAATAATTTAATAGGTTAGTAAATTAAAATCAGTACATTAATTTTGAAATTTTGTATGTTGTTGATTATTTTTTTAAAAAAATTATTGGGTTTATGATATAAAAATATACATATTTAAAAATAAGGCTAAGCAAACTAATTGTTAATTGCATAGTAACAACATTTAGTGCATAGTTATGTTTTAAAATAGTTAAGAATATAAAATAATGTTTTACTGAATTCAAATTATTAACAAGTGATTTTTTATTCCGAAATAAAATTAATTACTGTATTCTAGTTGGAATTGATCCGATGAACCTCTGAGCTTCAGACTAGCACGCTACCAAGTGAACTAACGAACATATGAAATAATGTGAACGTTTAACTCATACTTAAATAACCCGATACATTTTTGAGACAGTAAACTTAGATGCAATCAAATGGAAGATGGTTTCCTAATAAAACCAAACAAATCGAATTACATGTTGCACTCAATACAATAATAGTGTTTACTTTCAGTTACGCATCTTGTATAATGGCGGATTATGCCATCCCTTCGCTTTAATCTTTTAGTACGTCAAGGTTTTACAGTGTTGTCAGATTGAAAACTCATTCGCAAGCGAAACAACACCACACAAACTCGCACGAGATTAGCAACCTTTCAAAATTGGCTCTGTTTTGGTACAGCCTGCGATTTGCGAGATTATGAGTAGCGAGTTTTTTTTTGCAACTTTCAAAATTAGGGGTCCAGGGGTGGCCAACATTATTTTCTGTCATACCACTATCTACATTCTACGCTGTTGGCATTGTGCGTGTAGCTATAGTCAAAAACCACAAAACTTACCTGACTACTGCCCTCTTTCCCCATCGTGGACAGTAAAAAATAGGCCTATTTGGAGATTGGAATAGGAGATGAACAAATTTATTCAAATTTTAACAACAAGTTAAGTTGACCGAAAAAACCGATCTATTTGTTTTCTGATATAATAAATTTTATTTTATTTAATCTACGGTGACCTTAAGGTTGGAACTTAAAATTACTTTGCGTGCCATTAGTGTCGTGTGTTGGTCATCTCTACCCTACTTGACAGACAATACCTGTCTCTCAAGGTGCTCGGCTGGGGAGAACTACCTGGCTAGTCACTAGTCTGACATCACCTATTTTTAGAGCACAAACGTTTCAAGATCTAGAGTCCTGGGCTGCACGATAAATCCCGGTATAGTGTACTAAGGGAGGTTTTTATTAAATAAGTTCCCACTATATTCAAATCTAACCTAATCACGTGCGGGTAAGTTTGCTAGTAACGCTACATTACTCCTGACTACACCATTATAGTAATGTGTAATGCCCGGACGATAAATAAGACGCAAAGCAAAGAAACATTTATTTTTTGATAAATTAGTATACAAAATATACAAAACTCGCCAACCAAAAAAGTTATTTATGGTTATTACTTCACTGTGAAAGAGCCTTAGCCTATAGGTAATTTATAACTAATAGTCTATTTATTGGAGGTATTTAACATGCACGTTATGCACCGAGTGATTATATCAGCAAACGAGAATTTCTATGAGCGATAGCGAGAGGCCTTCCAATTCTGCCAGGAAAGGTATTTTCACACACCGTCCAGGATTCTTTTAAATACCACAATCGACTTGGCACCGACAACTTTACTTCCTCTCCGAATGAAGTTGTGCTACGTATTTTAAACGTTCAAGAAAAATTCATCGACCTCGGCTGGGTTTGAACTAATAGTAAGGATCCTAGATATCAATCTGTACAAAGAAAATGTTTCGAAATATTTTTTGTAAATTTTTTAGACACAATCATAATTATTATAGCTTATTTGTCATATTATTATTATTGTAACTGATTGTAGGCCTATCAATACATGTTAAATTGTATCAATATGTATCTGATTAAATAAAAATGTGGACGAAAATTAATGGTCTAAGCTACAACTAATTCTTCATAGCAACGTGTAGTCTACTTGTTTTAGCTCAATCATTATTACAAAGAATTTAAAATACTCATAAACTACAAAAATATAGCCTTCAAGAGAATAAAACATTGTTTTAAACTATGATAATATAACTATAGAAACTATGATAGAATTTAAAAAATAAACACACGTAAGTTAAACTCAAAGTCACAACTCAATTTTTGGGTTCCGTACTAAGAATAGAACTCTTATGAAAAACTCACGTCATATATCTTTTATCAGTCCTACACAGATCTCAACATTTGAATGTTTAGATATATAAAGTCAAAGCTTGGGTTGCAGCTAAGTGCTAGCGTGCCCACATGGAACGGGTTGGTAACAATTTTGAAAAAAGACGAATAACGGAATTTGGGAATCATTAAAAGTAAGTTTACGCTTTATTATTATTTTTACCTAATTGTGAGGGTACTTTTGAAAACTTTTACCGTGAGGGTTTCAAATATATATATATAAAATATTTTAATATATTAGTATACATATATTATAATTTTTTTTAATAAAAAGTTTCATATACGGAATTTTTTAAATGTTGGGAAAACATTGAAAAAAAATAATATTTAAAACATATGTTTCTTACATTAAAAATAATTTTATTTATATGCAAATAATACTTTTCGAAATATTTCTATATTAATATCACTCAGTACTTTTACTCATGAATGCCACCTGACGACAACTTTCGACGGAGCAAGACCGCATAAACGAGGAGAGGATGGCGAGCCTAGGCACGAAATCCAAATAGCCTCCACCTAGTGCATACTTGATCCATAGTAGTGCATACATTAAAGATACGTAAAGAATGAAAACTAACAAAGCAAAGCATATTATTAAGCCATAAAGATATTACTGAAAGTTTGTTTACTATTTTGGTTCCTAGATAAAGCTAAAGTGATATTTAATATATATGAGTACACCTTAATTTTTTTTTCAATAAGTCATAACCGATCTCACTTAGAGAGACGCGTATCATCCTAAGGTTTCATTTTTTAAATTTTTTGAGGTATCTGACGTGTACTTTTTGAACTGACTGATAAAATCAGCGCACTACTTTGATACTATCTTAAAATTTGAAAAGACACAACATGCCCGTCCATTAGCTCCTCACTTTAGAAGGGGAAACAAATGTTTCGCTAAAAATAAAAGTTCTTCTGTGGCAGGAATCGAACCTGGTTTACTTAGATTATTAATCAAACATGCTATCGATTTAGCTAAGCCGTCGAAATATCTAAATATTAAATAAATCTGTAAATAGTGCTCTGGTTGGATTCTTGGTTTAGAAAGTATTTATAATAATAATAGTAAGGTAACCAATAATTATTTGAAGAGTATGAGATTTTAACATATAGGTTGTAGAGCAGACTACTAAATACATCATTTATTTGGTCTTGAAATTAGCTTGGAAAAAGTAATAACTGTTGGCTTAATGCAAAAAACAAATGTTTAGAAGATGTATGAATGTTAACTGCATTAGAAACTGTCAGTATTTTGCTAGTGCATTACTTGATAAAGTTAATAATGTGATCCATCCTCCTTTTAGACAAGCGCCATTTAACTATTATACGCTATACGTGGACATTCACGGCCAGCAAGCACACATAGAACGAGCTATTTATTAATATGTTTGAATGCCAGGAAAACTTCACTGTTTCTCAGATAACCTTCATATAGTCAATCTTAAATCAATAGGACAATGAAAGAGTGTTTAAAGCAATTGTTGAGGGTTGGGTTTTTTATTTGTTTTTTTAGCACCGCGTCTTACTACCCGTTCTGGTAATACGCCTAAGTACTAATTACTCCAATGTGTTAGGAATTGGAGAGGTTGAAGTTAGAGGAAGTGAAATTGCATTTGCGTGGCGGGAGAGTGGAAAACCATTTAGGAAAAACTATCCCAATTCACCTGAGCGAGATTAGAACCTCTATCTTCCTGTCCACATCAGTTGAGCTAAACAGGAAACTAGCGCGTCAGCTAACTACTCCACCGGGGTGGGTCTGTGAGTTGTTGATAATCTCATTGTAATAAAGACATTATTGATTGAACTTAAAAAAGAAAGCCCCAAATTAATCATAGATTATAGACCAGAGTGATATCTTATCGAAACACTCACACAATAAAATATTCAATATCTTATATTAAACAAAATTACAAAGTAAAATAAATATTCTAGGAAATACGGTAAATAATTTATATTTTCCTGCATCGGTAGTCATGCGGACAGAAAATTTCTCATATGGTCCATTTTCAGTGATGGATGAAACAGGGTTCTAGTCCTGGCTGGGCATATTGAGACAAGTTTTCCTAAATTTTTTTCCAACTTTCTTCCAAGCAAATGTGGCTACATCATCTTTAATTTGTATCTTTTTCATCACTAGCCCCCAGAAATTAGTAGTAAAGATGGTTGAAATAGGTAATATTATGTTACATATAAATATTCTCCTATAGTTCACTCTGGACTATATTATCCTCTTCGTGGAAGAACGGAATTTCCCCTTCCGGCTGACCCAAAAAATCCATTATAGATAGGACTGTTAGCATTTCCAGGGACTCACAGCAAAACACCTGATTAAACTAATGTTAAAACCTGTCTGGATATAAAAACTACGTTGATCTATATACACAACATTCATCCGAAACTTTAACAGGGACTCGAACCCCAAAATCTAAGTCTATCATGCTGCAATTTGCCTGATTGATATCCTACGGAAAATAATTAACTACGGAATTAGTTGTTCACAAATATCAGGCTGGTTCTTCACTGAGACTCACAACACAAAACATGGTTAAATCATGCTAAAACATGCCTGGATAAATATTCTACAAAAAAAAATTTGCAATGGTTAAGTGGTTCCATAGATATATATATATGGAACCACTATATATATATATATATATATATATATATATCCAAATATCCGGCTGACACTCCACCGGGACTCACACCAAAACACCTAATTATTATACTAAAAAAATGCCTAGATAAATAATCTAGAGAATACTTAAATTACACCACAGTAATTATGTGGTTCCATAAATGTATACAAAAAATCAGCTCGCACTTCACAGGGACTCACACCGAAACACCTAACTATACACAAATAATCCTAAAATATGTCTGGATATTTGGCCAGTATAAAAGTAAAAACCACACCGCAATTGGTTAAGTGGTTCCAGAGGTCCTAAGTTACAGATATAAATAAATCCTGCCGTTTCTTTCACGGAAACTCAAACGCTGACTGTATGTATGATAGATCCTCACTTAGCAGACATCCGAGGGGATATAAATAAATTCACCACAATTGGTTACCCAGTTCCAGGTATCTTTGCCAACACCCATAAATTCTTAAAAACAGTACAGAACTACAATATTTTCTTACTAAAAGATATCTACATTCCAAACCTTAAAAAAAATAAATAGAGATATCATGTAAATTGTTTTTAATCTCGTAAACCAAATACAATACTTCACCTTGCTTTTCAATTATTTAAACCTCCTTTCTCTTATATTATATTAATACTTGCGTATGAAATGGCCAGTTTTATTATTTGGATTTCCAGAATTGATTTAGTAAAAAAAAAAAAATAAAAAAAAATTTGACAAAAAAAAATTAAATATGAAATTTATTAGAAAATGTTCATCAACGTATGTTCATCAACGTAAATCTTATTAAACTACAATTTTTCTAATAAAATATTTATCAAAACTTTTTTCAATATTTATATTGTGGCCATTATGGTAACATTAAATAAATTATGGAGTCTAACTATGGTCCCACAAAGCTATATACAGTCATAATAACGTTGAAGAAACAAATAAATTCCCTTTTATCAATAAAATATGTCCAATAGATAAGATTTTATCAATTTTTTTTTGTTTATCCGGAAATTGTATAAAATATTTTAAATCAAAATTGGGACCCTTAAATTATATAAAAAAAATTTAAACTCAGTGTCCTAAAAATAAAATAAAAATCTTTAAGATTCAATTTGGTATTTGAGTTACATGTGTAGAATATAATAATTAATCATTAATAAATTCATAATTTGCTATTCACAGTAATTAAGATTCTGAAAAGGGGGAGACCTGCTTTATATTACCATGTAAAAACAATAAATGTGGGTAGCACTGATGCCAAAATATTGTGTGGTTTGGATAAATCTTAAACATTAAAAAAAAAAAATCCAGGCCATATATTAATGAGACCAAACATAAATAATTAACTAAGTATGTAACGAATTATTGATTTTATTAGGAAGGGAATAAAAAAGTAAAATTAATTTAGTAGATCAAACCATTTGAACATCTCAAAAAGAAATATCTCCTCCCCCATCGCTCCTTTGAAACAGTCAAGAAATAGTTTAAAGACTTAAGGCTTTCTTTAAATCCGGCCTTGGGCGTAGCTAGGCAAACTATTCTGTAGTCATGTGTGGAGTTATAGCATACCGCGCGGGCGTGAGCCAGTAAGTTGCTACCTTATAATCTCGACGGAGGGTACATAGTTTATTCTTCAAAAGCTTGTTTACTATGTGTATATATTATAAAAATATGATTACTGCACTTTGCAGTTTGCTTCACACTTAAATGTAAATATATGTAAATTGATTTAACTCCTTAAGTGTGCAACAAAACTTAGCCATTCATGTCAAAACAATTTATAAAAAAAATTGAACTGTGTATATAATTTTTAATAAATATACTCAGATGACTTAAGGTAAAGAAAATACAATAAGGCTAGCATTAAATTTAACACTGCTCTAAAATATTAAACATACAGTAATAACTAAAACAAATAATATATTATATTCACCACAAAACAAACAAAATAATTTTTTTTATTGAATTTTTTTTTACTGACCTCAAAATTAACTAAAAATATTTAATCAATTAGCTCAAAACGGGTATATTTCCTTGCTAAGCCTCCGATTTAAATAAGTTAAAATTTTTGTCTTTTTTTTTGTGTGTAATTTAGACATCAATTTTAAAGACACATTTCTAATTAATAATTATTTTTTTAAGCTCTGCATTTTCCTTTGACAACAAAGGCCATTATATAAATTTGTTTTGTTTGCAAGGAAGGGGGGACTGCTCACTGAGCATGCTAGCCGGCATTTCTAAAATATATAAACACTCTTTGACCGCTATTTAAAGATTCTTATAAATAATCGTAGGTTTCTAGCAGAGTCTGTGTTTGTTATTTGAAAATTCCTATATTCACAAGGTGTTTTGCCATAAAAGTACATGTTATTTTGCCGGGAAAACTTAAACTGTCCATTATAATAAAGAATCCCCTATTAATAGTTGTCCATTAAGGGAGGTTTCTTTGTTTGGATTTAGCATGAAAGCCAATAATATACATAGCTACAGACATTGGTCTGGTTGAATAAGACTACCTATTTTGATTACATTTTTCAAACTAAATTTGGTTTAATTGATTTGTGTTTGTTTCAGCTTATATCAAGTCTTCCGGACAAGTTTATCAATCACAGCATCAACTGAAACTGTACACGAAGAAAATTATATTTTATTTATCATACATTAAAAGTTTTGATAAAAAAATATTTTCAGTTGATCATTAAATTTACTGTCAAACACCATTGAGTTTATTATTGTTAAATCTGGAATATTCCACCAAACCAGTGATGTCATCAGGGAATCTGGAAAATGGGGTATTTCACAAAGTTGAATGCACAGTTCCCAACAGTTTCACTCACAACCTTTTCCTTCAGTTTCTATTGTGTATTTTACTTAACTTACATGTTTTTATTTATTTTGACATGGTATTATGTGTGGATTGCAGTTATGCACCATTAAGCACATAATCTAAAGTGAAATAGGTGTTTACATGACACATTGTGTGCACTTTGATCCAGCTCGAAGATCATTTCTAACAACTTTATATTTTATCCTATGATGAATGCCTTATGAAGCTACTGAACCATATTTTTCTTGTATTCTGCCTCAACTAGTTATGTTTTCCAGTACTAATAATAGAATAGTTATAATGATTGTGGAAAAACTAAGATAAAGTAGCTTTAGAATGACTTACTTTAAAATCAAAATTCAGAATTTAGCATCTAAACTATTTTGTGTTTAACTATATTGTGTAAATTTCATAAATATACAATCATAAAAATTATGAACTGGAAAGAGATGAGTATTTTGATAAGTAAATATAGCTAGACTTATGTATTTTACATTTTATGATATATTAGCTTAATCTGAAACTATTTTGAATTGTTAAGTAGAACCAAACATGTTTGTTATAAAAATCCTTTAAATACACAAAATAACTTTTCTGAGTATTCTGTTAATAAATATAAAATCATGATGTTTAAAGCTATTTAGTAAGCTTGGATGTTGTATATTTATTTAGTTGAGTACCGACGACCTCTTCCTGTTGCTGTCGTTGCCGTAGCCGCTGATCCAAATGTTTTCAAGGGCTGAGGACCTGAAGATGGGAGTGTCGAGCCCGCCCTCTGGAAACCTTGCGTTGGGTTCGGTCGCCGTGTCCTGTACTAAAAACACGGGCAATCAGGTAACTAATGAAACCAAAGTTTTGGACAGTAATTATTATATTATGGTATTATTTCACTCATCAACGTGTATTATTAATTGTTTGTTTTCTTACATTAAATACTATGATTTTACTTTATTGCAAGTAAAGATAGATTTTATAATCAGGTGTTTTTATGTTGACAATAAATAAAATTATGTATTATTTAGACTTTTTTGTAGAGTCAAACGTGTAACATATTAATGCTACGTGACATAAGAATTTTCACTCTTTTTTCCGGGTATGGTTGGCAAGACCGCCACCCACCGGTAGGTATGTCAGTCGTGTATGGAAAAATACCGAGAGAGGTACACACACGGCCAGTGGTGATGCGCGGTCAAGCAGTAATAAGCTTAATAAAACTTACTTGTAACCACCTTCTGTTTGTATCCATGGATATAACAAGTGGATGGTTCACTCACGCTTATCAAGAAAGGAGAGTTTTCATTTGTGGATGATGGGTCTCCCTAGTATTATTATGTTCCATTCACAACAGTCCGACACGTTTGACAAATTACTGTATTCTGGGGCTTGTAGCATAATAATGATACGTGGGCGTTACAAGAGTCTAGGGTGTCACAGGATATGCTCGTTCAACGCTGGGCGTTACATGAGGCAAATATGCAATAACATTTATCAAAACTAACATGCAATAATTTTGTGGAGGGTGGCAGTAGCTATAATTTATTGAGTATTACAATTATTGAAAGATAATTAGAAAATATATTATTCGATATTTATTAAACGCACATTGTTTTAAACTATGTTTTTTTGAATGTATACAACTTAATTTTCTTCCCAGGGGCTGTTCACAGCTACAGAAGAGTCTTTAGAGCGACATTAGGAACATTTTCGTCGCCCCATTATTATATTATAGACGTCAACAACTATCTTAAATTTAGGAGGTCTAACATTATCTCGAGAAACCTAATGAGCATGTGCTCTCAAATTGTCTCTATCTCTATCTCTCTTATTCCTATATCAGTGTCCCAGATGTGTCATATACAATCTCCTGAGTCATCAGATCATGTATTAGGTGCTAACTGCTAACTGTATATATTCATCCTTTAACATTTTCAAATTTGGGGTACATATCTAAATTCGTTATTTAGTGTTACATTTGCATGAAATTTCGTATAGCCATGTTGTTTAGAGTGCGGATTTTGAATTTACCGTCAGTTATTTAATAAAATGTCAGGGTAAGCCTTTCACCCTAATGAGCTAAATTACTATATGTTTTGAATAGTCTATTCACGTACCATTATTAACATTTTCGGGCAACTTCCATGAGGTTATGAAACAGGACATTGGTAGACATGTATCAAAATACTGTAAAAATATTGATAAACTCCTTATTTTTAATTGCTTTACTCTACAGCTGAAAATGTTTTTAAATAAACATGGCAATATTGCTAAGTTTTTGACAGAGTGACAGCTAGTTCTCCATCTTAAGGAGATTAGTTAAATAGTGCTTCCAAGTGTGTTAGAATAAAGCAGTGGTTTCCAACCTGGGTGTCGCAGCGTGTTTTAGCTTAATATTTACTTTCTTCAAATGTTTTAACTATTATAGGAAGATGCGTAATTCTAATATAAATGTAAGTTGTTAAAGTGCTAAAAATGACCTAGTTACTACTTAGGCTCCTTTTTGCTATTCCATTCTGATAGCTTCTTGCTGACTTGGTTTATTGTGACAGACCCGCCTCGGTGGCGTAGTTGGCTAACGCGCCAGTCGTGTTGAGCCAGACCACCGAGGACGGGGAGATCGAGATTCGAATCTCGGTCGGGTGAACTGGGGGTGGTTTTTCCTGAATGGTTTTCCACTCTACCTCCACGCAAATGCGGGTTCACTTCCCCTAACTTCAACCTTCCCAATTCCTAATCCATTATTGTAATTAGTACTTAAGCGTATAACCCGAACGGGTAGTAAGACGCGGTGCTAAATAATAATAATAATTATTATTATTATTGTGACAGCCTTGTAATGTTTCTAGGATAAAATAAAATCATCCCCCACCCCTAGGATTGTTGATTTTCTTTTACCACATATCAGTCACATGTAATTATTACTATAGTCAATTATAATAATTAAAACAAGTATTTGTGAACTTGTGGGTGAATCAGACATAACAAGTTTAAATTTAAGGATTCCATTTAAATTTATATATAGAATCAGAAATTTAATAGTATCACAAAGGTTTGACTTCCCAATAAAACTCAATCCTTCACGGAACTATTACCCTCACCACTTTTAAAGAATTTGACAAAAAAACTACATTTTAAATATTCAATATTAAACTAGAAAACAAGGCATTGCTACGTTAGAATACTTGTCTTTTTCACACTAAATTAATCGGAGGATTTTAAAGCCAAAACGTGATTGACCAACAACTCTAAGTTACTTTAATATTTACTCTGAAGAAGATACGTCTACAAAATAACTTTTTTTTGGAAAAAAAGATCAATATTAATGAACTTCTGAAAATTTAAAAATGACACCTGGACACGGGAATCGAACCCAGGACCTTTGGCTTAGTACGTCAATGCTCTAACCACTGGGCTGTCCAGTATTCGTCCCGTGTCCAGGGTCATTCTTCACTCATATTTTAAGGCAGAGCCTATGATGGACGTAAGGAAATCGTCGGCTACAAATTTGTGATTTTATTAGGATCACGAGCTATCAGATAACGCAGCGACCTTCGACTCGGTACTTGACTTATTGCTGCCAGATGTACAATTATTGTAATTGTAAGGTATTGCATATCTATGAATAAACTAGCCAAAGCTATTATTTATGTTTTTAGTGAGGAATTCTCCATCTATTTATTTAGCACCGCGTCTTACTACCCGTTCGGGTTATACGCTTAAGTACTAATTACGCTAATGGATTAGGAATTGGGAAGGTTGAATTTAGAGATAGTGAACCCGCATTTGCGTGGAAGGAGAGTGGAAAACCATTTAGGAAAAACCACCCCCAGTTCACCCGACCGAGATTCGAACCTCGATTTCTCCATCTAGATATCATCTTCTGAAAATTGAAAAATTTGTAGCCGACGATTTCTGCACGTCTATCATAAAATATGAGTGAGGAATGACCCTGGGCACGGGACGATTCCTGGCTAGCTCAGTGGTCAGAGCATTGGCGTACCAAGCTAAAGATCCCTGGTTCGATTCCCGTGACCAGGTGTCATTTTTCAATTTTCAGAAGATGATATCTAGATGGAGAATTCCTCACTAAAAAGCATAAATAACAGTTTCGGCTATTTGATTCATTAATGAATTTAATTAATTACTGTTAACCACAAGAACAATAAAAATTAATATTCAAACAAAAAAGGGAATCAAAAAGGTGGTTACCTGAATATTTCAAATAAATGGTACGGCGCACCACTCAGACTTTCTCTCTCTTTCTATAAACTCGTAAGATTTCTGAACGGAATAATGTACATTGTATCATCACCACTCCACATAAGAACACGCATTAAATAATATACAATGATATAGAATCAATGAGAAAAGAGGCGCATCTTTGTCCACCTAAGAGCATTTCAAACAGTTTAATGTCCTCCACAAGGGTCAACACTTCGTATTAAAATTTCTATTTCTGGTTAAAATTTTAACATTTTATAAGGTGTTGCAGATCTTCAAGTCATCGCATTGATATTTAATTATTCATTTATACATTTCGACCAATAAAAAATGTAAATATTGACTATTGAGTCTAAAATGGAGATAGATCACTGCTGTGCAAACATTTCTCCTAAGAGCTTTAAGGAAAAATAACATACTTTTTTTAGATACTTACTTATATTTAATTATTCTATGGCATTGAAGAATTATTGCGTTAAGACTTAAGTAGTATATGTTTACAACTAAAGCTCACAAAATTGAATTAATATATTTGCAAATATCTCAGAAACTGTTGCTTTTATAAAAATATATGTCAAATAAAAGTTTTTTATTTCTAATAATCCTACAATTTTGCAATGATAAGTTGTTTAGTTTCTCAAATAGTTGTGGAGATACGGAAATTAACGCTTCTGTAAAGTACCCCAAAAATCATTTTCATAGGAAAATGAAAATAGCCAGTTTATTTATAATCTTAATCAACGCCTAGATACGAATATTAATCAAAATCGTTTGAGCAGATTTTGAGAAAACCAAATTTTTCTCTTTTCGCCCTTCAGTAAACTACCCTTAATTTTAAGTTTTTATAGACACACAGACAGACGGCATTGCAAAGACTATTTTTAGGGTTGTGGGGGTCATGAGACGTCGACATCCATCAACATTTCAGGTTAGTTTTTTTTACGGTCGCAATACTTAAACTTTAATGTCCAAAAAGTTAAAAAAATCATATAATTGCGTATAGATTGAAAGTTATTGATTTTATAAAAATATGTTTCGGATAAAATATTTGTATTATAAATATATATACATATTTGTAATGCTAAGTAATTTCATATATCAAATAGTTTCGGAGCTATTATAAAAAATGTTAATTTACGCGTCAGACCGGAGCCCTTAAAGCGATTTTACCGAAATATTGAGGGTAGCCATTTTGTTTGGAATATTTATTAATATTCATAAATGAAATTTAATCAAAATCGTTAGAGCCGATTTTGAGAAAATCGACTTTTTCTCTTTTTGCCCTTCAGTAAACTACCCTTAATTTTAGGGGTGGATATCCAATTCCAAAAACCCCTCGGGGCAACCCTATGAAAACCCTAGATATCAAGTTTTAACTCAATCGGTAAAATAGTTAGGCTCTAGTTGGAGGTACAGACAGACAGACAGACAGACGGAAATTCAAAAACAACTTTTTCGGATTCAGGGAGTCATGAAACGTCAAGATTCATCAAAATCTCGAGTTCGATTTTTTTGACGATCACCATACTTTCTCTACCTGTAAGATAGAGAGAAAGTAAAAATTACAAAGATATTAGTGTCCAAGCGGCGATCGGAAACCTTAAATGTTCCATATCAGACTTTATATTCAAAAACAAAACCTTTAGCAAAAGTTTACAGATGCCTACTCTGACCATTATCAACTACATAATAAACCTAAGTGTTCAAGATAATCAAACACAATATAAAGTTTAAATAATCTATTTATAGCCATTGTGGAAGTGTCGGATGTAATAGCTCACCATATTTTCTGTTATATAGGTCTAGCTGACGGGTAAAAAGGTGGGAGTATTTCCATATTAGGAATTACTATTCGTATAACGTCACACGCCATGCAGCGGGTGGTTCGGCTACGTCTCATAAGTCACGTCCGCCCAGCTCTTGTTTTCTATAAGTTCCGTTCTACTTGTTCCAAAGACACCTACGTGCAACACGTGGTGCGCGGCATCAAACTTTATTTACGTTTGTTTGTTCACGTGTTTTTGTTTCTCAGCCATCATCAATGGCTGAGTTGCATTATTTGGCTTCTCAGATAGAAAACTCGATGTTAGCTAAGCAGAAATACCTGGGGTTGCATTCCCCTCCTTTCGTCTCGATTGCCCAAGAAAATGATAGATCAGGCAATGTCATTAGGTCACATTCCTTCAATCAAAGGCCTGTTCCTAACAATTACTCTAAAGAAGTTACCAGGGACAGGCCCAATGTAGGTAAAGTCACAAAAAAGAAGCACAATATGGCCTATATTAAATGTTTTAATTGCGGTCAAATGGGGCATTATAAAATTCAATGTCGGGCAAAAAACTGATATTGCGTCGACAAAGACATGGCTTTGCCGGACAACGCATTCATCAGCCATGTATTTCTGACCCTCTCATTAATATCTTAATTAATGGTGTACCTTGTTGGGCATTAATCGATACTGGCGCTAGTTCATCATTTATAAAATCTACCTTCCTCAACAGTATTTCAACGTGTTTACCTTTTGATTGTTCTCTCCACCCTAAACTTTTTGCTATTGCCAATGGCAGGTCCATCACTGTTAATAGAAAGGTTTCTCTATCAATGAAAATTAACAGGTTTTCTTGGAAGCATTCGTTTTTTGTATTTGACAATCTTCCTTATGATATTATTTTGGGTGTTGAATTGTTGTCAAGATTCCAAGCTCAAATTGACCTTAAAGAAGGACATTTATGTTTCAAATTTTGTCCTGGTGTTAAAATACCATTCAAAAGAAACTGCCAATCAAAAGTAGGTCTTTTCTCGACTACTACTTCTAAAGAGCTTAACTCCACTATTTTACGTTTTTCTGATATCATCACTACTAACCACGGAAAATGTGACATAATGCCTTATAAGATCTCACTATCCAATTATAATCCGGTGAGATCTCCTCCTTATTCTTGTCCCCCCCCCCCCCCACAAATTACAAATTTTCAGAAATTTGGTCAATGATTTTCTTGATAAAGATGTAATAAGACCTTCTCGTTCTTCCTTTGTTAGCCCTGCCTTCATTATTCCTAAAAAAAGATGGAGGACACATTTTGATTGTAGACTATCGTAAAATTAATAAACAAATTGTGTTTGATCCTTACCCTATGCCCAACATTGAAAGTGCCTTTCAACATTTAGGTGGGGCGAAGGTCTATAGTCTCATAGACCTCAACGCTAGCTTTCTTCAATGTGCCCTTACTGAGAACTCTAAACAGTACACTGCCTTTGTTACCCCTTGGGGTTGTTTTGAGTTCAATAGATTTCCCTTTGGTATTAGTTGCGGAGGTGCGGCGCTAAGTCGGGTTCTCGACTATATTTTGTCTGATTTAAAAGTTAAGTTTGTATTCAACTACTTAGATGACATTTGTATCTATAGTCAGTCCTTATTCGAACATAATGAACATGTTAGGTTTGTTCTTCAACGTTTAAGAGAGGCAGGACTCATGGTTAACCCGGACAAGGTTACCTGGGGCACTAATTGTGTTAAGTACTTAGGGTACGTCATTTCTCAAGGCCATATCCTCGTTAATCCGAAACGCATCCAACCCATTATTGATTATCCTGCACCAAAAAACTTTAAAAAAGTTCAGTGTTTCGTGGGAATGTGCGCCTACTACGCCAGGTCTATCCCTTCCTTTTCAGAGGTGGCGGCCCCCTTAAATGCCTTTAAAAGGAAAGGCGTGCCATTTTCATGGGGTGATGATCAAAATAAAGCCTTTGTACAACTAAAAAGGGCCCTTGTCTCCCCTAGAGTACTCAAAATGCCGGATTTTCCCCTCCCATTTGAATTGAAGGTTGATGCCTCCTCCTACGCTCTGGGGCGGTGCTTTGTCAGCGTTACCCCGAAGGCCTTATGCCAATTGCCTTTGCTAGTAAGACCCTTAATGATACTCAAAAGCGCTATAGTGCCTACGAAAAGGAATGCCTTGGATGTCTCTTTGGCATTGAGAAGTTTGCCGATTACTTGGAACAGCGTGAACTTATTTTGTACACTGACAACAGAACCCTTTCATGGATGTTCTACCACCCCAAACAATTAGGGAAAATTTGTAGGTAGGTTCACAAATTATCTCAATTTAAGTTCAAAACCGAACATGTTTCTGGCCATGACAACGTGGTCGTGGATGTTCTCTCCCGCATTAATGAGGGATTGTTCCCTATACTTTCAGTGTCCCAACCTCCTAGCGCGTGTGTAATTAGTACCATTCCCGAATCTTTTGTTTCCTTGGCTCAGCACCAGCAGGAAGACCCGTATTGTAAGGAAATAATCGATCGTCTTGTTGATGGGATAAATGTTGAGGGTTTCTCATTGCATAGAGCAGCGTTTCCCAAAAGGTGTTCCGCGGAACCCTGGGGTTCCGTGGAAGGGTCAAAGGGGTTCCGAGTTCAGATCTTCGTGTTCAATTGTCAGACATTAAGCCTAATTTTAGTGCTATTATAAGTAAATATGTGAAAAAATTTCATTCTTCACATTAAATAGTTACTTTTTTTTGTACGATAAATGTTTTATAATACATAAAATAATTAATTTTTATTTATAATTATTCTTTCTTTTCATGTCAAACATGAAAATATTCAAACTACACTACAAGGTACAATCACTTTTGTTATTATCAAAATGGGGTTCCGCCAAAAAAAGTATGATCAATTAGGGTTCCGTGGCCAAAAAAAATTGGGAACCTCTGGCATAGAGGGTGGTTGTGCATAGCGGGAAGGAATGGTAAGGGTAGAAAGGTATTTGTTACTAAGAAATTAAGAGAGATGATCGTAAAATACTTCCATAATTCTGTAATTGGAGGCTATCTGGGCATCTTTAAAACCCACAGGAAAATTAGGCAAGAATTTTTTTGGCCTGGCATGTATCAAGACATTAGGCAGTGGGTAAGAAAATGTGAGGGGTGTGTTGGAGCTAAACCACCTCGCCACACACGTTATGCAGATGTCGTCCATAAACCGTGGGAGACGGCTTTCATCGATTTTGTGGGCCCCATCACCTGTTCGACTAAGAGAAATTCATGCGTGATTAATTTGATAGATGGATTCTCTAAATTTGTGTTTATCATTCCTCTTAGGAATATGAAAGGGTCCACCACGGTTAAAGCTCTCACTGAAAGGGTATGGACTATTTTTGGTGCCCCTAAAAATCTGATTAGCGATAAGGGGCCTTGCTTTCGGTCTAAAGATTTTTCTAACATGTGTTTTGGCTGGGGTATCAATCACATCACCACTAGTCCGCACTATCCTGCCCCCAACCAAGTGGAGAGATTTAACAGATATTTGAATATTGCTCTTACCATTTATCATGGCAGTACCCAGCCTAACTGGGATAAAGATATGGATTTTATATCTCTCGCATTCAATTCTGCGGTTCATGAGTCCACTGGATGCACCCCTTCCTCTCTTTTGTTGGGACGGGAATTGAATCACCCCCTGTTGGCTATGTGGGACGTAGAGCCAGTGGTCGGGGACCCTGGGAGCTCTACATATGGCGAAAGATGTGAGCTTGCTTTTCGTAATTTGCAGAGGTCCAAGATCAGAGTGGCTGTGGCTTACAACCTAGGGCGTAAACCCGTTCATGTGGAGGTAAATGACAGAGTGTTCTGCCATAATTTTCCCCTTAGTTCTGCGGCCGACAGGATCTCTGCGAAGATATCTCCTAAGTGGGGTGGTCTGTGGCTGGTTAAGGCCTTCCTCACCCCTGTCACTGTTTTATTACAACACTCTGAGGATGTTGGCCAGACCAGACGAGCCCATGTCAGTCATCTTAAGAAGGTTGAGTTTGATAACAATACTAGTATGTAATATATATTTGTTTTGTGTATTTATCTAAATTATATTTCTGCTAGGCCTAGTGGAAAATAAATTCTAGTGGAAAATAAATTCTAGTGGAAAATAAATTCTAGTGAAAATATATTCTTGTGGAAAATAAATTATAATGGAAAATAAATTATATTTAGATTATTTTGGAAAATAAATAGTAGTTAGGTTATTTGCCTTGTGGAAAATTATTAATAAATAGGTTATTTTCCTGGTGGAAAACCATAGGTTAGGTTATTGGTATACTGTTCCTTGTCTAGGGTAAACAAATAGTCATATTATTTATTCAATGAGTCCGTCCGTGTGTAAATAGAATATAGAGTAAAGTATTAGCAAATGAATAATAAATAATATCCCATAAAATATATACAAATATATGAATATTAGTTGACTGTTATGTTTCATGTTTCCTTAATTGCATTGTTGATAGGGTACATAGGGACATTTGTGGAACTTTAGCTTCTTCTTAGTCATTGTGTTAAGTGATAACTCAATGTGTAACAGATCCCCTTATGGACAGATCATTGTCGATAACTCTGTAGACAACTTATTTCCAGGCTGGTAGCCTGTCACGTTACTTAAGTGCTGTGTGGTAGGAGGGCCTATAGCTATTGGTGCTTTATATGGTTGAACATAAATGCTCCCTTCCTTGTCCATCTCCTCTTCTGACGCCGTGTGAGCTCCAGGCAAGAAATGCGTAGAGGCCTCATCTGAAGGATACTGCTGCGGTGGGTCTGCTGCCAAGATGACTGGAATGCGCTCCTTCACTAACCTGAGCCCTCTCCCTGGTGGTCCACCTTGAAGGGTGGGAGAGTTGTAACGGGCAAACCAAGTTGGCACCGTACTGTACAAAATTGCTGCTCTAAATCATTGCCCACGAACACATATATTATTCCCTGATATTCATACACGTCTATTAAGGTATACATGTTTATGTGTTACATACCACGCCTCGGATTCTTGATGGAATGTTTCCAGCGCAGTGGGTAGCGGTGCCATCTGACTGTTTGCCCTCCTTAGGCTCTCTCACAACACCGCTCCAGGCCGACCGGAGGATCAACAACGACTGAAGGCAGCGCGCGGTTTACTCATGAGTGGGGGCCTCGTTTACCTGAACGGCTCCACGTAGTGGGATTTCCCCCCCCCCCTCCTTCCTTCCCATCATGCATTGTGTTCGGCCACTATATAGCTCCTTAGCTTCTCGACTAAGGCATGACTACAATTATTCACCACTTGGTGGATAGTCTTCACTCTCCAAAGCTCTCACCGCAACCCGACTGCACACAACTGGGATCAAGATGTTCACGCTGAGGGACCGACTGGACCGCCGAAAGTAATGGGAAGTTCCATTATTTCATCAAGTCACTGAGGAGTATGCTGCCCTGATAGTGAAGAGGATCAGCTTATCTACGTTATCAATGATCATAATATTGTATAGATTAGGTTTTGGGGACTTAGTTCACTTAACGTGAAGTCGCCTCGTACTTCACAAGTTTTCTGCTTGGTCCATAAGACCGGCAGCTTAAATGGGAGTGATTCCCACGTCGTAGCCCGCATGACTATTGTATTGTCTGCGAGTCTATGACTTAGTTCACTTAACGTGAAGTCTCCACGTATTTCACAAGTTTTCTGCTTGGTCCATAAGATCGGCAGCTTAAATGGGAGTGATTCCCACGTCGTAGCCCGCATGACCATTGTGTTGTCTGCGAGGTTGTTAATAGGGAAAGAGACCATTCAAATCGTTCAGGGCCTAATGGCAGACACCTAGCTAGGTATTATAGTATTGTGCTGGTCACATTTCTTGGTGCTCAACTTGTGGGCCACTTTTGCCCGTCTGGCATGGCTCATGTTTTTTTACAATATTTGAATTGTGTTGGTCACATTTCATGGTGATCAACTTGTGGGCCATTACTGCCCGTCTAGCATGGCGCGTGTCTCTTACAATATTTGTATTGTGTTGATCACTTTTCAAGGTGCTCAACTTGTGGGCCATTTCTGCCCGTCTGGCATGGCTCGTGTTTAGGCATTTATTTGTTTTTTTGCCCTTTTGAATTGAGTTGTTCTCCCGTTTTTAGGGCTCAACGGGAGGCCCATTCCTGCCCTTCTGGCTCAGACCTGCTGGTCATGCGCCGACCCCTGATTTAGTTGAGGTCAAGAACGCTGAATGGGAACTTACCCTGCGCACATGTTTGATGTATATTCTCAGCTCTTGGGAACGTCCTCAATACAACCACCTGTGTAGTATATATATATATATTGGAAATCCAAAGACCGCTTGCTTCTGTATAAATTGGCTTGTGTTGTGATCATGTGCAATGTACTTATTTCAGCAATTGGACCCATTAAATTGATTTGTTTAAATGCACTCATATCTTATCTTTTCAAGTGTTCTTTCTTATGCTCATTTTCCGTGTTGGTTACCGTCGTCTGGTGTTTAAATGTAACGATGGTACGGCAAAGTGGCGCAGCTTGTACCGTCGTTACTTTTAGACACTGGAGTGCGTGTTCGAGATAGCCAGCCAATCTTGGCCTAATCAAGGACTAAGTGATCGTCTGCATGCTTCAAAAATGACCGTTGGAAGCCACCAACCAATGTGAACACTCCCCCCTTTCTAAACCTAAGCGACTAAAACACTATTTAAACCTTGCGGTTCTTAAACTCAGTGACTATTATTTATCAACGCCTTCAAGAGAAGTCATGTCTTAAACATTTATTTTCAAGGCTTTCTGGAGAATTCCTGTCTTGGACTTGGACAATTTACAGGATGAGGACGTATTGTGTTTATATTACCTCATAGATGCTAATTTAATAGACTTGAATTATGGCAATTTAATTTTGAATTAATGTAATGTAATTTTTAGGAATAAGCTAAATCAAGCAAAGTAAATTATTTACTAAATGTTTTTTTAAAACTGATTTTAATTATGAGACAGTATATTCATCTTGCCGCCACTTGGGCGTTAGTGTCAGTGAAATCACGTAAATATTAGATTGCCACATTTATAAACTTATTTTTTTGTTAGAAGTATTTAATTTAAATTGACAGAGTTTTGCACACTAAGTGAATGTAAATTCCAATTTTTTAAATAATGTTTTCTAATTTAATTATTGTTTGAATTAACGTAAAGTTTTGCTGATAGATCAAATTAGACTTAATAATTTTCCAAATTATTTGATTGAAATAACTTGTTTAACTAGTCTTTTTTATGTCATATTTTTTATTAACAAGTAGAGAGAGTTCTTGCTAAGGAGGTTCTTTGTGTCGAAGTTTAAAAGTCCCGCGGAAGTTTGACTTAATGCCGGTAAGTCAAACTCTCGTGTTCATTCGTGTTCATCTGTGTGATATTAAATTTAACTTTATCATTAACTCTGTCTGTATTCAATGTAGTGAAGCAGACACTTTGGTAACCGTTTCAAAGATGCCCATTAGGCTCTTTATTGTAGTCAAATAAATATCTGTCTAGATATTTATGAATGAATGATTTGTTCAAATGGTCAAACATTTAAGGTTGTTTTGTCAATATCCACTGTTGTGAAACTGACAGTGTAGTTCGGTCGAGTTGTTGTCTCTTCCAGAGGGAACTAGTTGACTTAATAATATGTTTCATGTTGGAAACGTTCGCACGATGAAACTGCACTTTAACATTGACATGATTTTCAACATACCTTCGATAGATTTTTGAGGCCATGTAAATTAGTGTTTCAATTGTTGTTATCTTAAATAAACCATTCATATTGTTATTTAATTGTTGGTAATGTCTTACTTCTTTATAAATTATTTAGTTTACAACCCACTTTCCTTTTAGTTTAGTGTGGCCGTAGCTAAGAGGTTGTAGAGTGGGTGGTAACACTGCGCTACTCTGATCCTATACATCTAGTTATCTCTCTGAGCTGTGTTGGAAATCATTAATGCATTATTTACATTATTACCTGTTACTAATTCTGTTTATTTTTGTTTCATGGAGGAGACACTGACCACGGACGCTGCTTCTGGGGAGGGAGTGGCAAGATACTCTGGGGTGTTGTCTAAATCTATGGTCTACAGGCTCAACAAAGAGGGCCTTATTTCCGAGCTCGCAAAGAGAGGGCTGCAATGATCACTGGAAACCACTGTTGCCAGACTTCGCACAATTCTCTTGGGAGTCCTGACAGAGGGTGAAGCGTCTGATGATGCTGACCAGTAGGAGTAGTGGATGACCAACCAGTACCGGTGAGGGTTGAAGCTCCGATTGACCAGTCGTGCTTTGGTGAGTGACAAAACTCAATATAAAATTCTAGCCGAGTTTGTAAACCGTATACCGCTGTGTGATGGTCAGGACAGCTCGTCACTTTGTTTATTTCTGGTTGAAATAGACAGGGTGTGTAGACTGGGGTTAGGGTCCGAGTTGGAGTTTGTAGCGCTTTGTTTGGGGAAAACTTCGGGGTATCTAACCCAACTATTTTCTGAAGGCTTAAGTCAAGGGTTAAGTTGGAAACATATAAAATAAAAGATTTTAGATTTTCTCGTTCCCACTAGAGCTAGGGAAAACTTGCGCAGATTATATGTACAACGCTTTCAGAGCTCAGAAGAGTCCTTAAGAAACTTCATTGTGTCCATGTCAGAGGCTGCCTAGGTGTTAGAGATAAACCTCTCAGAGCGCTAAGTTGTAGATGTCATTTTGGAAAATGTATCCCCCTTATCTCGACGCCATTTTGTTTTTGCTAGTAAACCTTGTACTATGTTTGAACTCCATGGTCTTGCTTCCTAGATTGAGGGCACATTATTGTCTGAGAACGAGTATTTAGCGGCTAATCCACCTAGTGTTGTCGCTAATCGAGATGTGGGTTCAAATCCCGGGAGTTTTGGTAGTATGCAGAGGAATAGAGGTATTATTCCAGCACGGGATACCAAACCTGTGGGACAGAACCACATTAGCCCGCGAAAGTTGGAAAACAGGGATTTGACAAAGATTCGCTGTTTCAAATGTCAGCAGTTAGGGAATTTTCAGAATAAGTGTCCGTCAGGAAACTAGTAGCGCACCGTAAGTTTCCTGGGTCTCACGAGCGAAGCAATCATCCATGCCCACCTTCCTCTATTGTTGATCTTGATATTTGTACCCAGCGCTGTCTAGGATTATTAGACACTGGGGCAAGTGCTTCTTTTGTAAGTTTCAAGTTGTTAATTTCTCTTCAAAAGTCTAATAATATTGTTATTTAAAATTTCGTTCCTAAAGTTTATGCTGTTTCTTATGGTTGTTCTTTGGAGGTTAGTAAGAGAGTTAGTGTTCCAATTAAGATTGGTGGATTCTCGTGGAAAACCCCATTGTTTATTGTCGTAGGTTTACCCTATGATGTTATTTTAGGAGTGGATTTTCTTGCCCGTTCTAGAGCTATTGTTAATTTGTCACAAAGAGAGGTTTATTTTGGATTTTGTCTCCGTGTCAAGGTGGCATTTAGTAAGGAACTTCAGCGTAGCGACCATGTTTTTGTAAATGTTGAAAATGTGGATGTAAACTCAATTTTGGAACAATTTTCTGATGTTATCACTCCCAGATGGGGAAAATATGACATATTGCCCTATGACATTGTAATGGAAGACCCCAAACCAGTAAGGTCAAATCCGTATTATTGTGCCCCACCCAAATTGCACATTTTTAGGGAGCTGATTCAGAATATGCTCAAGGAGAGGGTTATAAGACCTTCTAAATCTGCTTTTGCTAATCCCACTTTCATAATTCCCCGTAAAGTTGGTGGACACAGACTTATTATAGACTATCGAAAGGTAAACAAACAGATTAGATTCGACCCATATCCTATGCCTAGTATAGATTATGCTTTCCAACATCTTGGTGGAGCCAAATTCTATAGATTAATCGACCTCAACGCCAGTTTTTTGCAATGTGCGCTGAGTGAACGGTCTAAACAATACACTGCGTTTGTCACTCCATGGCAAGTGTACGAGTTTAACCGCGTTCCCCTTGGATGTTCTATTGGAGGTCAAGCTCTAAATCGTGTTCTAGATCACATTTTTGAAGACTGTAAGTTCAAGTTCGTCTTCAACTATCTTGACGACATTTGTATTTATAGTAATACTATGGAGGAGCATTTGACTCATATAGAGATTGTATTGTGTAAACTCAGAGGTGCTGGGCTTACAGTAAATCCAGAGAAAGTTACGTGGGCTACCACGTCCATCAAGTACTTTGGTTATATCATTTCTGAGGGCAACCTGTTGGTGGACCCTGAGCGGGTAAAACCCATTTATAATTTTCCTGCACCTAAGAATCTTAAGGGTGTTCAATGTTTCTTGGGTATGTGTGCGTATTACACAAAGTTTATTCCCCATTTTTCAGAGATTGAATTCTCTAAAAAGGAAAGGTTACAAGTTTGTTTGGGGGGAGGACAAGTCTAAGCCATTTTATTTATTTAAGAAATCCTTAATTTCCGTTGAAGTGCTCAGAATGCTCGATTTTTCACTCCCGTTTCAGCGGCAAGTAGATGCTTCCTCTGTTGCACTCGGGGCTGTGCTGTCTCAACGTCATCCAAAGGGGGTTTTGCCCATTGCGTTCGCGAGTAAAACCATTTCAGAGGCGGAAAGAAAGTACAGTGCCTTTGAGAAGGAATGCCTAGCCTGCGTATACGGGGTAGAACGATTCTCTGACTATCTTGAGCAAAGAGAGTTCGATCTGTATACTGAAAATATGGCCTTAGCGTGGATGTGGTCTCATCCAAGGCAACTTGGTAAGATTGGCCGTTGGGTTTTGCGCCTATCGCAATTCAAGTTCAATACCCACCATATTTCTGGTAAACATAATGTTGTGGCTGATACCCTGTCTAGGATGAATAAAGGGTTAGATGTTATTGGTGCGAAGGAGAACGTGGAAACGGCTTGTGTTATTAATACTATTCCAGATTTATTTGTGTCTATTGCTAAGCATCAAAAAGAAGATCATGTTTGTATTGAGCTCGTGGAAAAATGGGAGAAAGGTGAAGATTTGGGCAAATTTGGTATCTTCAAAGGTCTTGTTGTTTCCTACGATCGAGGTGGCAAAAGAAGGATATTTGTGCCACAGAAAATCAGACCCATGTTGTTGAGTTATTTCCATGACTCCCCTTTTGGAGGGCATCTTGGAGTCCTCAAAACTCAGCGGAAGATTTCGAAAGAGTTTTTCTGGCCTATCCTGTATAAAGACGTTTGTGATTGGGTTAGGAATTGTGAAGCCTGCCTTAAAACTAAACCTGCTCAGAACACTCGCGTTGGGTTACATTCGGCCGATATAGCTGGTCCTATTACTCGATCCACTAAGGGTAATACTTGTATTTTAGTTTTGGTTGATGGATTTTTCAAGTTTGTTTTTCTTATACCCCTTAGAAACATGAAAGGAACCACTACGGTAAACGCTCTCACTACTAGAGTTTGGTCGCTGTTTGGTGCCCCTCGAAAGGTCGTGAGCGATAAGGGCCCGTGTTTTAGGTCAAAATCGTTCAAAGACATGTGTTTCGAATGGGGCATTAAACATGTTACCACGAGTCCGTATTATCCATCCCCTAATCATGTTGAGAGATTTAACAGGAATCTTAAGGTAGCACTGACCATCTATCACAGCGAGTCTCAAGTCCACTGGGACCGTGATTTAGATTTTTTGAATTTGGCGTTTAATTCTGCACTGCACGAGTCAATTGGCGCTTCTCCAGCTTCTGTATTGTTAGGTAGGGATCCGAACCATCCCCTTCTAGTGGTCTGGGATGTTGATCCTCTGCTAGGAGCCCCTAATGACCCCTCTTATTCTGAAAAGTGTTCAGCAGCCTTTCAGAATCTGAAAAAGTCACAGAGGAGGGTTGTGGAAGTCTTCAATAGAGGTTGTGTCCCTGTGAACCATCGCAGTGGGTAACCTAGCTATGTGTAGATGTTTACCCATAGTTCCGCTCTTGACAAGACTACTGCCGAGCCCTCTCCCAGATGGAGTGGACACTGGTCAGTGGACTGCTTCTTGACGCCAGTGTCGGTGAGGTTAAAGAAACCGACAGACCACACCGTGACACGCAGAGCTCATGTGAACCATCTTAAAATTGTACCTACTTAAGGTGCATGCATAAATTTTGTGTACGAGTAAAGGTTGTAGGTTCAACGTTTCACTTACACATTACTCTATTTTTGGTTTACTCAGGTGAATTAAGTATAACCAATCGAGTAGTTGTTTATAGTTGTATGGGAAGCTATTAGATAACTCTTTGGTCATGCTTTAATTTTGTGAAGTATTATATATATAAACATTTTTTACGACAAAACTTATGTCATTTATTTATGGTTGATAGTTATAAACTCATCTTAGTGTTTATATAGTTAGCCATTTTGGTTATACTCAGGTACATAAAGTGGAACCATGATTATAGTTTTTTTTATAAGTTTATGGGAACTTATAGTTTTAACTATTTTTTATTAACAAGTAGAGAGAGTTCTTGCTAACGAGGTTCTTTGTGTCGACGTTTAAAAGTCCCGCGGGAGTTTGACTTAATGCCGGTAAGTCAAACTCTCGTGTTCATTCGTGTTCATCTGTGTGATATTAAATTTAACTTTATCATTAACTCTGTCTGTATTCAATGTAGTGAAGCAGACACTTTGGTAACCGTTTCAAAGATGCCCATTAGGCTCTTTATTGTAGTCAAATAAATATCTGTCTAGATACTTATGAATTAATGATTTGTTCAAATGGTCAAACATTTAAGGTTGTTTTGTCAATATCCACTGTTGTGAAACTGACAGTGTAGTTCGGTCGAGTTGTTGTCTCTTCCAGAGGGAACTAGTTGACTTAATAATATGTTTCATGTTGGAAACGTTCGCACGATGAAACTGCACTTTAACATTGACATGATTTTCAACATACCTTCGATGGATTTTTGAGGCCATGTAAATTAGTGTTTCAATTGTTGTTATCTTAAATAAACCATTCATATTGTTATTTAATTGTTGCTAATGTCTTACTTCTTTATAAATTATTTAGATTACAACCCACTTTCCTTTTAGTCTAGTGTGGCCGTAGCTAAGAGGTAGTAGAGTGGGTGGTAGCACACGTATACCACACAGGTGGTCAGTTCCAGTTAAGGCTGTGCAAGAGTGATAATATTTTTTATATTTTCTTATTTTTACGGTTGTGAGCTTTTTAAATAAAATAATAACCTTAAAATAAGTAATAATAGAGCAAAATAGCTATGTATATTTTTTTGTTTAAATGGCTATAATATTTAATTTAACTTAATAATAATAATTCTTCTCCAAGTAATACAAGTAAAAGCCCTAATTTTTTTTATGGATGTACGGATAGTATAGCACTACATGGTAAATATATTTTAGACACGGTTTTTACCATATTTTCCAAAATATTAATTTTCATTTAATAAATAATTAAATTGAATCGGTGGCAGACTTTGTCATTCTTTTACAAACAAATTTCCTAATAGAAAACTATTTTGTGTTTTGAAATTAAATTTAGCTCTCCTTATTTAGCAATAAATACGGGTTCATTTGACATTTTTCATTCAATCGTTACTATCATATTTTCAAAACTGGAGAGGAAATTGCCGAAATTACGTGATTTTCACATAAATAAATACAGCTAAACCGGGCCGTACCGTTGAGAACCAAACACAGGTAGTGTTTTGATTGACAGCGGCGGGCGAGCGGGGAGTGATGAGGGGGAAGAAGGTCATTAGCAAACTTTTCAAAATCAGCTGAAAACAGTATTGAGGTACAAAAACATACGAGTGGTAATATTCAGATATTTTTGACTGTTCTTAGCTGTGAGCTTATATTATTATTATTATTATTATTATTATTATTATTATTATTATTATTATTATAATATAAATTGTTATTTCAACTATTTTGTTAAACTGACAGTATTATTATCAAAATTATTATAGATTAAAATCTTTACTAATAAAAATTATTAAATTTATCCTTGAAGGAGCCTTGTGAAAAACAATTTTCACCCCCCTCACCATCCCTCCCTCAACAGCAAACAACAAAATTAATTAAATTTATATTTGAGGGAGCCTCATGAAAACTTATCTACCCTTCCGACCCTCCAAACCCAGACAACTATCCCTGGATCCACATTTGAGCTAGGCTTGGTTAAAAGTATTTGTCCTTCTAACGATAGCATTGTATTCTACCAAACCCCTCTGTAAACATTTCCTATTGGGCTACTAATCCCTTCTTTCCTTACTTATATTTGTACTCAAAGTGAGAGTGAGAGGTAATGATACTATTATCTCCCTCTCTAACCGGACCGTCACGAGCCCGACAAACCGATAGTGCTACGTTCTATCGGAATATGCCTGTCCCTAGCAGCCTGTGCACACCGTTAAAGAGTATGAGTGGTTCTCCTGTAGCTCAGCCGAGCCAATCAGAGCATTTCCGCACTCGTCACTTGAAAAATGTAGAAGCTGTCTCACCCAAGCTTGTAGGGACTTCTCTTCTTTCTAGAATTTGGTGTGAGCAGGTTGTGCTAGGCCAGAGGATACAATGTGTGAATACAGCACATATATTAAATATAGTAAGACTGTGATATTTAATAATGCTGGATGTCTATGAGTATAAGTTATTTGGGGTGGGTTTTTTATAATAGTAGCTAGTCTCGCTAGTATTTATTGTGCAGGATGTCTATGTGTATAGGCGTATTTGGGGTGGGTAGTAATATTGTGATATTGGCAGTCCAAGCCAATGTTACAGAATGTCCGGTGTCGGAATCAATTTTTGGCAAGAGAAGATAGCCTAAAAACAAGCTCAGTGTGAAAAATAAATAGAGTTTGTTTACATTAACCTAGCTGAAGAGAAAATATTAACATGACGTCTATCAGAAGACTAAGAACAGATGCAATACAAAATTTGCACCACATCATAATAAAGCGATCTACTTTTATTAGTATAGTAAGAAATCATATGTGTTTTCTTGGGGAAATCATACCTTCATTGTATTGGTTCTTTTTCAGATAATATATACCGGTATCCACAATGATAACTCTTATGAACTGCAAGACTGTAAATCCGGCAAGACCAAGGGCACAGTAAATTTAACGCAAATAAATTGCATTCATCTTACTCCAGATAATGAAGCCCAATGAAAACTGAAATAGAGTTTGAAATAGAGCTGTTGTTCAATGCTGTGAGATGTGTATATAAAATGTACATAACTTAAAATAAATATAGGAAGGACATAATATAAGTAATTAATGGTGACCAGATATTTCATTTAAATGCTCTTGAAGCAACAATGCAAAGTTTTTGAAAAATTGATGATTTCCTTTTTAAAATAAAAGACCATATTAAGTGATTTTTTTTAAATGAAAGTTTACTTCTTTAAAAAAAATGTCAGTGTTTAATTAATATTTGGAAAGCATTTCGCCTTTGTGAAGTTTAGGAACAGACTCTTATCAAAGTTTAAAGAGTCGTAAACGTATAACCCGAACGGTTAGTAAGACGCGGTGCTAAATATTATTTTATTATTATTATTATTATTATTATATTATTATTATTATTATTATTATTATTAAAGAGTCGTAAAATGCCATAAACCTTCTTGCGTTGAGCCCAGAGCTAGGTGTCGCTATCTGCCATAAAAATTTAAATAATCAGCGAATTATTTAATATATTTGATACATGTTTCCTTTCCAAGTCACTCAACCGCTGACGAAGATAGGTTTTTTTGGTTCTCAACGGAACGGAACGGTAGCATCCACTTTCACCTTTTCCTCAGCGACACAAACGCTATCTTACAGATTTTTCTCAACACTAGCTCTGTTCAAACGGGTGTATGCCATTACATCGCATGTCCATTAGACCGCGTTTTGGGAACAATTCCCCCCACCTCTCTACACACAACTAGCCCTACTCTGACTTACAGCTAGAGATGACTTGTTGCAAGGATAGTGTGCCTGATTCTCTCATCTAAATCCTCGTTTATATTGTAACACAACATGTTGGCCAACACGATCCCAATAAGTTGTGTTACAATATGAACGCACTCCCAAATTGTTGCGGAAGTTGGCCAACATGTTGGTGTTGGGAGAGCCGGTCAGAGCAAACAAGTTGTTCTGGGTTGTGTTGGATCATTTGTGGGAGATAATAAACGACCAACCCAAAATGTTGGCCGAATTGGGAGGTTCTGCGCATGTGATATCGAGTTGAATGAGTCTCTAACCTTGGTGAAGCACGTATTTTATTTTCAGAATAGTTTAACTTTTAAAATTGAGTCTTGCATGATGTTGTGATCATTGAATGGAAAAATGCTAATACAGCTAAACTAATCGATTTATATCAAAAGTATTCTGTTCTTTGTGATGTTACATTGAGACCTCTATTCACTTAACTAAAAAACTCAATTCTATTTCCATCAATAAAAACACTAAATTTATGTCACTTGATATTTCCAACCTTTACACCAACGTTCCAGTTTTTGAAACCATTAACATGATCAAAGATTCTTTAACTTGTTTGGATCTCACTAAATAGTACATCGATCAACTCTCCAATCTAGTTCAAATAGTTACAGAACAAAACTATTTACAATTCAATAATAAATTTTATTCTCAAAACGATGGACTTGCAATGGGTTCCCCTATTTCATGTATTATGTGAAAAATATTCTTAAAAAAATATGATCCCATCATCTTTAATAACCTGAACATTTTATTAAACATTAAATTTTATTTTAGATATGTGGACGACATCTTAATTTTATACGATCACATCCCTAATCTCTCTGATATTTCCACATTGGTCAACAGCATTCATCCGAATCTCTCTTTCACTATCGATAATGAAAACAATGGAAGTATCAATTATCTCGACCTCAATATATCTAAAAATTTGAATAACCAATTAGTTTACAAAATATACAGGAAACCTACCCACTCCGATGATATCATCCCATCTCTCACAAACTCGCCGCCTTCAATAGTTTAGTTCGCCGGTTATTAAATATCCCACTCAGTAGATCCAACTATAGAGCTGAGCTCAACACTATTAAATTAATATCCACTAACAACGGGTACTCTCACTCCCTCATCTACAAAATTATAAACAAACAAAACAATAAAATAAGATCGCAAAACTTCCCAACCACCCTTAATAATGATAGCCATAACTGTTCTAGGAAAAAGGATAAATGGGTCAGATTCACTTACACCGGTCCCGAAACCCATCGCATCACAAACATTATTAAAAAGTACAATCCCAACATTGCTTTTTCCGCCAACAGTACAATAAAGAAAAATCTCAGCAATATCAGTTTAGACAAAAATTTTAAATATAATAAAAATGGGATTTACAAACTTACGTGTGAATGTAATAGTATCTATATTGGCAAGACTGACAGAAACTTTAGAGTCCGTTATAAGGATTTTTTTAATATTTCATACACAATAGGACCAAATCAAAATATGCAGATCATCTAAAAAATTCTAACCATCAACCCAAACCAATAGACCAATGCATGGTAATCCCTTCACATTCCTCACAAAGGCACAAAACTAAACACTGCCGGAAATTTTTCATACAAGCAGATTTATTCCAAAATAAATCAATTATTAATGAACAATTACAACAATCCAACCAAATTCTTGTAAACTTATTTCACATCTACCTAAAAATATTACAATCCTGTAATCTTTTTATCCTACTCTTCACTCCAGCGTAGTCAATGACCCGATCGAATGGAGTCGAGAAGATTTGTTTACCTGTCCCTCATTGTTTGTCCTTCCATTAATCTATCCATCCTTGTTCTACTCATTATTTCACATTCATTGGTTCAATAGTTATTTCACTAACCATCAGTTTACACCGTGATCATGTAAACTCTCGTTGCCATGGCGCTATTTTGTTAGTCTTTTGTTTTCCCACAAATCAGTCTGTTTAAACCACACCATGATTAGTTTCAATTTATCAGTCGTAACATCACCTTGTGTTCCCGTAAGTACGACTTTGGTAAGTTTGTTTGTTTACCCATTTGGTTTTTTTTTTTTCAAGTTTTAGGATAGCGTTATTTTTTGGTTTTTCAATCTTTGCAGTCTTCCTAATAGTCTTTAATTTCATTTTACAGAGGCCATGAATATTCTATACTTAAACTTATACTTAAACTTATATTAATTACCAAAGTTTTAATCACAGTACAAGACCTTACAATTTCATTCTTTGATATCACTTTGAAAGGTTAATTGTATTTAACTATTCAACATCAGTGTTGGAATGTAAACTATGTGTTATTCTCAATTTTTGTTCTAGTTATTTTAATTATATTTTAATATGGTGTATATGTTATCTTTTTGACTTGTCGTCAACTTATGGTCTAATAATTGTTATTGATGATGTTATTGATCCATTTTTAAACTTATCATGACATCATCCAGTCATGTTGGTATTGATATCATCTGGATGATTCTTTTCTCAGTTAACTTTATTTAACAACTTTTAATTATCACTATTACACTTTTGGGGTGACAGGGAGAACATCTAACCCTAATTTTCGAGGTAAACTTGATAGTTTATCACCATTAATCTACTGAATATAATTTTTTTACATTTCTTTCCTTTTGCTACTTCTGTGTCCTTTCTAGGTTAGCTCTATTCCTTCAATTTAACTAATGTGTAATTCTTTCGAGATAGTTTCAATTTCATTATATTTCCTTATTTAGTCATATACTTTATTATATTAACTATATTTAATTACACATTGGTTTTCCTCAGACCTGAAGATGGCGTTTGTACGTTGAAACATGTAGTCAAGTCAACCTGCCTTTTGGCGTTCAAGACTTAGGGAGTGGAACTAAATTCAGATAAGGAACGTCTAAACAACTTTTCAATTAACAATTAATCTTATATAATCTCATCCTTCTTTATATGTTTGACGGTTATTTGATTTGTTAACCTCTAAAAACTAAATTGATATAATAATTCCCTGTCACTTATATCAAAGTTTTCTTTCTCGAAACTTCAATTTACTATTACCAAGTCTTATTCAGTTTATTCGTCAATATAATATTTATATATGTGTTTTATTCTTTAACCTGTAATTTTTAATATCAATGTATTTGTTACTTTTGTTATAATTTTAATATGTTTAATGTATTTTTACCCCATTCAATTGTCATATTTTTATATTTACTCCATTTCACTCTCACATAAAATAACTGATTCTATTATCAATTTTATAATACTTTATTCAATATGTGTCTTACAAAATGATGTGTTATACTTATTCTCTGACAATTTTTATTCAAACTGTTTATTATTTATATTTTTAAGGTTCTTGCCTTCAATTCACCATATAATCTAAGTAATCTCATATGTTTTCTAGTTTTACTTTATAACTATCTACTTGATTTTCTTTATTCATTTAAACATCTTTATAACTTATTCTTAGGTGTTCCTTTCAATTAATTAACTCCCAGGATACCCATTTAGTCCAACACCTTAGTTTAGTTTAGTTGGTAGCGTGTCTGGCCACTGAGCCAAGGGTTTACTTCGAATCTCGGGTGGGTGAACTAGGGATGATTTTCCACTCTCACACCATGCGTGCTTACTTCCTATAAATTCAACATTTCCCATTCTTAATCTATTAGTACTTAAGCGTATAGCCCGAACGGGTAGTAAGCTGCTGGGATAAATAATAATTAAAAATTGTTGAGTTCATATAATATGTGTTCCCTATCACCAGATAATTACATCCAAGTTTCCATTTTAGAAACAGATTTTGATAATAAGTATAGGAAGTTCGGGGGAGGGGGAGGGAGGATTGACCCTACCGCAAGTTATTTTTGAGTAAATTTTTATAATTCGTTTTTCCATTTCCAACTCTGAAAAATTGATATTCATTTCCCTTAGTAAATCTAATTTATTCAGCCTTACTTCTTTCCTGTTATAAATATTAGATATGTAGGCTCTAAATGGACAGTATCAGTTTTAACAAATAATTAGGGTAAGCTAAACAAATCCACGCCATAGTATTCAATTTAAAGAATATATTTTAGTTTCCTTCATTCGTGTCGGACGTATTTAGGGAGGCTTTCAATTCTCCCTCCGTGCAAATATGGGTACATTCCTCCAATTTCGGCTTAAAGCCGTTAGAATATTTCTTAAATATAAAACGTGCTTTTGTTTGAAATGTTTATTAAATTAATTTTGCCACCCCCTTCCAACAACACAAGTCTCTACCGTTGACTAATTGTTTTGAATGTCCCCATAAATTGTATTTGAGATTACATATTACTATGTCAGCAATATGTAGTTGAGATCATATTTAAAAATACAACTTCTTTTTTATAATTTCTTTTAAACCATAATCAGCAAAGATAACACTTTACTTTACCAACAAGCAAACTAACTTGTCAGGATTTGAAGTAGATATTATTACTTGGTGTTGGTAGTTCTCCCTCCGGAACATTTTCTTAATCATCCCTACCACCCTATCATAATTAATATACAGACGTTTAGCCAGAAAGGGTACTTGGAGGTCGGGGCTCGAATCTCCGCTGAGGTTTACTGTCACTAGTTCTCACTAAATGGTTTCCATCTCTCTCATACCACGTAAACGCTGGAACATTTCTACCTTAGAATTCGAATTGATACTTATTATATAAGAACGATAAAGTTGTTTATCTATTGCTTAGAAAATATGTATAGTAACATGTGTTTTTTTATTATATTAAACTTATAAATTTAAAATGAACTATATTAATAAAAAGTTACAAGTTAATATTTACTTTTTTACAATTAGACGTAGTTTCAATTAAATTAAAATAAAATAAAATATGAAATACAAGAATATAGTGTTGAAGTTATCATATTATTATAGAGAATAATATATTGTTCTATCATACACGACGAGTATTTATAATACAATAATTTTAACAAAATTTGATATTTTCAAATTAAATCATGTCTAAACTGTTGAGAAAGTTCAGTAGCTTCCTGGTAGATTGCTCTGTCTTCGGAAGCACCACTCCCTCTCCTCCCCATCTCCTGTTTGCCATTTACTTTCTTTCCATCTTTTTTCTGTTTTCCCCGGTACTCCCCCTTCCCACCACATTTATATCCTGTTCAGGTAAAACCCTTGACTGGACACTAATTGTCTGTCACCTCCAAACCTGAGCTATTGATAATGTTCCCTGAGATGTATTTGTATGATCTAGGTTAAAAGTTGTTTATAGAATAAACTTGATTCTGTTTACCTTATAAATAATTTGCATAAACCGTGTTTCCTTGATTAGATAAAACCTATTTGTACAACGTTGGTTTTGTAAGAAGAGAGAGGTGAAAAGGATTTCTCTAAATAGTTTTATCCATGTTTTATAGACGAACAAGACCTTTTCCCACTTATAGCAGACTTAATTTTGAAGATATTAAGATTCAGTGGCGCATCCAGGAGTTTACTTGGAGGGGTGGTGCGCATGTGTGTTCTAGCTATTATTTCTACCCCTGAAAATATTCATCAAATTATTTTAGTTAATACATCTTTTTTTTAGAGAAATTACACACACACACACACACACACACACACACACACACACACACCCACACACACACATGTATATACAGGTTGTTAAAAAAAAAGTGGTTCAGAAATTATGGATCTTGTACACATTAAAATGAGTAGAATGATTTTAATGATGTTCCATGATCTCTAGTTGTGCCGATACGTCGGTAAACTCAAACAACAATAATAATTATAATACAAATAAAAGTGTCTGGGAAATGATAGGTCCACAAACCTACTCACATAGAGGTAAAGGTAATTTTGTATTTTAGTAATAAAAATAAATGGTACGGTGCACCACACAGACTTTCTCTCGCTTTTATCTTGAAATAGACATTTACTAAAATCTCGTTAGGATTTGTGAAATGAAATAATATACACTGTTACTTACTCTATGCAGGGGTGACTCAAGGCCTTACGAACCGGCCGAACCGGGACGCCAAACATAGCTAGACATGACCTAACGTAGCCTGGGCGGGATATGAAAATAATCCCCAAATATATAACTTCTAACCTAACGTGGACAGGGTGTGATAATAAAGTTGCTAAGCTTAACAAACGTTCAATTTTTTTATACTTACATGAAATTTTACACATTAGTTTAATTTTGTGGTGAGTAAAATATAATCTAGTGCCACAGTTAAAAAGTTATTTTACATTTGCCAGCTTGAAATAATGGCGCCATTAAACTTTTTTTGCAATTATAACGTAAACCATTCATAATGTCAAAGTGTTTGCTAAACTTATAATAAAAAATAGAGGATGACATTGTCTACAAAACAGGTTATTATAGTTTTATTTATAATCCTAACAGTGTTTGTACAGTCTCGAAGTGAAACGTTAACGTATGTTTAACATTTGTGGAGTTTCCCCTTCAATTATTTTCCTATCCCACCCAGGCTACGTTAGGTTTTTAGTTGCTAGGTTTGGGGATTATTTTCATATTTTCCGAGAGTACAATCACCATGAGAAATGTGATAGCTGGCAGCTAGCAGAAGATTTAAGAACTGCCAAAAGAAAAACCAAATTAAAAATAAAATTGTTTTTTTGAAAGTTTTGACTGCCAAAAGTGACAATAAATCAACATATTTATGGTCATTGCCGATAATATAGTTTGGCAAATGGAGACATGAGATTTGATCTGCTAGCTTTTGCTAGCTGTTAGTTACCTACACTCCTATGTTGAATGGACTATATTATCCACCGGTTACGTGGAGAGGCGCCAAAAAACAATACCGCCCGGGCGCGAAATTTACCTCGGGCCACCCCTGACTATGGCATCAGGAACAAGGAACACTGTTACAGAAACATCTTTATCAACCAAAGAGCATAAGAATCAAATATATTTTCATAAACCTGTATTAAAAACAATGGTATAGTCATAAATTTAGCAGTGCCGAAACGCAAGGTCGTAGCAACCCTAAAGTTGAAGTGGGGTTTTGGAACCCCCAACCACCGTATGCGAAAGGCTTGCACAAACATAAGTGTCTATAAAAGCTATTTGGAGCATCTTTTAATGATTACTAAGGAAGAAACTTACTTAACGCACTTCCCCTACAATTACAGGAATTCGCATAGAGCACTGTAAATTTTATCAGAATTTATTGATTAATAGTATGAAAAAGTTTTAACATAATATTGATATAAAATCAAATATTTAACTTGGAATTGCAAAGTATAAATCTTTACTAAAAAAACATATTTTGAATATTTTGCCACGAAAAGCAGTGCCAGAATGGAGTTCCCCCGCGTTCCCGCTCCACTACACCCCTGATTAAAAAGAATATATATATATATTTGTTTATAGCTCAAAACTTATTGGTTTTATAAAAAAAAAATTACATTTCATAGTACTACAACTTTTAAAATGATAAGCTATTACGTGTCTCAAATAGTTACGGAGAAATGATGAAAATTTGAAAATCTCCCCTATGTAAAGTACCCTCAAAGTCATATTCATGAGAAAGTGAAAATGTCCATCTTGTTTATAATAATAAACTGTGTTTAGATATCAAATTTAATCAAAATCATTAGAGTGAATTTTGATAAAATAGATTTATTCTCTTTTTGCCTTTCATTAAACTAGCCTTAAATATCTAATTCCAAGAACCCCTCGGGGGGTAGGGGGGATGTAAACCCCAGATACAAAGTTTTAGCCTAAACGGTAAAATAGTTTCGGTTCTAGCCCAAACTAAGGTGCAAACAGTCAGACGGCATTGCGGAAACAGCATTTTTGTTTCAGGGGCTATGAAACGTTAACATTTTTCAAAATCTCGGTTTCGAATCTTTGACGATCACAATATTTTCACTCAAAGTTGTCGAGACAAAGTAAATATTAGTTTAAGTAGTTTATTTACCCACAGCCGTTGCTTGCCGTTGGTTTGATCGCCATTGATGGGGAGGTCAAGTTTCGAATCTCATCTGCGTGAACTGAAGATGGTTAGTTTCCCGTTAAATGTGTATATATACCTTTAACGGTTTTCCACAAATGATTTATCACTCTGGTTTTCCCATCCATGCAAATGCGGGTTCACTTCCTCTTAGCTACCTTCCTCATCTCTACCCAATAAGATTAAGCCGTTAATAACATGTGTTCTGAACGTAGCAATAAAAAAGAAAAACTTGATTTTGGACGGGTTATAATCATATTATAGTAATAAATTAATTATTTTAAATGGAAACATGGTTTAGCGAGCTTTATTTAATTCTGATTTTTATTAGATCATAAAATACAATGTTCTTGTTAGTATGGTGTTCGAAAAAAGTTAACAGTAGGGCCTATTTGTAAAGTGAAGTAGGCGTACAGTACGTAAATTATATTTAATTGAAATAAAATTTTAAAAATTGGAATTTTTCACCAACTTTGGCCACCTTTTTCTAGCTCATTCATTTTTAAAAGGTATTTCCAATTTTTTTTATCAGGCTATCACCTGGAACAAAGTGTGGTTTTCACTTTGGTTTTTCTATCTTCTGTATAAACAAATTGTGGTGCACTTATTTTAATTCTATCTTCCTTATAACATGTATTTAAATAATTAGCGTAAGTAGTGACCGTAAAAACTATGTCACTGAAAAAACAAAAAGAAATGGCTATTTTTTTTAAAGTATAGGGAAGAAAATATATATTACATATTCCTGCAGTAATAAATAAACTAAATAAAAATGTCACAATTTACTGTAAATAATGATTTCCTAAGGTAACTCAGAAACATTATACTTTGCCAGGGATTTGAGCCTTTGTCCTTTGACTTTGGACCCCGAGATTTCGGCTCAAAACCCGGCATCGCTCTTTGGAAAGAATAATGGTGATAGCTTGTCTTTTGTTGAGTAGCAAGCAACAAAGTTGAAAGGATTGGGGAGGGGGGGTCTCTCTGTGGAATTTAAGGACACTCTGAAAAGGGGGTAAAATAGAGTGGGTGAGAGGGGTCAGTGTGGTGACTGCCATAACTATAGCAGCGCACCTCTAGTGAGGTGATAATACATGGGACTACTTGGAATAGAGATTTGTAAAACCTCGAGATGTCCATCCGAATCTTAATCATGGTTCGTGTTGGTATGATGGATATCTACATCCACACATACGACCAATTTTAGTAGTTTTTTTGTGGGGAGGGATAGCGGCCCCCTAAATCACTGTGAGGCTTAGCCCACTTCAGTGGCTGAGTGGTCTAACGCGTCACGTCTGCCGTGGACGGGGAGAGGATAGATCGTGGTTCGAGCCCGTTTGGGTGCACTGAGAGTGATTTTTCCTCACCCCTATCATATTAGCGTATAACCAGATCGGATAGTAAGACGCGATGTTATGTATTCATACGGATGGCCCTCATACATCAAAATTGACCGTCTACAGATCACATGACTTGACATATGAATATATTTAATTTGTTTGGCAGAAAGAACAAATACAAACTTTTTTTGCATTCAACATTGACCATGACTTGACGTAGAGAGAGCATGGAACAAAACCATAGTATGATTCTAGTAGTAAGAGCAGTTTAAAAATACAAACTTTATGGAGAGATCACGGACTTGACGTACGAATATATTTAATTTGTTTGCTAGAAATAACATAACTATGGTATGATTCTACTAGGAAGATCAGACAACGTTGATTATCTGCAGATCACATGTCTTGACGTATAAATCCTTTACCGGTGGTCAGTATCTCACTGACTTGAAGTATGGATGTATATATATAATTTGTTTGGTATCATTTCTATTACCTCATACTCAACAAAGATAACACTTTATTAGTGAATTTATTTTGATACTCTTCCAAGATCACATGACTTGACTTATGAGTCCTTTACCGGCAGCCAGTATTTCACTGAATTGACATATGAATATATTAATTTGTTTGGTAGAAAGAACAAATACAAACTTATATATTTTTTACTATTAACATTGACGTAGAAAGAACATGTAACAGAACTATAGTATGATTCTGCTAGGAAGAACAGTTTAAAAATACAAACTTTATGGTCAGATCACGGACTATTTAAGCTCTTGGGTAGGAAGAACATTTTAGAATCGGTAGGAGGAACAGTTTAGAATATTCACACATAATTTGCTGTCAAGTGTATCTTGACGTAATTGTACTTTCCGGTCAAAACCCTACTATAGGAGTCCTTTTACCGTAGATAAGAATCACATCGTTAGTGACACTTAGCGCTCACGTCATAGTGTGACGCACAGATCCATGTCATGGAGCTGACCGGTATTTTCCTGCTTGAACGTGTTTAGCATTAATGAATGTCCTGGAGCCCCGGGAAAATATCCATAAATGCTCTCTTCGAACTTGGAGAGGGGATCTGTGCAATATCACGTTCCAATATTGTGGGTCTCGATAGTTTCTTCACTCAATACTAATCAAGCTCCGAACTAACATTATGTGCTCCACTGTTCTCATTCTGTGGAATACGAGTAACGAACCCCAAACACTGGCAGTTTATTTATGATCCCTGCCCCATGAGGCCAGCAATGTCCCCACACTGCCCCGAATTCCCGACACGTCGCGGGAAGAGTGCCCAAGACTCCACGCTCCCCCCACCCAAATCCCTAGGGCACACATTACAACTAATGGGCACACTTTAAAAACTAATGGGCACACATTAAACCCATAAGCCCTGCCTAGGATCCGGGCAATAGTGATACAACCACAGGAGGGTGATCCAATGAGCACGAATAAAAAACCAGTGGGCACACATTCAAATCTAGTGAGCACACATTAAAATCAAATAGGCCAAGCCCATCACCCCTGGCTAGTGGTAGGATACTGTGGTGGCCTTCTAACGATGCCGGGATGTGGGTTCGGGGGCATGGTCTCGTGGGATGACACAGCCACAGGATGTGGGTGAGGGAATAGCGGTAAATCAATTGGGTGTGAAAAGTAGGTCAATAAACACTCTCCAGATCTGGGTCAAAGTTCAAATTTCCGCGGTAGGGCCACCACGCTACTTCTGGCATTAGGAACGCGAAAGTTAATAATTACCTCCTTTACAAAGGTACACCACTTATCTCTATCTACAGCTAGTTCTATTCAATCTACCTCCTTATACCCTATCCCTATCTTGAGCTAGTTCTATCCAGTTCACCTCATTACACCTTATATCTTTCAGGTCAACCCTGATGTTATTCTCTCACCTACGTCTCTAAGTCTTCTCACCGGTCTCTTCCCATTAGTTTTGTCAGTAAATACACTGAAAGGGGTTCTAATTTTTTCAATTCACGCTGCATGTAGCCTGTGAGATTTGACTACCCTAACAATGTCCTGTTATGAGTACAGGATATGTAGCTCATAATTACGTTACTCTTCAATATCTTCATCCCTTTTTTGGACCAAACTGAGAAAATACATTTATTCTCCTGATGCTTGATTTCGGAACATCCTAGCCTTAATTTGTTTAGGTTTTGGTCTAGGAACTATGACATTATCTATGTATTATGGATTACTTGTTAGACATTGTTTTTTCCTTGTTCAAGCAAGGGAACACCTTGGCAAAAAAACCCGGTTTCTTGGTGGGTTCTCGGGAAGGCTGCTTGCTCAGTATTGAATCTACCTCGAACTCTGGCTCATCTAAATAGACCTCCTCGTCCACCTGAATCTTTAATTCCTTCCTCGCAACATCTCCATGAACCAAAGCTCCAGAATTGATCTTAGATTGGTGATTTACTGAGACTTCTTCTTCTGCCTGTACAAGTAGATAGAACTCGCGAGTTAAATGCAGAAAATTGATTTACATAAACATATAGCATTTGAAAAAAAAGCGTTAATGGAAAATTTACACTCTACGAGATTAAGCCTAAATAATAGTGTATTCACGTTAACGTCTGCCATTTATAACAATTGAAACGTTACTAAAACATATATGGATTCATCTGTCTAACTCTAACACATATGGTTTATCACTTTTGATAATTGAGGCTACTTACAGTACTTGAATTGTGAAGCTGACCAAATATGTCTACGCAACGGATGAATACAAAACCGCTTTTAATAACTTTATAACTATCAGCAAATGTCAAAGTAAGCATTTACCAACTATAATTCTTGAAGCTAATTTACAAAGCTTTGAGTTATTGGCATAATCATTTGTATTGTAACTATTTAAACCCTAGCTATCTTAATGTCTGAACGAACATGTTGAAATGGTTTTTACCTCTTCGTCCTCCTCGTCAAAGCTGACTTTCGGGTCCTTTTTGAAGGTAGTGGGATGTTTGATCGGTTTGTTCACCCTAGCCCATGAAAAGCCTGTGCGGTAAAACGAGGTCATGGTGGATTTATCCTGGCCCAATGAGCGACCAGGCATGAAAGGTGTAGAGGCTATCTCCACTGCTGTCGACAGCACCACAGGATTTTGAACGTCCCGGAATAAGGGTACCTCCTAGAACAAATAATTCAATATCACAGCAGATTTTTTGATGATTTTGATTGGATATTTAAACAAATTATTATTAAAGTAATCAAAACGTGAGATTTATAGAATTTGCTGAAATGGTTATTTTTTCTCATTGTGAAAGAAAAAACACAACTTTTATCATATTTTGTGTATACCAACTACGATTGTTTTCTTGAATTTTTGGAACGAAGATAAACATACTCTTTAAACAAGTGCGTTGTTAGCCAGTCTCCGTACAGAGACTAAAGCGCAATGAATGAGCTACGCTAGCTATTGAGTCCATCCGATGGCTGAATAACTAATATATTAGATACACGATTACGATCATACCAGAACCATATAGATTTTAGGGTTTCTGCAGTTATCTCTTGACAACAGAGAAACTGAGACCATTGATTATATTTTTAACTTAAATTAATTAATTAATTTTCAATTTGGTTACTCTTTACTTTCCTTTGACCCTTTGGAAAGAGAAATATTGTGATAGTATTAAAAAAATCGCACTTGAGATTCTGATAAGTGTAAATGATTCACGACCCCCTGAAACAGAAAACGTGGTTTTCGAGATTCCACCTGTCAGTGTGTCCGTATCTTGGCTCTTCTCACTCACATCATGTAGAAGTTCTAGTTCCAGAGATCAGACAATGAAACCAAAAAGCGCTAGTATCTTAGAATATCAACACACGCGCAATTCATATATTGAACTACTACGTTCTCATTTTATGGTTTTAGGTAATATGATGAGTAGAGAAAACAATTAGAATGACCAAAAAAGGAGCTTATTAGTAAAATATTCATCAACAATTATAATTGATTGTTTATGATTTTCAAACATTTAAATCTGCTTGATTATGCAATAAATATATATTTTTAATCAAATTTAGCTAGGTACATTGTGTGTTTGTGTGTGTGCGTATAGGGAGGGGAACAATTTTATACACACTGTGTGTGTGTGTGTGTGTAGTTTATGGGGGCAATTTTATACACACTATGTGTAGTATGTGTGTGTTTAGGGAGGGGGAAGATTGTATACACACTGTATGTGTGTGTTTGAGCGTATGGATGTGAGGATGTGTATAGGTGTGTGTGAGGGAAAGATGGGGATTATTTTATAAACATTTTGTGTGTGTGTGTGTGTGTGTGTGTGAGAGCGTGTGGATGTGAGGATGTGTATGGGTGTGTGTGGGGGGAAAGACGGGGTTATTTCTTACACATTGTGTGTGTAGGAGTGTGTGGGTATGTGTGAGTGAGTATGGGAGAAAGAAGGGGGTTATTTCTTACACATTGGGTGTGTAGGAGTATGTGGGTGTGTGGATGTGAGGATATGTGTGAGTGAGTGTGGGGGAAATAAGGGGGTTATTTTATACACATTGTGTAATATTTAAATTGCTAAACTATTATTATATATAAAATGTATTAAAGGCTGAGGGCCTTAAACAACAGTCTTATAAACCAGGTTAAATTCATGTTTAAATTCTATTGGGTGACATTTTTAACAAATTGGTTCCTTACTGCTCTAACACAGTAGTCAACCAGGGATTTGTGACCAATCAGGTGTGTTACAGGGCTTGTTGACGTCATAGCTTTATATTTACTTTATTAATTTATTAGAATTGCTATAGGAAGGTGCAAAATCAAAGTAAATAGAAATGTAAAAGGTTAAAATGATAAAAAAAACTGCTTGTGTTCCTTTTGGTTACACAATTCTGACTTAGCTGACTGTAACACCCCAGTACTTGGGCGGGTTGTGCTAATAACATACCATCCAAAATACCCGCTGGGCTGGAGGATTCTCTTAGTCACATTCGTATGGTCATCATATAAGTAATTTAAAGTAACTAAAACAAATATTGGTGGGCATGCGGGCTTAACGTCACGCTCAGTTTGGTTTGTCTGTGACGGGGAAGTCGGGATTAAAATTTTGGCCAGGTGTGTATACAGCGGGGGATTTTTTAAACAGTTTCCACCAAGAAAATAAGGATACATTTCTTCTAAAATATACCAATCCAACAATTTTAGTTAAATTTGGATACTTGTCAGTGCAATGAAAATGAAGACTAATAAACTAAGATTTGAATGCTTGTAGGCAATCAAGATGTCGTGATGATCTCAGGGACAAACATTAGGGTAAAACCGTGCTAAGGCTTAAAGACAATTTAAAAAAATATATTTGATTTAAAATAGTATTTCTAGAATGCAAATATAATACAATATGTTTAAAGTCCACCCTACCTTCTCCCAGTGTACAGAGCTAATTTATGTGAAGCTAACATGTAGCATGTTGCTATAAGAGTGGACGAAAATATGATTAAACTTACCCCACCGTACTGCACGCAGCGTCAAAGAGGAACACTCGTAACATCACGACTAAACACAACCTCCCGCCACATGTTGATCGTAATACTAACCGTCGATTGTGGGTACTGGCGTACCAAAGAACAAAGAACTTCGATGGTGAAGATGTGCTGCTCGCCCCAAGTTACGGAAGAAGGTGGAACTATCTAGGCTAATCCAGAACAATATTATCATGCGCATGTTTCTTTCCCGAATATTCCAGGTGTCCACCCCTACCCTTTTGTCCGTCGCTCCATCTTCTGGGTTAAATCGTATATATACCGGCGCCTGTTCTATGAATGGTCACTATTGGACTTAGCCAGATTGAGAGCAGGTGAAGCTCTAGCTTCGATCATTATTCATAATGTAAGATCTAAATTTAATTTTCGGCGTAGATAATTTTTCTTATTTTTTCTATCTTGTAATTTATTCAAAATTCTTTTTCGGCTATTTAATTTAAACTTCAAATATAATATAAGATTAACTTGTCATTACTTCAAATATTATTTAATTGCAGGGTCGAGATATTCATATTGTAGAATCGATCATTTTGTGGTTTAGCGAAGTAAACAAATTTGAGATCGACTATAATGATATTATCATTAGAATGGGACTAAATATTAGGGTATTCTTTTGTGTGAACATTATATGTAAATTTTTCGTGAAAACTTTAAGTTTTCCTCAAAACATGTCAGTTCTAGAATTTCTAATCAATTGCATTTATAGGAAATTTATATTATATATATTTTATAATCTTGTGGGTTTTTAACTTTGTGGTATCGAGTATTTTCTTGAGTATTGGCGAGACATATTGTTTGGATTAACTTATACGCTTATTTTTTTTATCTTCAGATTTAAATATTGTATAAAGTAAACTTATTGAAGATTTTTTATTGAGTTAACGCTTTATTACATCTTGTGATTTATTTAAGATGACGGCGATTTAACTGCTTGAGCAAGTTGTTTAATAATATATAAAAATACGAGGTTTTCTCTTATTGTTTATTTATATATTCCTTTAATGTCTCAAATATATATAACTTTTTCAACGTTGTCATATATTTATATATTATCTCTAAACATTGAATCATTGACAAATAAATATCTTTTTGAAATCAGTCATGACATTATTCATAACTAGAAACAACCATGACCTTAGGTAACCTTTAATCTATGTGATTTAAGTTATTTGTTATTTTATTTGTTTAGGAACCTTTTTTGAAGTTACAAATCTTCCTTTAGAATGTTTTGTGAGGTAGACCGCTCCAATATTAGTAACCGCAACTAGTGGGAGTAGCGGATTTCTGGTATTTGGATGTTTTCAAAGCATAGAACTCCAAGCACTCGCTCCTATTGCCCTTGTTTTTGCCCTATTGTTTTTATTTTATGTTGTTTTGGACCTCCTATTTCTTAAGGACGGTACAAACATTATGTCTACCATTGCCAAGCAAACTTAAATGATTTTACAATCATTAGCAAACCATTATTGAAGTTGATGTGTTTTTTAATAATTAGATTATTTTTTAAAGCTATTAATTATTTTCTCTGCTAACAATATTACCTAAGACAGTAAAATTAAATCTTGGTACTCAAACTCCTCTATAATATTTGAATTGCGTGCGTGGTAATATGCTGAGATACCAACGCTTTTTGGCTTCAATGTCTGATCACTGAAGCTAAAGAGTAGCCAGACCCGTATATCTTAGACATTGATATTGGCCTAGAGCCAAAATAATTTTACTGGACTAAAACTTGGTATCAAGGGTTTTCATAAGGTTTCTTGGAGGAGTTTTTAGAATTATATCTATAACCCTGAAATCAAGGGGAGGCTACTGAATGGTAAAAATAGAAAAAATATATATTCTCAAAATCTGTTCTAAATATTTTGATGAAAAATTGTAACCATGCACAACAAAAAATCAAGAAAATAAAGTTATATTTACTCATAAATTTACTTTAATAAGTCTACTTGAGCATAAATTTGCATTTTTTATCATTTCTTCGCAACTATTTGAGAAACGAAATAACTTATCATTGTAAAGTTGTAGTATTATTAAAAATAAAAATCCTTTAATTGAAATAGACCCGCCTCGGTGGCGTAGTTGGCTAACGCGCTAGTCGTGTTGAGCTCGACCGCCAAGGACAGGGAGATTGAGGTTCGAATCTCGGGTGGGTGAACTGGGGGTGGTATTTCCAAAATGGTTTTCCACTCTCCCTCCACGAAAATGCGGGTTCACTTCCTTTAAATTCAACCCTACCAATTCCTAATCCATTAGCGTAATTAGTACTTAAGCGTATAACCCGAACGGGTAGTAAGACGTGGTGCTAAATATTATATATATATTTAATTGAAATATATTTTTACAAAAACAATAGTTTATGAATTATAAGCAATTATGTACTTTTTTTTGTGGAAATCTTTGAAAATAAAATAACTCTTACTCTCCATGATGGACTGAGATGTTCCTCTTCTCTCAATGTTTCTGTAAGTGTATATATTATTTTATTTTTATTTTTGTTGGAATGTAATGCTCTTTTTTCTGTCATGTTTCTGCATCAATCAACATTATTTCGTTTCACAAATCTTATGAGTTTTTAGTAAAAGTCTCTATTTTAATATAGAAGGGTAAAAAAGTCTATTCGGTGCATCGTACCACTTATTTTAAATATGGTAAATTGATTTTACCCCTGCATTCTAAGGAAGATCACTAAGCACTCCACTGAACTGTAATCCTAGCACACATTTAACTTTTTACCTTTTTTCACTAGGCCGGTACGAATGAGTGGGGATCAAAAAGTAGGGTTCCCTATGGCACAGAGTAATTGTAATTTAGCCTATCGTCTGTGGTAACACTGGCTATTATGCAAGGAAAGCTGATAAATAGTTTATTGTTGTTGATATAAGTGTGTAGTTGACTATTTCCAGCCAAATTAGTAAAGCAATTTTGTTACAAGTAATCACTAGTTCTATCTAGTGACCCTATCTCTAATCACGAAAAAAGACTTAGCCAAGTGAGCTGCTGACGTCGTATACAAAGTGAAAATTAGTAACAGACTATTGCCTAGATAGCAGCAGTGGAACATTGACTGATAACACTATTTTTTTTTACTAAAAACAATGCAAAATATTCCTGTTCACCTCGAATAATAGTGTTTAATAGTAATTTGTTTAGAGTATAAAAGGGTATTTATTATCATGCATAGAATTTAAGATAAAAGTTACATGAGCAGCCAGTCGGAAAAGTAAAGGTCACTCATCTCTGGTGGAACAGATTTGTATGTTGATGACATCTTTGTAAAGCAAAGAAATAAATAAAATCAGATCCAATCCGACCCAATTCAACAAAACAGTCTTTAAAAAATCAGCTCTAAGTCAATCCGTAGCTACTCTCAAGATAATTCTTACTCTGTTATTTCTTCCTCCCTTTCATCAGTGCCTATGAACCGTTCGGGATGCTCTTCCACCTAGCTCCTCCAACCCTGTACAAGAGCCCCCTCTCACTCTACCCTTCGTTTGCTGTTACATTATTTCTTCATTGGATCCCCATGAAACTCTCCTACGCCCCTTTCCTAAAAGGTCCCGTGGTAAAAGAGGTGGTGACCAGAAGAGCGTCAATGTCACATACTACTAACTCTTCAAGAATGCATGGGCTCCTAGTTATGAAGCATCCTCTATCAGTGACATTCAACACTCAGAAGAGATAACCACCACCCCAAAAACCAGGACCCCCCTTTAAGTACCAACTCAACCAGATATCTCCTCCAGCATCCGCGTACAGCAATTCCTCCTTGCACTAATCTGACCCAAGGAAACAACATATGCACTTCCTTCAAGATCCCCGTCTGCAGCAGAAAATCCTATCTCTGAGTTTTGACACAGCTCCTCCTGAACCCCCTCTGTCGACACTCAAGCAGTGCGCTGTATTCTGAACCCAGCACTCACTCCGGACGAACTCATGAAACATGCTTCTTCCCCCACTGTAAAGATGATATCCCCTTAGATGTATGGATGAACTCTACCCCAAACGACCCACACCTAGGCTGGTTCACGAAAGCCAGATTGATAGAGCGAGAATAGAAACGTAAGATTTCAAACTTACAATAAACATTAAGCATTGAGGAACGGAAGTCCTTAACACCCTTCTTTCCCCCACTCTCCCTTCCCTGAAAAGAAAAAACCACAACTAGCAAACGCTAAAAACACTAGTAACAAATTCAAAGTAATGTTACATTTGCAGTGTTGTATGGTTGTTGCATCGATTTAATATCACAAACAATGTATACAAGTAAAGTGATACTACAAATTATTATTGTTCAACATGTTAGAGAATGCTGTAAATAACTATGAATGAAGATTAAGAATCGAAGCGGTGGATCAAGCTTAACAACATAGTTAAAATCGAAGAAATGATTCTAGAAAATTGATGAAAAACAGTAATAGGCATTGCCTTTAAACTAAACATTTAATTCGGAACGGTGTATTCTATTATTCATCAAGAACTTTCGAGCAGAAATGTGTGTGCTTAAGGGATAAAAAAGTGTTTGAATCACAAACACAAAGGGCGTTAGTTATTTCTCTGTTTCCTTGTCACATCTTAAATGGTTTCATGAACATGGAGATTGGTTTTCGGAAGTCGTTGTGATAGGTAAATAAGACATGGGCAGACACATTTACGCCCAAAACTGAACAAGCACCAATGTCCAATGGAATGAAGACATACATTTCTAAAATAAAGGCAAAATACTCCAAATTGTGTATTGGCAGGAAAATATATTGGGAACTTGTTATGTGATGCATTATAGGTCATTCTCGCAAACTTTACTGTATACGGTGTTTAAAACAATTGACAGACTAACACGGATTGCGCCACATAGCGACGACTGAGAGAGATCATTAAAGAAGCATGAGATGTTTGCCCTCCCAACGTGTGATTTTTCACAGTAATAACTTCACATTGTACTGTGCATGTCAAACCCGGGACCTCCTGGAGTAAGTCAAATGCCTCCCTGCTTTACCACTATAGAACCTCCATTTGTCTGGGCCAGTAATGAATAACTTGAGAAATGATGATTTCCTGATGTCGAAGCTGGAAATAATGACCTTAGTGAAAGGTGTAGAATCTAAGAGACCAATTTTTATCATGAAGGAACTTTTAAGCTTGTATATAAATTGGATAAATGCATAAACGCCCTAGGATATTATGTTGAAAAATATTAGTAGTTAATTACAGATACAATATTATCTTTTTTTGAGATCTTGTAAACCAAAATGTGTGTAACTAACTTTAAGATCAAACATCTTAGTGCCCGTTCTCCCATGTTGTTGTACTAACAAATCCTCTAAATGTACACCATTTATTTGTCGTGAAGTATTTTCAGGATAAGCATAATTTATTAAAATTGTGTTTGCACTGTACTCTCCCCCACTCGATCACTATTTTACAAAACATATATAGTCTACATTCTACAAAGTGCCACATGCCCATTTTCCAGGGGTCTGTGGGGAAAAACAACAGATTTACACGCAATGTGACTTTGTTCTTTGTTAATATGAACGTTTTTACATTTCAGGCTGAGTGGTTAACCATGGCGAACCTACTGAATGACACCGAGGAGTAATGTTTATTTGACCATATTAGAGCGAGTGCATACCTTGAGTAAATGGAAGCTGGCGCAAATTTCACTAACTGAAAGTGGATTACTGAGAGATTGCGACGAAACGATCGGTGGGTTACAGCAAACTGGAAAAAAGGATACGATAACTGTAAGACAGAATTTGGACAAGTTTGACCTGAGAAACTTCAAGAAAGCAAAGGCATCATCATGAACAGCAATTGTAAAAGTTGTCAAAGCAATGCAAACGTTAAGACGGAAATCTTGCAGTAGAGGGAAAATATTGTTTCGCGAGAAACTGTGAGACTATACCTGTAACGAGCAGCATTAAAACCCTTTTCAGTAACCCCTAAACCCATTAAAAGTGTGTTAAACATTGAAGACCGCCTATGGTTTTGCGATTATCTCCGTGCATGCACTTGACACCAAGTGGTGAGTTCTATGTGTGGGCAGTCAGAATACCTAACTAACAAAATGACAGTGTGTGGGCACTCTTAGTAGACGATATCCCCATTGATGAACATTATCAGGAACTATCCAAGAAACTAGACTGCACTGGAATATATGTGTGCTTCACAGCAAGGAGAATGATGTGGATCATGGAAGAACAAGGGCAATCATGGAATATATGTGTGCTTCACAGCAAGGAGAATGATGTGGATCATGGAAGAACAAGGGCAATCGTGGAATATATGTGTGCTTCACAGCAAGGAGAATGATGTGGATCATGGAAGAACAAGGGCAATCGTGGAATATATGTGTGCTTCACAGCAAGGAGAATGATGTGGATCATGGAAGAACAAGGGAAATCATGGAATATATGTGTGCTTCACAGCAAGGAGAATGATGTGGATCATGGAAGAACAAGGGCAATCGTGGAATATATGTGTGCTTCACAGCAAGGAGAATGATGTGGATCATGGAAGAACAAGGGCAATCATGGAATATATGTGTGCTTCACAGCAAGGAGAATGATGTGGATCATGGAAGAACAAGGGCAATCGTGGAATCGTGATTATCTCTATGATACGGTTTTAGAATAAAATGTTTTCCCTTTCAGCAAACGTCTGTTTTCTCCATGACAAAGCACCGTGCTTTAAGGAGCGAACGCTGCGCAACAGCTCTTTCAAGAAAATTGTATTGATTTTTTTTTTGGGGGGGGGGGGTGCTGAATGGCCGGGCGCGTCCCCAGGTTTAAATTTTTCTGAACAATTTGGAGTGATTCTAAAATATACTGTTGATTCACTGATGATCCAAGAACGAGATGCCAATAGGTATTCCCAACACGTTGTGAGAACACCTTACCAATGTTTTACACACCATCGAAGAGAATACAAATATTTTCGAGATTCTTCCACGCTCATATCCTAAAAGACTGCGTGCTGTTCGTGACGCTGGAGGTTGACAAACCAAATACTAATATACAATATATAGAAATAATTAATAAATATTGTTATTTTAATCAAAAAAATTACCAGATAATTCATTCTCCCTACAGAACCCTGGAACATGGTTATATGGAACTCTGTACACATCTCATAAGTAAATCTAATCTCTTTGATAGCTGGCCAACTAATGTTGTACTTATGGAATCTAGCAATTTACAGGTACAGTTTAAACAAATTCTGCCTACCCTGGCAACACGTCATGTCCCTCATATATACTATATTTAAAGTGTATACCCTTTCTCTTTCCTTTCTGTCGATGAGCGTACAGTCATCCCCAGTGTAGTGTGTTCTTGATCGTTTTTTTTTATAAACAATGTCCTCTTTTCTCTTTTTAAAACATGGATCCTTGGTGTCTAAGTTGAGAGTGGTTGGTTTGGGATGGGCAGAGGCCAAACAAGGCTCACATGGTGAGGGAGGCAAAAGGCTGCTCATCTGATCAATGCTATTCCTACTGCCGGTACCCCCTTTCTTCTGCTCGATGCTCAACTGGTGGCTGTAGTCAGCAGATTTCCGGCTCACAAAGAGCCCCTACAAACAACAAATCGCTATTATTAACAAGGTGAGCATAGGAGTCAATCATACTACCACTAGTAATATATTCTGCCACTGGTCAAGCATCCGATCACTGGCCAATTCCTCTGTCACTGGATCACCCAGCCATTACTCAGTAAATAAATGGTACGACCAATTGGCACAAACTGTCTCATATATACGATTGTATTACGCATTATATATTATGGCTTAAAAGAAAATGTTTAAATATAGGTTTTCAGTAAACTACCCTTGATAAAAAAAACTCAACTTTTTCTTTAAAATCTTGTACTGATAAAAGTCTAAAATATAATAGAGATTTTCATTTAATAATTTTATCTTTTTTATATAAAATAAAATGTGGGGCTTCCAATAAAACAAATAGAATTGTCTTAAATCAAACATTAGGAAAGCTATTAATTTTTGAAATTCAAGTTTATATATTTTTTTTACAAAATATATTCCATGATTAAAAACTTTTTTTTACAGAATTGATGTTTATGTTATTTTAATAAATGAATATTGGTTTAGGGCAGGAAAAAAAAAATTTAAAGAAAAAATAAAACCATTATATTTCCAACAATATGTGGTACCATGCATATATTTTAAAAATTAAATTGATTTATTGAATTAACACTACATCATACAGGTTGGCAGAAAGGGTTGACCCATTTAATAACACTATCTATATCTTTACTATTCTAGCTAACAACAAAAGATTGACAATTACTACATATCAGCGAAATATTAATTTTTTTAAAACAATGTCTTTAAGATCAGTGGCGCCAACTATAGATAATTTTTGGTTGGGCATGGTTAACCGGTAGCTTGTCCCCTTTTTGGAATGTGGACTCTCCTCCATCTTCTTGATCTTACTTCTAATCACAAATTTGACCATTGTCTTGGGAATTTGCGAATTATAACAAACGAATTATAAATACATTTACTGATAATTTATTTATGCTATTAATCGTGACACAACGACAGAACTTAAAATTAAATGACTCGAACACTGCAAGACATACACAATATAAGGTGGACTAAATCAGAAACTCTCACGGTGGGAATTTGAACATTAACTTCAGCGCTTGGAATGTTTAATAAACTAATTAATACTATTGAGTATTGGATGTTGAGTTGATACCATGATATTACTCGAGAGCAGGGTTTGACTTTGGGTACTTGGAGATCGTGCTACTCGCGAACGTACACCACAGCTATCTCTGTGTAAACCAGGCAACTTCCAAGTGTTAGGATAATTATAAACCGTTAAAAATGCAACATATTACTAAAAACCAAGAAACACTTGTATCCTGTAGCACATTTGCGAACAAATTGTTCGACATATGAATAAAATGCAGACTTGCATAACTTTTGGGGGGCATAATTACACTATGCCCTTCCTAAGCAATTTTTGATTGGAAAATAATTATTTTGCCCCCCCCCCCCCCCCCCCCCCGAAGTCGACGCCACTGTTTAAGATGACTACCATTATATGCAATACATATTTCTATGCGTTCCTCAAAGCTTAACATTAATTTGTACAAAGTTTATTGTTGAATTAGTTCAACTTCCATCACGATTCTTTCCTTAACTTTCCGCATATTTACCTGGGATAAGAGAATCGTTTTAAAGATTGGCCAATTGGCTTGATTAATCTTTCAACGTTTAATTCACTACCGTGCATTTACGAACGGTATAATAAACTCTTTTGCGGAGGAAAAGAGTATATCATTCCTTCGGGTACTTATGAACGGGAAGCTTTGTATCGATACTTGAAACGAGAAGTTTCGAGTGATGTGAAACTCTCCATAATCGGTGATCCTACCACCTTAAAGAGTCACATCAATTACAATAAGCTGATAGACTTTACTCGACAAGATACGTTCACATCTCTGCTAGGTTTAGAACATGTCGTTCCTCCGGTGGTAAAACACACATTTTTACAAATACTGTGAGCATCCTGCATGTGAATGTGATTCGAGTTGAATGCAGTCTCTTTAGCGGATCTTACCTCAACGGAGAACTGAGTCATATCCTGTGCGAGTTCAGCATGGCAGTCCCTACTGGCTATAAGATAGTGGAAGTGCCAAATAATATAATTTACCTTCCGGTAGCGAAATGAGTCATAGAGTCTATCTTCGTACGAGTTGTTGACGAACGGGGAGATATAATTAACTTTAGAGATGAGGCTTTATCGCTACGTCTGAATTTGAAAGGAGTTGGAGATGGGGCTAAGGACTAGATAAAACAAGATGACGCTTTTTCCTCAAAACAAGGAGTGAAGATCATTGAAAGCGCTAGCACCTGCTAATAAACTCTATTTACGATGGTTGGGCTACTCGACAAGAAAATAATGGAAGATTCTATCGATATCCTAAGCATTGGAGACCCTGCTGCCTTCGATACAACCTTAACCAGTTTCCAATATAATTCCTATTCTTCGTATATTCCAGGACCGTTATCTAACGGAAACAAACTTAGGATATCTATCCAGTAAAATGTTATGTACACTTTGACACACCATTCACTATTACATATCAAAGGACGGCTATTACTAAATAATCGAGTTGCCGGAAGCACTTCGAGAATCGTTAATAACGGGATACTTCACCTCTTTTCAAGAATCACTTACGAGATCAATGGTGTGGATATTGATCAATCGAGAGATGTTGGTATTTCAACTCTACTAAAAAAATGTCTATCGATACGGAAAGGACAAGAGACCTACCTATACAACGTAGGATGCAGACATGAAGGAGTTTGCGTGCATCTAAACAATAACTCGTGCTTGTTCACTCAGGGTGGACATTAATGTATTACAGAGAGCAAACCCTGAGACTCCATCTAAAATTGAACTCATGGCTCGTAACTAATATCAAGACGGACGATGTGAATTGTCTGAATCTTCTAAATTTTATCAATAGCGGTCGATTTATCTATTCATACATGGAAACTTTACGACTACCCAGACGTGCCTGCCTCAATGCAACATGATTGGATGGTGAAAACCTCAACTTTGCTGGACAAAACTCGTTACGTCATTTTCACATTTAATTCGAGACGTAACAATAAAACAGCTTCGGATAGGAGCATGTTCGATCATGACCTAATCAATAACTCTCTAAACTTAGCTCTAAATTGCAGAAAAGCAAATGGCTTAGAACTAAAACTCTCCAATAATTAGATTACTAAGTTGATAACCAATTATTTGTATTAAAACACATATTTTTTTGTTAATACCACAGCATTTTAGGCCTATATTCATAAATTTATTACTTTTATTGTGACAGTAGTTTTTTAATATAATCAATCGTGTTTTTTACACCTATTTTATTATTATAATTATTAATAATTTTTTTTATAAACGGCAATATTATTATCAAAATATTAAAAATTAAAATCTTCATTAACTAAAATTATTAAATTTATACTTGAAGGAGCCTTACGCCTGGCATACACGATGAATGAAACTGAGCTCTTTGCAAGTGAGAGCAAGCTCGGAGCAGATCATGTGTGTGATGCTCAGCACGGGGCATGTCAGTGGTAGCTATTTCATGCTCTGAGCAAGTCGTTCCACGTCAACGGCATTTATTATTCCTTTGTATTTTTATTGTTTTTGATGAGTTATTTTTAAAAAATGATTCGACGTTGGTTTGAAGAAACGACTTGTCAGTTTATTGAATTGTATCAGGTGGAAATATACCTTTGGAACACTACTTCCCTCGAATACAAGAACAAACATTCCAGGAATGACATCATTTATAGGATTGTAGCAGCCATGAACCTTGCGGGGCTTACTTCTCAATGTAAAAACATAATAAAAAATCTGTGCACACATTATTCACAGGAGCTTTTCAAAATACGGGTTTCATTGCATCAGGAGCAAGTGGGGACTCGGTGTACAAGCCATCAGTTGTATGGTTTGCTGCAGTGGATGCCTTTCTACTTAGATTCACGATTCAATCTACAAAAAGAAATCTGATAAGCTAAAAAAAGTTCTTGGATTACTTTGAAGTTAATTATTTATATATAAAATACAGAAATTTAATTAAATGTAAGGCCGTGCTAGGCTTTGAAACTTCGACTTGGGTTCGAAAAAAATATCAGCGTCTACATTACTCCGAAAAAAACCCCACTCGGCTTTGACAAATTACGAAGCTTCACCAAAAAACACTAACAGGTAAAATACTTAATATATGTTCAATTATTACCATTCTAACCTCTTATTAAAATGTAAATTAACATTTACATAAAAAATCTGAAGTAATTGAACTGTAAGTTGTAATAACTTGAGCTATCAAATTAAAAAGAAAAATTACAAACAATTATACAATAAAACATACAAACTCAAAATGATTTTAATGTATAAAGTTATATAATTAACCAAAATATAATATTTTTAAGCATAAAACAATTAAAATTTCGAACTTTGATTCAGCTTGAAGAACCATTTACATTTTCTATTAGAGTTCAATTCGCTTGAAAATTTGGACTTCGCACACCTTTAATAAAAAATATTCTTATCTTAAGTCTATAATACATTGCGAGCAACCATTTTCATTTGCCAACATACAGCCCCTGTTGTATTGGAAAATTCACAAAATGTATCCCTCTTTGAAATAACTTCAATTATTGTAGAATGTCTAATTTAGGTGGGTGGCAAGTTTATCAAGGCTTCACTTATATTCATTGTTCTCCATGACCCTTATACAAGGACTGCGGCATCGTTGTCTTCCGCATCCGTGGGTCCTGGAGGGACAGTACATATAAAGGCTTTGTTTTCCTTAACCAGTTGTGTAAAGCACAATTCGCTTGGACAGTGGGCCTTGCAGTTTCTTCTTTCACATTTATCGGTCTGTCGTAAATCCTGAATCAGCTGGCCATGATGCCAAATACATTTTCCACCAAACGCTGGGTCCTAGAAATTCTATAGTTGCAAACTTTTCTTTCCAAACTCAGGTCCCGTGTGCATCAGCAACACACCCCTTCAATAGGTATTGTAAGTTACTTGGATTCCAGGGCACTGAAAAGTGAACAGACTTTAAATATGCCACCATTTGAAGGTCTTCCTTTTGCTCCAAAATGAACGTAAAACAATAATCGTTTTCAACAAGTGCCAAAAGTACAATACTGTTAAAATATTTATACCCAAATCATTCAAATCCAGCATGCGGTGGAGCTTTTAATCTGGAGTGTTTCTCATCAAGACTGCCAAAGTAGCCAGGGAAATTTCACCCTAAGTGATATCCCTCTTAAATTTTCAGCCATTCTTTATCTGACTCAGGAAAGTGAAAAACCAAGCTTATTACAGTCTCGCAAAGTTATATTTTAAATCAAAAATTTTAATTTTCTTCAGAAGAAAACAAGCCTTTCAAGAAACTATAAGGGAAGATGAGCCACAAGATTTCAACGAAGAAGTCAGCCAGGAGGAATAAATCAGCTATCAGGAAAGAGATAAGAGAGCAAAGGATGGTCAGATAGGACAACGAGCATAAACCAAAAATGTTTCACAAATCACCGGGTGTCCCCACTTAAGGTCAAGAAGCAATAGAGAAATTATAATATATTCAGGCTAGTGCGAAAGCATCCAAGCAAGAAACAGAGTTTGATTGTGGGCTAAAAGTATGACTAAGCAGTTAAATGACATGAAAGTAGACAGGGCTCTACAACTACAACTATAACTTTAAAAGGTGGTGAAAAGGGACAGAGGAAAGACTTGATTTAAAGAGCAAGAAAAAAAAGGGTGGCCATGCAACAGTTATAGGTCTAGTGGAGTCCACAATCACCATATTTTTGGACGCCCCCTTCATGTTCTGGGCCTACTACATGGATCTTTTCTTCTTAAAAACCACCAGGTCCTATGCCACTGTTTGATACAAGAGTAGATGTTGAAGAAAGTGCCTCGAAAACCCTAAATTAACGAACAGAGCCTGTATTGTCACCGATGTCTTAATACATAACTTACTAATGACAAAAACTCTTGTATAGACAAAAATATGTATCAACTAGAAACACCCAAATTTATAAAACTGTGTTCGATTAAAATACTTTTGTGTTTTAAAATGTTTTTGTGAGCTACTTTTATTTTCAAGTTAAGCAATAACATTATTATTAATCATTTACAGACTTCTTTTGCTTTTTCCCCCCCTATGTGACAGTAGTAAAATGATAACATGGAAATCAAGTATTCATTGGATCAACATTTATTTATTACTATGAATAATGGGGTGGATATATTATTCAATAATTCAGAAAACCTGATGATGTGATTTCCTCAACAACAAGGAAATAATCAAGGTTGTTTGACACAATTAATTTGTATATAATATATATTATATTAATCTGTATTATAATAATAACAACACATATTAAGTTATATAATTAAAGGGAGTAATAAACTTAAAATTAATTAAATCATAATCGAATAATGCTCCTGGGGGTCAGATCGATTAATGACATGAAAAACAAATCCTTAGTAGGTGAAGAATAATTTTTGTTTGAATTGATAACCAATGTATTGACCCAAAATTTTGTGTCCATACCTTGAATAAATTGTCAAGAGCTTCATACAATGTCTCGAATACAGCTGGAATGAACTTATTCGTTACTCGGAATATATACTCCAAGCTTCCGAATGACTCCCGGTATCTTAAGAGTTTCTTGTAACTTCAATGCAACTGGAAAAACTTATCTCATAATAGTGTTTTGTTTCGCTAACATTTTACGAAATCGTTATAGTACAAAATTAAAATCATTATTAGCCATCAATTTTTTGTTGTTGAGTAAGCACCTGGATGAATCCCTAATATTTAACTCCTTATACAAATTATTAGCCGCGCCTTTCGTGTTCCGGCGTTTAATCTATTTCTTTACCCAAACTCTACCCTTTCTCCCCTTTTTTACCTTTTCGCTACCTTACAGGTAGAGAAAATATTGTGATCTTTAAAAAAATGAACTCAAGATTTTGATGAATTTCGACGTTTTTTGGCCCTCCAAATTTGAAAAAGTGTTTTTTGTATTTCCATCTGCGTGTCTGTACATTGGAGTAGAGCCTAAACTATTTTACCAATCGGGATAAAACTTGGTATCTAGGGTTTTCATAGTGTTTCCCCGTGGGGTTTTTGGAATTGGATATCTAGCACTAAAATTAAGGATAGTTTCCTTGAGGGTGAAAAGATAGAAAATTGATTTTATCAAAATCGTCTTTAAAGATTTTGATTAAATTTCATTTCTTAACTTCTGGTCTACATAAAGTCATTCATACCCACTTGTCGGGAGTTGGAGTAGTAACGTGTTGGTTGTCGTGTCATATTGTAGTTCCTTACTACAAAAGAGACTGTCTACAATGAAATGTTGTAGCACGTAATTTCAACCAATAGAAATAAGAAAACATAAACAGTCGAGAAATAATAAATATAACAGACTGTTACAGTTTTCATAAAAATATAGGTAAATCTGTTTTCAATATAACGATTCTTTTCTTTCGTAAAATGGAGGATAAATACTGACAGATTCAATAATTGCATCGTCGAAATTTATTTTACACGAGTGTTTAACGGTCAAAAGTCAACAAAAAGAATGAGGCAAAGAGCATACATACACCAGCATGGACTATGAATTCATAATCAAAGTCATAACAAATACTTTCAAATAATTAAAATATATGTATGTTTAAACAACATTTGTTTCAATTATAAAATGCAATATATATCTATATAGATTTCCATCAAGTAGGCTACTGTCCTAGATTAAATAAATCTTAAATTTAATTGATTTTAGTAGCGCAACCATATTTGTTTTTGATTGGCTGAACGCAACGTGTCAAAACGCAAGAGATGGACAGTGTTCAACTCCTTTCAACAAGCTATTCCGACAATTCCAACTTACTACTGCAATTGCGACATTCAATGTTGACAGTCAATATTACGATTCCAACTCTCGACAAGAAGGTACTAACTACTCTATGTAGACGAGCCATAAGCATTGATTAGTATTACAAAAAATGGCTACTCTCAATTTTTCGTCAAAATGAGTTTGAGGGTTCCGGTGTGATGCGTAAATTCTATTTTTATTATCATGTTTCAGTAACTCTTTGTGATATTGATGCAAAGTGCACAATCGGAGTTCGTTAATGCTTTACACGACTGTGAACATATATTTGTTACAACCAAAACACAACGGTTTGTCATACATATTTTCAACATGGATACAAATACTATATACATTAGGGGTTGACACATCACTAGCAGCTATGAAACCAGAAACAAGTTTGCTACACTTGCACAAGATGGATAGATGGATATTTATTCATATCTCAACAATTCTTCTTGAATATATATCCTCTACCATCTAGCTCTATAAGCTGATACATTATACAATACCTCGACATAAAAACATCAATCAATTATTTTTACAAGGCACACCTTATGTGAGCCGCCTTAGGCAAAGGTTTGGTAAGTACATCCGCAGGCATACTATCTGATGGTAACTATTCAACAACAACATTCTAATTTGCAATATGTTCCCTTATAAAACGCTACTTCAAATCAATATGTTTATACTTTTGACTTATTATGGAATTTTTCCCAATATTGATGGCTCCCATATTATCACAAAATATTTTTACATGTTCCTTATTCACTCTATAATCTAACTCATCAATTAATTTCTGAAGCCATTCGACATCTTGTTTGGTAAATGACAGGGCCATGTATTCTGCTTCAGTAGATGACAAAGCTATGGTTTTTGTTTTTTGCTATATCACGATATTAAGCATCATTAGGTACCGTTAATATACCTAAACACATAGAGCATTCCATTGTACAACAGGAAAGTTCTTGTTAAATCTGCTTAGCAAGCTCACGCTAAAGGAAATGTCTGGTCTCATAATCTGAAAGGCTTTCAGTAAGCTTCCAATGGCCTCGTGATATGGAATATGGGGTTGTGGTATACTTACCTTTCCTTTAGACTGAGAATCTTCTTTCTTCGTCGATGTTTCCAAAAAGGTCAAGCCCGGATCCAAGGGGGCCGAAACTGGGTTTGAGTCCATCATTCGAAATTTCTTCAGGACTGTTTCGAGATACCCTTTCTGATCAATCTACAACGTTTCCATTTTTAGTATTTCTTGAAATTATCGTGCCAAGACAATGACTAGCCTAACTGAGATCCTTCAAATTTTGAGACCGATTTCTTCTTTATTAGATCTTCAGCCGTTTTCTTATTGTAAAAAATAAAAAATCCTCCACATAGACAACAACGATGAAAACTTCACCCTTGTCTCTGCGAAAATAAACACAAATAACTGCTTTGGATTGTTTTAGACCAAAATCTGTGAGCACTTTATGAAGCTTCTTATTCCAGCATCTTCCTGACTGTTTTAAAACATTAATATACTTTTTCTAAGGCTCCAATTTTCCCTGGTGTTCATCAGTAATTTCTGAAGGTGGCTCACATACATTTCTTCCTCCAGGTCACCGTTCAAATATGCGGTTGTGAAATCCATGTGGTCTATTTTTAAATCTTCTTTCACTACCAGGGAGAGGAGTTATCTATCTTAAGGATTAATATTTTACAAGAGGGGAGTATGTCTCCTGATAATCTATACCGGCTATCTGAGCACAGCCTTTTACTACAAGTCAAGCTTTAAATTTTTACGACTTTTAGGTTTTATCATTTTAATTTTAAATACCCATTTTTTTTGTAGAGATTTTCTTTCTGGAGAGAAATCAACAACCTCATTAGTATTATTTTTAATGAAGGAGTCAATCACTTTCTTCATGAATTCCTTCCATTTTTCAAACTAAGCACATAAAAGTGCCTCAGCGGCTGTCAATGGATCAGATTCCATATCAGGGATAGCTAATGATTTTTCCTCCTCAGCAAAGTAAGTGACATAGTCTGGCAATTTCTTTGGTTTTGGTGGGCGTGTACTACGTCTTGGGGTGCTTTCTACAGGTACTGGTGTCGATGGTGTTTCTTTTGATATCGACCCTTTGTCAACCTCTTCTTGTTCTTGACCATCAAAATGTTATTTGTCAGAATCGTCTTCAGTTACCAGATCAGATGAAGATGAACTGACCTTGTCCTTAAGAATGACTATATCCTCTTTTTTTATTGATGGTTTTTCTAAGAAAATTACATCCCTACTAATAGTGATTTTACTATTCTTGGGGTTAATCATTCGATGGCCTTTGGTATTTTCACAATAGCCCACAAAAGTTAATTTTTGAGATTTAGGGTCCCATTTCTTCCGAAGAACTTTTGGAACATAGGCTATAGTTTCACACCCAAAAATCCTAAGATGGGATAAATCAGGAATTTCACCACTCCACACTTCATGAGGAGTTTCGTCACCAATTATTTTTGTTGGGGACCTGTTGGCTGGGTGAGCTGCCGTAACCACAGCCTTAGCCCAAAATTTATTTGGTAGATTGGCATCGAACAACATAGTTCTCGCCTTTTCTACAAGTGTTTGGTTAGTCCGTTCGGTGACGCCATTTTGTTCTGGTGCATGCCCAACTGTTATTTGATGAATAATCCCAGCCAAACGAAGTTTATACTCAAACTCTTTATCAACATATTCTTTCACATCATCGGAGGGAAGTTTTTTATTTTCTTGCCAGTTTGATTTCCTACAAGCGCTTTGAAATCTTCAATGGCATCGGCCACTTGTGATATTTCCTTCAAAAATTACACAACTTTTTTGGGAATGATTGTCGGCAAATGTCAATAAATACTTGCTTCCGCTGATAGAGGGAGTTTCCATTGGCCCATATAGGTCAGAATTTATGATCCCCAAGATATAATTGCTATGTCTTTTGGTTTGATTAAAGGGTAGTCTAGTCTGTTTACCCTTAATACATAATTCACAAAGACTATCAACCACAAATTAATTATCCATGCCTGTTGACATACCACTTAGCTTCCGCATTCCCTGTCGGTTGAGGTTATCAAGCTGACGGTGCCAAACAAAATCTCCAATTTTAGCAAAACAAGCTGACTTTTATGTTCATCAATGGTATTCAGTCTATATATACTATTTTCCAAATTTTCTGTGGCAACAATTCCACCACCTTCATTAAGAATATGTTCACCATCTTTATCAATGGTAACAACATGATTTTTGTAGACAATTCTGCTGACAGATAATAAATCTACAGCAGCATCCGGAATGTAAAAGACACCCTTTGCCCCTACTTTTATACTGTCGTTTTCTGCTAGTAACTGTATATCTACACTACCAATGGCTTCAGACATCAGGACAGGGTTATCAGCAGCAGTAATTTTGGCATTTTTAACAATGAAATTACTTGGGCAATTTTTATTTGTAGTGATATGGGCAGATGCATACGAATCTAAATACCATACTGATTTATCTTTCACTGCATAGTTTTTGCTAAAATAATACGCCAGGAAGGCCCATTTTGACTTAGGGTCTTTGTCCATCCTATTTTCGGAATTTTCTTCTTATAACGGCAAAACTTAGCAATATGATTTGTCCGATTACAAATACAACATTTTGGGGGATCGTTATTCTTCTTATGGTTAGATTTAGATGCATAAATTGCCAATTCATTATCAGGGGTATTCAGAACTACCTTGCACTTTTACTTCCTGTAAAAGTTTTACTTTAACTGAATCAGCTGTGATTTTGATCCCCGAACTTTCGAGGTCCATTATCATGGTACGGTAATCATCAGGAAGACCCGAAAGCAATAAATTCCCGACCCTTTCTTATTTAAAATCCCATTTAATTTAATTTATGGGCGGTTGAAATAATTTGGTCACAATATGTGTCAATTGACTTGCATTTGGCTAGTTGCGTTGTGTCACATCTTTTACCCCCTTTCTCCTCCTTTCTCCCTCCTATCCTCCCCGCTCTCTGTGAGCATGGCTCTTCGTTCTCTCTATATAGTGGGATGTTTTGATTGTATAGTCAGTCACTCATTGCACCGTGCGCTAACTGAGTTGAGGACGACATCTTAGACTGTGACTTTATTGTATTTATCTAAATTATTTTTTGGCTTAACATGTGGGATTTCATTCAAAATTACTGATTCGGACTTAATATTTATAATTGTCAGATTTAGGATGGGTTTCCTTTTGGTATCTACGAGGTTGGGTTGTATCCTAGTCTTTGATATTTTTAACTTAGTTGGGGAACTTATTTTTGGGACTTTAACTTTGAGTGCGCATTTTGTCTCTATTATTTATGAGAGTAGCTCATGTTAATTGTTGACATTGATAATGTAATATTGATTGCCTTGATTTCCTTAAGCAGTTCTAAGGAATGTTGACCACCGCTATTATGTGTGAATTGTTTAGGATTCTATTTAGTAGGCACTTATATTCGGAGCAGTTGTATTTACTTTATGATGCGCGCAAACTTTGTATTTGTTGCTAGATATTCTCTTGGTATAGTGCTTTATACCATGCCTCCCTATTATGCCCGAGAATGGGGTGTTAGCCCGAGGGTGGAGTAGGCTTTACCATAGTTTGGCTGTATGGTCGTGGGGACCTTTATAATTATAGTACCCCGAAAATTATAGCCACTATTGGCGGGCCTTCTAGTCAATTATTATTATTATTATTATTGAAATATGGTATTAATATGAAAGTCACAGAACTTGAACCTTCTGGTTTGTTATTGTTATTCTTGAAATATAGCATTAATATTAAAGTCACAGAACTTGAACCTTCTGGTTTATTATTTTATTATTAAAATATAGCATTAATATTAGAGTCGCTGTGCCTGAACTTTCTAGTCTATTATTGTTATTCTTGAAGTATCAATCACAGAACTTAAACTTTCTAGTCTACTTTGACTATTCGTATAGTAGTATATTCATAGTAATGCTCCGAGCTTTGAACCCTCTAGCCTATTTTGCTGTTTATGGAGAGCTATAGTAATGGTAAGTTCAATTTTTGAGTGTAACGATTCAGTGTGTTAATTTCTATTCAGCGACCTTACACACTGTGGACAATATTAGTAAGTTTATATTTTGTTATTGTTTTTAACTATATCTATTATGTCTAATAAATATTTTGTTATTCTTTGACTGCCTGACTTTTATTTATTGGGAAAATAAGGTAGTTGCACCCGAACCCTAAACAGTGTTTTTTGTATTGCCATCTGTCTGTGTGTTTGTTTAACTCTAAAATTAAGAGTAGTTCAGTAAAAAGCGAAAAGAGATTTAAAAAAAAAAAAATTGGCTATAAATATTTTGATTAAAAATCGTATCGAAGCGTTGATTAAGATAATCAATAAAATAGCTATTTTCATTTTCCCATGAAAATGAGTTTTAGTGTACTTTACAGAAGCGGAAATTTCCGTTTCTCCGCAGCTATTTGAGATAATAAATAATTTATCATTGCAAAAGTAGTACTATTAAATATAAAAAACTTTAATATGAAATATATCTTTATGAAAACAATAGTTTCTGAGATATTGGAAGATATTATATTAATAAAATTTTGTGAGCTTTAATTGTAAAGCGATATTACTTAAATTTTAAAGAAAAAATTCTCTAATGCCCTAGAATAAGAAAATAAGTAAGTCCCTCAAAAAGTTGATGTTCTTCTTCCCTTAACCTCATAGGGGAAATATTTGTACATCAATGATCTATCTCTATCATTTTAGACTCAAAAATTAACATTTACCCTTTTAATTAGTCTAAATGTATAAATGAGGAATTTAATAGCAATGCAATAACCATAAGATATGCAACCTCTAATAAAACGTCGAAATATTAATATGAAGTGTTGACCCTTGTGGACCCAATATTGATCTTTTTTTTAGGGGTCCAAATATACAAATGAGGACTTAAAAATAAAATTCAAAAATTTAAAACCGAGAGTCAAAAATGTTTTACGTAGGTATAGCACACTTTTTGCTCGGGTTTGCTATTGTATATTATTTCTTTTCAGATATATCACGAGTTTTGAGTAAATATCTCCATTTTTAAACAATGTCCTTGGCTGTAATTGTGTAATCAACAGAGTCATTGTTTGGATTGTAGAGTGAATATACCTACTTGAGAGCATCCCGGTTTGAGAATGGAGGGTAGTGCATCAATCTTGCTCAACACAGGCTCCACGTAGCCAAACATATCTTCCCGGTTCAAGAACATACCTTTCTTGCTCGGTCGAGTGACCGGATGTGAATCATCCAGATTTATCTGAAAGGATGAACAAACAATGGAAGTTATCTGCCGGTGTACTTCCAACCAAACAGCCACACTAGGAATATTGTTCCAAACATCTTGTATCAACAATACTTATTACTAATCAGATTGAAGAAACTATTAATCAGTTTGATTTGAAATGAAATAACAACTGCATTATGTTCAATATTAAATCTTTTAACTTTATTTTATAAAATAGGAATATTATTTTTTCTGGGTGTTTTAATATTTTGTTTGATACGCGGACTAAATGTTAAGTTCACATAGTCCGGGTTGTCGGTGACAGGGAGGTAGACATGTTTACTAAATGTTAAGTTCACATAGTCCGGGTTGTCGTTGACAAGGAGGAAGACATTTTTACTCCTGAGCGGGATTACTGAGGATGGTTTCTTGATTTTCCCTGATTGTCTTCCCACTCTTCCTTCATACAATTGCAGGTACATTTCCTCTATGTTCTACCTTACTCGTTCCTATTATTCCAGCGTAATTCAAATGTGTATATCCCGGGTGAGTAGTGAGAATTGTCTCGATTATCTAGCCTTGACATATTGCTTATTTGTATCGATTAAGAGATTGGATGAATATTCTGTTTTTGCATTCATTAGAAAAACAAATTAAATAATCGGTTTGAAATGTCTTATTTAAATTTTTCATTCTTCTTTTATTTTGCTAATAGTTTTACACATTTTAATCTAATCAAACCAACCCAGTCTCGTGATATATATTTAGACGTCGTAATGCTGCATTCAGATTAATAATTTGTATGAGACACGTGTGAAAGTAAATTTGATAGCGAATGTTTTTAGTTTAAGAATATTTCTATATTTGAATAGGATTGGTTTTGAATCGAATCAGGAGTCATTGATTGATTGCTTCTATTCTTTTACAACAATGATTATAAGGAATTCATGTCAAAAAGTTTTTTTTAGAACTGTTTCCATCACCTAACAATAATTTTTTTTTTTAAACGTCAAACTAAAAAACCTAAAAGATAGCAATTGGAAAGTATAAAATTAAAAAAAATAGTAGGTGGGCCTACCTTTCGTTACTGACCAATATTTTAAATAATTTGTTCTTAATATGCAAAACATCATCCCTCTATTCTGGATATTATGTCTTGTGTAGGATTAAAACCATGAAAAATATATATTTGATAAAAACACTAGCTTAAAGGTTGGTTGTGAATCTCTCTTTTTCTGTTCGGCGAGGATTGGAAATTGAATGACGCTGGTGAAGGGAAAGAAAGTGAAATTCAGGTAGTAAGCTACATTGTAGGGAGAATTACATTTCGGGGGTGGGCTGGGAATTTCAAAATCATAAGCTATGAAATGATGTTAGGACTTACTATTAATCCCTAAGAAATGAGAACATTTTTACTTCATACAGTAGCGGTGGAACTTTATACAGTAGTGGTGAAACTTTATTTGTGTGGGAGGAATAAAGGGGGGATGCAATCAACAAAAAGTTTTTTTTAATATTTCTACCCACTCTCCCAGTTAATTAGAGATAATTGTAAGCTCCTAAAAGCTATTTGTAGCGGTCCTCATTTTGAGAATTTTTGAAAATTGTATTCTTTTAAGAGCTATCTACAATAATGATACCTCTTAAATTATATGAAATTTGGATACTCCCAGAGGCTATTTGGTGCAGTCTCCCTTAACACATTTTTGGAAATTGAATTTCTTTATAAATGTTTTTAATAAATTAGATTCACTATAATCTACTTGAAGTGATTCTCACACGTATTTTTTTTTTTAATTTGAATACCTCTAAAAGATATTTGAAGTTTTCATCATCTGATTTTTTTTAAATAGATGCAACTAGAAGCTATCTGAAGTATTATTACACCAGCAAATTTTTAAAAATTGCGTGTTCTTAGAAGCTATTTGGTACGTTCCTCGCCTGGATTTTTTTTAACTTCATGCCTTAAGAAATTATCTTCCACTAACACATTTATGAAAGTAGAATGTTTTTAGAAACTATTTGGAGTGACCTCCTACTATTTTTTAATCCGATGCCTCCAAAAGCCATTTAGAGTGATATTTGCATAAATATTTTTTGAATACTAACTGCCTTTAGAAACAATCTAAAGTTGTCCTTCCCTTGAAATTTTTTGAAAAGTGAATGCCTCTATAAATTTGGTAAAGTTTGATCCAAGGCCAACTTTAATCTTCATTTTAAAAAACTTCTGTACATTTCGGGTGTAAAGTTCACTTTCTATTAGTAGTGGTTAATAATGGTGACATTATCAGGAGACATTATCTTCATATTGTATTTTATTACTGGGTGTCTCTTTTATTTGGGGTTCTATAAATTTTTAATTTTAATAATAAGATATAACTGTGATTGCTTAGTTTAAGTCACTATTGTCGTGAGCCTGAGCAACTGAGAGCACACGTGCTGCTGATTCCCTCTAGATTGTGCCTGGTGTGGAACGTTAAACACAATATGTATTCTTATGACGGACCAACGCCCACACCACTCGGCGACTACCGAGCTAGTGAAGGAATATCTACCAAGTTTTAGCTTCGAGACCAGTGGTTCTCAAACTGGGGTACAGCTCTCAAGGGAAAGTTGGCAAAATGACAAGAGACTTTTGGAAAACCCTAATTGTTGGTAGTTACCATTATCTAGTTATTTCCACCCCTCTTTTTCCTGTATTTTCTCTCAGCTGGAGAAAGATTTCTGAGTATTTTCAACCCTCTACTTTACACCTTCTACTTTAGCAGTTGTTATCTTGCTTATATTTAGACATCTTTCATGAACAGTCACAACTTGGTGACATACTATTTCTCTCTCAACGACTATCATTGAGGAGCCTGAAAACCATTTGCCCTTCCCCCCCCCCCCCCCCCGACATCAACCCCTGGATCCATGCTTAGTACCTACACACAACTGCTTTCTGTTTCTTTCAAGTGTCTTTATTGACGATAGGTTTTGTATCACTGTTGACAGTTACATGTGTAGAAAATAGAGTTACGAGAGTTTAAGTAGAATTTGTTTTGATTTTTTTCTGTTTTTTTTTTTGTTTTGTTTTTTTCAAAAACGGAAGGGCTTGAAGACTTTAAAAAAAACCTTTTCTCGTATAGGTCAAGATGGATAAGTGGCTAATTTAACCAACTATGCCTGTTAAAAGGGAAAAACTCGAATCGAAAAGTGAGGCTACCTCTGGTGAAGATGATGGTTGTGAAGATGTTGTTGAGCCAACGGAAGCTAAATCTTCTTTGCTTAGGCCTACTCATCAGAAGAAATCTCAGCTTAAGTTAAGAAAGCATGATCCTGAATACTTGTAATTAGGATTTTCTTATGCAGGAAGTGAGTCAAAACCTACACCTCTATGTGTTATTTGTAATGGGAACTTTTCCAACAGTTAAATGAAGTCATATTTATTTAAAAAAAATTAATATGAAATATGAGAACCTGAAAAGTAAGCCACTTGGCTTTTTTAAGCGTAAGGAAGCTGAGATAAAATCTGGTAGACAAAAAATGGTATCTTTTTTATCTATGAATGTGAAGGGCCTTGAAGCGTCATTCAAAGTCAGTTTAGTAATAGGAAGGGCTGGAAAACCCCACAGTGATGGCGAGTCAGATTTATTGCCTGCTGCCAAAGGCATAGGGTCAAGTGTTATTGGTGAAAAACAAGCGAATCTGCTATAATCTGTGTAATGATACTGTGTCTCGCAATATCTCAAGTATGGCTAATGAGTTGGAGGAGCAACTCATTAATAAATTGAATTCCACAAAATACTTTGCTGTACAGCTGGACGAGAGTACGGATTGCACAAATATGGCGCAGTTGCTAACATTTGTTAGATATATTGAATCTACCCCGCTGTGGCAGAAGACGGACAATGTAAAGGAGATATTTGACACTATTGATGACTTTGTAACTCAACATGTTGTAGACTTGAGAAGTGCGTTGGAATTTGCACTGACGTACATGAGCTATGACTGGAAAGCATGGTGGTGTGGTTTCCCAGGGCAAGAAGACCACCTCACAAGCATCCACTGTAGTCTTCACAAGGAGGCTCTAGTTGCCAGGTAATGTCCAAATGATGTGAAAATAGTATTTATAGATGCAGTGAAGACCGTTAATTTCATAAAATCAAAAGCAAGCAAATCCAGATTACACCTATTTGCAATCTTACGTGAAGAAATGGGTATCGATCATAGTCATCTTCTTTTCCACACTGGGGTAAGGTGGCTTTCCAAAGGAAATTATCTTGCTCGTTTGTAAGAAATGAGACAAGAAGTTCAAGTTTTCCTCTCTGACAGTAAGTGTGTTTTTTGTGACAGATCTGAATAAAGGTCTGCAGGGTAAACACACAACACCCTTCATGGTTCGTGATACTGCAATTAATATTCTACACGTTAGAAAGTAAGATGTTTTTATCAACCTTGTAGACAGTAGCGGGGTATTGCAAGGTTAATAACCTGCTAGCCAGGTACTAAGGACTATTGTGTGAGCCGCCGCCGGTCCAACAATAGCTTCCTAAAAGCTATTTAGGGGGTGGCTTTCTTCCCTTGTCTTAGACCGCGCTAAAGGTCCGGGGGACAGTTAGGTTCGTCCATGTTGGATCTTGAAGACCAATGGGAGTGTTTTCCTGATATTAAAAAAAACCAGTTGATTCGATTAGGAGATTCGTTACTCCTGCCTCGCCGGGCTTGCACCAAGGACACTCCCGGGTCAACTCTTGGGAGTCAAGTTTTGTGAATCTTTGATCAAAACCTCGCGTTAACCGCGCGGGTATTCGTGGGTCGAATTAGTAGTATAGGAAAAAGAATCAGGCGTGAAAGCTAATAGTAATTAGATTACATCACGGCTAAAGCAAATTATATTGTGAATTTATCTTAAATCTGTTAACGGCCACTCTCACACTAACCAAGACGCGTGACGTGTATCGAGTGAAATACTAGAAGCCAACCAATATAATAAATATTAATTTAAATATATGATTTCGTTAGTTAATCTAACACACTAGCTAAAGAATTGGTGCAAGTGAATAATAAATAAGAATTTAAATAAATGAAGTTTTATTATTTTAACCAACAAAGCAGCCACTATACGATACTACAAAACTATAGAATGGACCAATAAACAATAGTTCTGTGTCAACCTCATTTAATTTGTGAAGCCATTACGATCATCTACAGGCTCGACACGAAATCGAGTGGGTTAGCTGATGTCCGTTTATGCGCGTAGCAATGACAAACTAAAAGCTTTAAAAAAGAAACTTCACTTTGCAACAACATAAGTTGTGAATGGACAGCTGACATTCTTTCCATCCTTAGAAAAGTTTGTAGAAGAAAATGAACTTAATCTCTATGATTCTGTTGTCAATGACATAAAAGAGCGTTTTCTGAGTTTGATTGAAGACTTTGACGAATATTTTCCTGAGAACTTAGATAGCGATTCCTGGATGCGAGACCCTTTTTCTGCAGTGGAAGACTCCTGTCTACCAGACTTCTTTTCAACGAAAGAACAGCAAAAAATTATTGAACTGTCCTATGATGAAACCCTCAAATCCAGTCTCAAGAAAACATCTTTGACAGACTTTTGGTTACAGAGACTGAACGAGTTTCCTCATATCGCTGACCATACCATTAAGTTTATGATGCCTTTCTCAACAACATATCTCCATTGAGGGTGGTTTTTCATCCATGGTGTGCTTAAAAAATAAGTACCACATTAGGCTAAATTTGGAGCCGGAACTCCGCTTGAAATTTCAACTGGACAGCTAGACATAAAAAAGTTGTGCCAAGCCATGCAACCCCACCCCTCTCCATGAAAAACTTTAGCATTCATAATAGATCAGTTCCAGAATTAAAATTAAAAATGAAGATTTGAAAATATTGTGTTTAGGTTTACTTTTAATTTATTTTTGAAGTAATTTGTGAAGAAAATGTAAAAAACTTTTCTACAGACTATTACAGTAAAATTATGTTTTTTTAACTGATCATAATGATTCTCAATAGGAGACCATGTTAAGGCTATAACAGTAGGATTATCTCTAACTAGCTTGTCACATTTTAAACATTTTGATTAAAGATTTTTTCAATAGATTAAATATATCAGAAATTTACCACGTGATCATATTTTTTTAAACCTGTAATTTGGAATTTTTTTTATCTTGGGGGTACATTAAACTTTTAGTCATGGCCAAGGGGTACAATCTAAAAATAGTTTGAGAACTGCTGTTTAGACCATTCCATGTGTAACGGGATGTGTTACTTCCTTTCTTACTTTCTGAGAAGATTTCACGTGAGTGACTGATAGAGAAAGACAAAAGGGTGTTGCACCACATATACATTTACTGCTAAATATAGTGTTAATTAGATTAATTTGGAATATTATCAATTTGATCAGATAACTTCATCTATAAGTTAATAAAAAAATGAATGTACAAAATATAATCACTACACAGAGAGGGGTAGGGGGTGTCAAACTCCATGAAACCCCCTCCCTACTCCCATTATTGTAAGCACTTCTCCCTTATCCACCCATTTCACTTAAAGCGTTGCCGGCTCATGAAAAAACTATTCTTTACCGGAAAACTAAGCTTAACAATAAATGGTTTTGAGGTAAGAAAATATTAGGGAATCCAGTCTATTGCGTGCCTGATAATTTATACCAGGCATGTCAAACTAGCTACACAGCCAATAGTACCTGTGGGCCTGAACCGTGGGCCTCGTTAGCCAGGGGGACAGGGGGGTACACGTTCCCCCAATAATCTGCTCGGATTGGAAACTTTTAGTAAAGTACTGAAAAACCGGTTCCCACGATAGTGATTATAAAAGTCAATTTCAATATTAAAAATGCTTGTACAACATATTATTGTTAATACTATAGTATATATTTTTCAACTTCGCTTCTTAGTTAACAATGGTTAGGATTTTACATTCCAAGATATGAGCATAATTAGACAAGACCACATGTATTTGTCTTGGAAATAGTTCTTTTTTCTTCCCAAATCCTCCGTTTTCCTAGATGGAACTATACACTTTGTGTTTCTTCATTATTTTCAGTGATTAGTTCAAGCCTGTGCTGCCAAATCAACGATTCTCTCCCTAAATCTGTTGATTTTCATAACTGTCACATAATAGTTTTATTAAACCAACCCATCTTTCCAAACCTCGAAGCCTGCTGTTTTCTGCGAGTGCTATCAAACACTCGTCACTGAACAGAATTTGTTTTCAATTGCCTAAACATTAATTCATCTACTACTTAAGATCAAGTATGACACGAAAACGACTAAATTACTTTGCGGTTTGTCATATGCACAAAGACATATCGGATAGCATCGATATAAAAGAAACAATGAGGTGTTTTATCTGGAAAAACTAAAAAGAAGATCCACGTTTGGACCACTACATTAATGATTGAGGTAATTTATTTATATGATTAATACAATATATGACTAAATTATATCAAATATTTACAATTCAATTGGTAAAAAAAATTCTTTTTCTTTAATGTTAATGGAAAATTGGTTATTTTCAAGGCCGTAACAAAGTTATGATGTTTCAACCCTCCTTTTTCCGAAAGTATTAATTTTTTTCTCCTCAGTGTCTAGACGTGTAGCTTATTGGAGCCTATTTTTTTAAAGCTTCAAACTGATTTATTTGTTAGAACAATTTAAAATGCTTTATAAATATTTAATGTAAAAAAGGTAAACAACTCAATTTGGAGACATCACCACGAGCCACTGCAGTTAAACCCCTCCTCCCTTTATTCCTAAAACCTTACAGCAAAAAAAGAGTATAGACTTGGTTAAATCCACCCTGCCCCCCCAAACCCTCAATAAATAAGAGCTAGCGACCACTCTGGCCTGAACCAACATAGATATATTGACAGATTTTTGTATCACTTATAAAAATACCCCTTTGGGGAATGTTAAAATTTTTCACATTCAATTGCTTAGAATTCAAAACACACATAGCCAAGTTTTCAAAGGAGCCTATACTCGAAACTGTAAAAAAAATTTCTGGAAAAAAAGAAAAAAAGATTGTAAGTAGTTTTGTTTTACATCTTAATTTCATTTTGTAAGGAAAAGGAAGTATTTGGGAGTTAATTTCACCTAGAACAGTGGCTATTTTGATTTTTTTAATGTGGGACGGACACTATTTTAATTTGTCAATACGTGTATTAATCACAACTTGTGAATGTGAGGAATGCCAGGCCTCCACCGTGGTTCGGATCCCACGTTAAATTGTAGGTCCTCCATTTCATCTCACAATCACCCTACCATTACACATTAGCGTAAGTGCGTATAACCCGAACGGGTAGTAAGACGCGGTGCTAATAATAATAATAATAATAATAATAATAATTTGTCAATGTAGCCCTTAGGATCAAACTAGATTGAAAGCCTACTTAAGACCATGTTACCACTGACGTGGGTGCCTTCCAAGACAAACACGTTACCATACATATTGAATTTCACCATAGCTTGAGATTAAAGAAATTACCCCAATAATATGTAACAAGATCACGATCTATTCTTGTTTCGACTTGTCTTGTCGACCCGCCAAACTGGCGCCGGGTTGCGACACAGGGAAAACCCATTACCACATAAGGGGGTTGCGACACCGTTGAGGGGGAAGGGGTGGGTGGATCACGACATCATTCCGGATCGTGATCTATTCTTGTCTTGTCGACCTGCCAAACTGGCGATGAGTTGTGACACCGGGAAAACCCATTACCACATAGAAAACCAGAAATAAACCTTTGCGACATTGAAGGAGGACAACAGGTCACTAACCCCATGTCGTCATGGAATTAACCAGATGGGAAATTCAGGTCAGATGGAAATATACTGGCACCTGTCACCAGCGAGAACCCGGGGGGAGGGGGGGAGCGTTGCGACATAACACGCAATGATTACGTCACCAGGAAAAGAGCGTTTTAACCCATTGAGCGGAAGTGGGGTTCCAAATGTCCCGCCATCTACTAAGGGCTTATAAAAGTCCATCCATTTCATGTAAAAATATGCATTAATTTCTTTTCTTTTAAATGTTTTGACATTATCATTTTTTTATTACAAGAAAAACTTTTAAAGCTCAATGTTGAATAATTAAATACTGTCATCACAATAAATTAGATTCATTGTTCCGTATACAGTCCATATATACGCTATGATTTATAGGTGTTTAGGTTTCGAAAATCACAGTCTGAAATATTTGTTTGCCACGCGTGACACACGTAAGTAATATTTTGTAAAAAATAAATCGAAAAAATATAAAGTAAGCTACATTTTATTTGAAGATCTTACCATGACTGCAATTTATAGAGCCAATTAAACTGAATTATGAATGAATTAGTACTTAAAATTTTAATTTTGGAGTCAAGTAACTATGGTAGTTCTAACAATAGTAATGTGCTTTTATCTCAAACAATACTATTTGTTATCTTTATCTCTAGACAAGGAGTAACTCAATTTTAGCCTAGTTGAAAGGGACGAGAAAAATTTAATATACTCGTATATAATAGTATACTCAGGATATAGAAAACAAAATTTTGCTTTTATCTTTGACAAACTACAATATCGTTATAGTTTTAACAGCACTTATACTATCTGGAAAAAGTGCCGGCTGCATATCATATTATTTGACGTATGAAAGCAGTTCTGCTAACTTTTGTAAATGTCAAAATCCTGGATGTTACCTCGTTTTACAAATAACACCTCACATACCTACTCTATATGTGAAAACTACCAATTATCTTTGTTGATAGACAAGGGCGCGACAGACTGAATTTTAATGAGCCCGTAAGGTTGTGGATTGTTATTTATTTTTCATACATAGGGGCACGTTTTTAATTTAGTCAGGCCTACCATAAATGAAACACACAAAGGAGTATTCAAGATTATAATTATTTAACAATTTGACAGACACGGAAATATTTACAATACCTCATAATAAATTAATATAATAAATAAATAATTAAATCTCAAACAAAATATATCGACGATTCAGCCGGGCATGCTGATCCAAAACCGCCATTAAGCCGGACACCCAAGAGGACAGAATACTTGGATCAAGCCGGACACCCAAGAGGACACAATTTCACAATTTATTTATTTATTTATTTACACTATTTATCCCGATTCCTAGCATGTAGCTTGGGGCTTAGATCTACATCTTGAATTAACACTACCTCTTTTAGCTATGTTCTTTTTCTTTTTTTAAAATACAAGGGTAATTTAGAATAAACACTTAAATCTAAAAGTCCTGTTTGCCATTCTTTCCTATACCTATCCTACTAGTCGGTCCACCCCGGGTATATTACGCCCCCGGTACCCTACCCCGCTGTGTGTCCCACCGCACTCTAGATCTAATAGGCCCCAGATTGGCGAGAGCCCCAGTGGGGGCGGGCATCCTCCTCCCCGCCACCTGGGGAGGCGCCCTACCGGAGATTTCGCTCCACTTACTATCAACAATATCACCACCTATGGACTTATAACTAACTTAACCTAAAGATTTATAAAATTACTTAATACTAACTTAACCTAAATACAAGTCCTTCTTATAGTTGGCTGCAGGGTCTTTCAGTTGTTATCACCGATCCATTTTCTAAACTGAGAGAAGCCATCCAATGGATCGGTGGACGGACCAGATGTCCGACAGCTCCAGCCCAGCATCACACACTTGTCACCAAGTGGGCCGGACCCTATGATTGAGGGTTGATTCTCCCGTCTGAAGATGTTGTTATCTTTTACTCCCTAGCTGGTATCAAGGCACCCTCCAGTTCATCAGCAGTTCACACTACTGGAATCCAGAGAGCTCTCTTTCCCTCAGCTAGGCTCCGGTTTGCCTGGAGATCCCCACCACATTCTACCCAGCCAGCCGATAATCCACTTTATCTGTTTCTCCCCTATTAACTTATTCCAGTCGTACCGTTATGTGTCATCCATATCTGTTGTAGCGTCACTGTCTACTGTCATGTCACTGTCGCTCTCCGTCCTGTACCCTTGTCCTAAATTGACCAGTCTATTTTGTCCTCTATTTTTTTATTGCAGTTAAGTACTTATCTCTTTCGTATTTGGACACATTATCCACGATTCCATCCAGGAGACTCCACTGGTCCACGTCATGCAGTATGTGATAAACCGTGCTCGCTTGCAACGATATCTGTAGGTTAATTCTATAAACCAAAGTCTCAATACACTCCAGTACGACGTGTTCCGGCTTCGCCTCCCTACCACAATCGCAAATTCCTGTATCCGTCAGTCGTCTATCGAAGAGAGCGGCCTTATATGGACCATGCTCAGTAATAAAATGTACCAAACCTGGAGAGGGCTGCAGGTACTCCATTCTCAACCGTTCAGCAACGCTTGAAAATATCTTATGCGTTCTTATACCTGTTTGGCTCCGCTCCCATTCGTCTTGCCACTTCTCTTCCAGATATTTCCTGACCTGAAGTCCCGTTGTTATCCCTACTCTCATAAAATTAGCCACTTTCTCCATATCCCCATTTCTTATCCAATACAGTGCCGCTCTCCTCCTCACCTCTAAGTCCAAGGGCCAGATACACAAGGCTACAGACAAAGCGTCTGTGGCAACAGTCTTGTACGCTCCAGATAGCCTCAAAAGTACAATTCTTTGAGGGCTTCTGATTTTCCTTCTGATTCTTACCTGCCTGAGCAGATGAGCCCACGCGCCAGCTCCATAACCCACAATGGAGACCAACATAGCCTGGTGATACAATCTGATCAACCTCATAGACAGTTTAAATCTGCCCTGCCCTATACTGATGATCCTATTCATGGCTCTCAAAGCTTTTCCACATGCGTTTTCCACGTGTGTCATGAAGTCGCGCCTTTCATCTAGCATCATGCCCAGGTATCTGGTATCCTTGCTTCGTCTTATCGTCTGTCCGTCAATCTTAACCCTCGGGTTTCTCTTGAGTACCCCCCTAAATAGCACGTAAGTTATCTTTACAGGAGCTAAACTCAGTTTTACCTTTTTACACAAAGAGTTCAGCCCAGTGAGAACTGCGTCACTCTTGGCTTCTAATTCTCTTCTAGATGTTGCTTCAACTATTATGAGTATATCGTCCGCAAAGGCAATCCCCCCCAACGTTTCAGGGAGTGACTCAATCTTCACTAAACCAGGTTCGAGTGCTACGTTCCAAAAGATCGGCCCACATACCGACCCCTGGGGACATTCTTTCTTAAGTTTTTTGCTTACTGTCATTCCTGGACATCTCAGGTTCGCGTATCTTCCCCTACAGTAGTCCATAAGACTCCTATAGAGGTTCCCCGGACATCTAATTGCTCTCAGCCTTCCGAATAGCGCCGGCCACCACAAGTTGTCAAACACTCCCGAAATGTCCACAAATATCCCCATTACTTATTTATCTCTAGCCCTATCTATAAGACTCATGACCTCAGAGATAGCGTCCTCCGTAGACCTGCCCCTCCTGAAACCGTACTGTTGTTGATGCAGCCCCACAGCCTCTCTATGTTTTTGCAATCTATTGCACAGGATCTTTTCTTTCAATTTTCCGCACAAATTTAAGAAATATATTGGTCAGTACGATTTCAGGAGTTGAGGATCCTTATCCTCTCTCTTACTCAGGATAACTACCTCACTTTACTTCCATATGTTTGGTACGTGGCTCTGAGCCACACACTCATTCATAAATCTAACTAAGAAGGGCGCTACCTGCTCGCTGATCTGTTGAAGGACCTCCACCCTGATCCCATCTGGTCCAGTTGCCTTCTTCCTTTTAATTTCAGCCACGAGTCTTATTACCTCATCCTGGGTTACCGGATCTGTCACCTCATAATTGTCGTACCTACTCGTCATATCCTGTCTAGCTATCAATTGTCCTTCGTCGTCTTCTCCGTCTTCACCTGGAAGTAGGGTATCTATCAGCAGCCTCACTGATTCTTCCCAGTTTAATGTAAATCCCCCCCCCCCCCCCCCCCGGCTTCCTTAGTGTCGAGATAATTGTTGGAGGCCTTACCTTTCCTGTAGCTTTTTGGAACGGTATTCCCATTGAACTACTTCTGACAAAGTCATTAACAACACCTGGAGAACAAAGAAATCTGACGAATATTATTCCTTTTTCAAAGGACCCCTAGAAAAAAGGCATAACTTCAGGCAAGACAAGATAAAGCTTAGGAACAGCAACTTAAGCACCAGAATAACTACCAAATTCAAGGATCCTTACGTAGATGCTCTTCTGAGTCAGAGCTCCATCAACTTGTTCTGGAGCGGTGCTACTGAGGCCCGGGACACACCTCATCACTTTGTCGACACTTGATACAACCGTTAGTGTTTCCTAAAGAGGAATTGGAGATATATCCCGAGGAAGTCTCAGTTGTATTTCCCGTGGAGGATTTGGGGATGTTTTCCAAGGAAGACTCAGGGGTGTTCCCAGGTTATTTCCCGTGGAGGATCCTGGGATGTTTACCGAGTTGGACACAAGGATATTTCACAAGGAAGATAAAGGGATGTTTCCCGAGGAAGATCTGGGAGTGTTTCCCCAGGAGGAATTGGGGATGATTCCTGAGGAGGTCCCGTGGGTGTTTTCCAAACAATACTTGGGGATGCTTTCCAAGGATTTCTTGGGGTGTTTCCTGAGGGGGAACTTGGGATTTATAGAAGAGGACTTGGGGATCTTTCCTGAGTAAGATTCGGGTGTAATTCCTGAGGAAGATTTGGGGATTTTTCCAGAGGTAGACACGGAGGTGTTTCCCGAGGAAGACTTGGTGATGATTCACAAGGAGGTCCCGTGGGTGTTTCCCGAAGAGGATTTTGAGATTTTTCCGAGAAGTATTCGGGGGTGTTTCCCGAGGAGGACTCAGGGATGTTTTTCGAGGACTTGGGGATATTTTCCGAGGAGGACCTGGAGATATTTCCCGATAAGGATTTGGGGATATTTCCTAAGGAAAACTCGGAGTATTTCCCGAGGCGTATTCGGGTTTGTGTTTCGAGAAAGATTAAGGAAGGTTTCTTGAGGAAGACTTGGGGATGTCTTCCGAGGATGAGTTGGGGATGTTTCCATTGGAGGATTCTGGGATGTTTCTTGAGTAGAACACGCGGATTTTTCTCGAGGAAGACTTGGAAATAATTCCCGAGTAGGAATTGGGGATTTTTTCGAGAAAGACTTGGAGGAAGACTCGGGGATATTTGCCGAGAAAGACACGTGGATGTTTTCCGATGAAGTCTCGGGGGTGTTTCTTGAGGAGGAGATGGGGATGTTTCCCGAGGAAGATTTGGACGTGCTTCCCAAGGAAGACTCAAGGGTGTTTCCCCAGGATAAATTGGGGATGTTTCCTGAGAATATCCCATGACAATTTCCTGAAGAGTATTTGGGGATGTTTCCCGAGGAAGACATGGGCGTGTTTTTCGAAGAAGATTCGGGGATTTATCGTGAGGAGGTCGTATGGGGATTTCCCAAGGAGGTCTTGGGGATCATTCCTGAGGAAGTCTCCAATATATTTCCCAAGGAGGACTTGTGGATGATTTCCGAGGACGAATCGGGTGTTTTTGCTGAGGAGGACTTGGGAATATTACCCAAGGAAGACTCGGTGGTGATTTTTCCCGAAGTTGTCCCATATTTGTTTCACGAGGAGGATATCAGGATATTTACCGATAAGGACTTGTGGATGTTTTCCTAGGAATACTCTCGGTTGTTTCCAGAGGAGAATTTGGAAATGTTTCCTGAGGAGATCCCGTGGGTGTTTCTCGAGGAGGGCTTACAGATAATTCCTGAAGAAGACTCGGTTGTATTTCCCAAGAAGGATTCGGGGATGTTTTTCAAGGAAGATTAAAGAATGTTTCCAGAGGAAGACTCGAAGATGTTCCGTGAGTATTAATTGGGGATATTTCTCGTGGAGAATCCTGGGATGTTTACCGAGTAGGACACGAGAATATTTCTCTAGGTAGACACGGGGATGTTTCTCGAGGAAGACACGGGGATGTTTCCCTAGGAGGACCTAGAGATGTTTCCCTATAAAGATTTGGGGATATTTCGTAAGGAAGACTTGGGATGTTTGCCGATGAGTATTCGGGGATGTTTTCCGAGGAAGATTAAAGAAGTTTTCCTGAGGAAGACTTGGGGATTTTTCTCAAGAAAGACATAGAAATTATTCCTTAGGAGGACCTGGTGTGTTTCCACAGGAGGATTCATTGGTGTTTCCCGAGGAATACTCGGGGGTACTTCTGTAGCATGTCGATCAGAGAGATTGACAAGGCTACAAGCAAAGGTTAATATTCCGATAATCTACCAAGAAAAATAAGGATTTTTGATAAATACTGTGGCGGATATCTTAGAAGAGGATTAATAATGTCATATTTGCGAATAGATGTTCTAACAAATGTCGTATACCAGTGGATGTTTCCAGATAATATGTTCATGAATCGACCATGCGGCCGGCAAGAAAAAGTTTAAAGGACGTCTATATTATAATATTTCATAAAAATAATAATCCAGTTTAAACAAGATAATTAAAACATTTATATTTCGGGTAAAGATATGTGTATACAGACTCACCCTATCAAGATGATGTTGGATTTTGTCATCTCGTGGTTAAAGAAAACTTTTCCTAACATGGCAGTCCGATCTCCAACATGCTTCACAATACGTCAATGATCAAATGAGGGACGTGGGTTCTTCACTGATGTTCCTCGACATTCAAGCGCTCCTGCCGCGAGAGTGGAAAACTAACCTTCCCCTTACCCCTCTTACTGTTTTCTCTTTTTCCCTCTCTATCTCCCTATCTTTATTCCTTCTCTCTTTTCTCTGTTTATCGTTATATTGTCTGTTCCATTTGAGTTAGAGCTGAGAGCGTATAAAAGCCGAAGCGTCAGTCACTAGTTACTGAGATGGGAGTACAAGGTATCGTCCTGCCTCCCTTACGTGTTCCTGGCTTGTTCGAGCGTCTGTAGCGGTTTGCTGTTTTCAACGTCTGCGATGGAGCCCTCTGCGAAGGTGAAGAAAGGAGTCGGCGTCGGGGTCGGGAGAAGACCGCCGGATGAGGCGAAGAAGAATCCCGGGCCCGGGAAGCGACCGGCCCCGAGTCGGAGGAAGCTGGCGGCGAGCGTCGGGGGAACTGCCACCAGTAGCAGGCTTGTGCTGCCCGTCCAGGCAGGGGGGGTCGAAGGTTTCCGCTCGCGGGGACTGAAGGCCCCTCCGGTCAGGAAGGAGCTGGTGCCGGGTTGCAAGTGGTCCGCCACGAGCCCGAAGGCCGAAGCTTTAGCGGTAGCTGCCCTCTCGAGGGGCAACAAGCCTGCAGGCGAGGCCGAAGTCAGCGGGGCCGCTCCAAATCCCGGAGTCGTGCGTGTCGCTGGCCTAGGCAAGCAAGAGTCTCCCTCGGGGGACGAATCGGCCCTTTCTAGGGCCAACAAGGCATCGGCCCTTTCTAGGGCCAACACGGCACCGGGTGCAGGCAGCGAGGCCCCTCCAATTACCGGAGGTGAGCGCGCCGCTGACCGAGCCCAGCGAGAGTCACCGCTCGGTGACGATTCGGCCCTTTCTAGGGCCAACAAGTCGGCCCTTTCTAGGGCCAACACGTCGGCCAGCGTGACCTCACCAAGTACCGGTGAGGTGGGCGCAGATGGCCAAGGGGAAGCCAGCGGGGCCCCTCCGACTTCAGGAGGGCTGCGTGCCACTGGTGGAACCACCGGGGCATCCGGCGATGCGTCCTCGGGTCTAGGCCCGTTGACCAGCGCAGGCCCCCAGCAAAGCGTCGGAAGCAATGCCGATGTGGGCGTGCCCAGCGGGGCCCCTCCGGCTACAGGAGGTGAGCGTGCTGCTGGCAGCCAAGAAGTACTGGAGGCCCTTTTCAGGGCCACCAGCCCGCAAACCGGGATGGACGGCGAAAGCTCCCGCCAGCACGATGGGTGTAAACCTAACGGTGCCAACGGAAGCCCTGACCAGGGGGAGCCAAGCCATCTGTCGCCGGTAAAGACCGCGGCAAGCGGCGCTAATGCACGCGTTAACGCAAGGGCCTCACAAGCCCGCGTCAACTCCGACACCTCCCGCCAAGGGGTGTCGGCAGGCAAGAAGCGCCCGGCTGAATTCTCTTCAGACTCTGAAGACCGGGTCACACGCTTCCCGCGTATTGACAGCTCGAGCGAGTCCGTGGACGTGGAGGGACTATCTTCAGGATCAGACCTCCCGTTGATGCGAGGCGAGTCGAGCCAGGGGTCGGATGATGAGTCTGAAGGGTTTCAGACCGTAAGACCCCGCCGAAGGGGTAAGGCCGGCAATACCAGGAAGCTACCGGGGGGCAACCCTAACCATTTAGGCGGTAGCTCTGGTGATGAGAGCGAAGACGGAGGTGGCCTGGGCCAGGGTGCGCCAGCGCTGACTAAAGGTGAGAAGCGGCGGAAACCTAAGGGTAAGAACGCAAGCCGTGCCTCGCCTCAGCCTGGTACTAGTGGTTCTGGGCCGGCTCCCAAAGCCAATGGGAAGATCCCTCCCATCATCTTGTGTGATGTGGAGGACAACTCCAAGGTGGCGAGGGCCATTCGAACCAAGGTTCGAGAGCCTGTGGAGGCAGTCAGGCAGCCGGGGGATCGAGTGCGCCTCCAGTGCGGGTCGGAGGAAGATTACCGCGCCCTCCAGAAGTTCTTGCCGAGCTTGGGGATCCAGCATTGGTCCTACGAGCTGGGTCGGGAGCGACTGGTCAGGGTCATGGTGAAGGGACTTCTGACTCGGACAAGCCCTGACGACATCCAGGAAGAGCTGGCGGAGATGGGTTTCCCCGTGAAATCTGTCTCCCAGATGCTCTCCCAGTGGAAACAGGACCAGAGGACCGGAGAAAGGCAACGGTTGCCGAACTTCGTTGTCTCTCTGACTCCCGGGGAGCAAACCGCAAGGCTGTACTCCATATCAGTCCTGTGCGGGCTCCGCGTCAAGGTGGAGAAGTACAAGTCTCCCGGAGGCCCGGTGCAGTGCAAGAACTGCTTCCGGTTTGGGCATGTGCGGAGGGATTGCCGCGCTAATCCTAGGTGTGGGTTCTGTGGTGGTGACCACGAGAGGGGCGGGTGCCCGGAGGAGAGACGATCTCCTCCGAAGTGCCTGCACTGCTCAGGAGCTCACTCCTCGGCTTGGCGTGGATGTCCCACGTACAAGTCCTTGCGGGCGGCAGGGACAGTACGGGCTTCCAAGGTTAGCGAAGGGAGGACGGATGGCCTTAGCGAAGGCCAGAAGCCCTCGGGGCACGTTGCGGTACGGAAGGTGACCGTGACTCCAGCTCCAAAGCCAAAGCCGCTGGTGCAATCTTTCGCCAGTGCACTGTCAGGGAGACCAACCCCTCCATCCCAGGCCGAGGCACCTGCCAAAGCCACTCTACCTGAACCGGTCGCATCCGGTTCATCCCTATCGGTCGAGGACCCGTCCAAGACCGCTCCTCTCCCAATCCCTTCCCCACCCACCTCCGCACCCCGCACCACCCTCCCCAAACCCCTTCACCCTTCCAACCCCTTCCTACCACTCCCCACTCCAACCCCTGTCAACCCTGCCACCCCCACACCCAACCCCACACCTGAGGATGATGCTGCAAAGCTCAAATTTTGTATTGAGCTTCTCAAGGAGATTCCGTGACTGGATCCTTGGGACTTTTCATCGAGTCTCTTGAGGAAGGTCCAGGAGTCTCCGAGGAGTAACCGTGGCCACCTGGTCATGGAGCACATCATCCTCTACCTGGTCTCTCATGGCAGTGCACCCGATTAGAGTACCCCCAGTGCTGAAGGAGCTCACGGTCGCACTCTGGAACGCAAACGGAGTCGCGGGGAAGAAGGCTGAGCTGGAAAGTTTCCTGGTAAAGCATCGTGTCGACGTAATGCTGTTGGGAGAAACCCACTTGCGCTCCGCAGTGAGGTTCTCGTTGGCAGAGTTCATCTGCCATCGGAGTGACCGAGCGGGGGATGTGGGAAGGGGTGGGACGGCGGTCCTGGTCCGGAGGGGCCTTGACCATCACGTCGTCTCCCTTCCTCCCCTCCAACACATGGAAGCAACGGCTATCCAACTGGTGACCTCTACCGGCCCAGTGCGTCTTATCTCCATCTACTTCCCTCCCTACCGCCGGTTCAACCAGGCCACGAGGGCTGACATGGAGGTGCTGCTTCGAGGTACCACGCCTGTTTTAATCGGTGGTGACTTCAACGCTAAGCACCCTTCATGGGGCTCTAGGATTATGTGCGCTCGCGGCGGATTGCTCCGCGACGTCATAGATCTACACGGCTTGGTGGCTTCCGGTCCCCCGACCCCTACCCACTTCCCTCTCAATCCCATTGGCTTCCCGGACGTCCTCGACTTCGTTGTCTCCAGAGGGATCAGAAGGCGGTTGGTGCTGAAGTCTCTAGCTGAGCTAGACTCGGATCACAACCCCGTTCTTGTGAACTTGGGATGCGCGGTGTCCTTCATAGACCCCCCGAAAAACCTGACTTTAAGCGCACTGACTGGGACAAGTTCACGAATGTGTTGAGAGAGAGGTTGGGACCCACTCCTACCTTTCGAACAGCAGCAGAAATCGATCGCAGTGCGGAGTTCATAACTTCCGCCATCAAGGGGTCGCTCGAAGCTTCGACGCCGAGGCACCGTCCTAAGAGGGCGCCACAGGCTTCTTTGCCCGATTCTATCCTCAGGCACGTCCGGGAGAAGAATCGGCTGAGGAAGGCTTGGAAAACCTCGAGGGACCCGGTAGACAAGGCCAACTGGAGCCGCAAAGTCCATGCGGTTCGCGAGATGGTCAAAGAATACCGGAACAGTGTCTGGGAGGACAAGATTGAGAGCTTGTGCGTACAGGACAGGTCCCTGTGGCGCATGACGAGGAACTTGATGCGGGGCCCCGCACCAAGGCCGCCTATTGTAGGTCGTAACGGGGTGGCCAACTCCGACCAGGAGAAGGCCGATGCTCTCGCTGAGCACTTAGAGGCGCAATTTGTACCGACTGACGACCCGTCAGACCCGGTGCACATTGGGCACGTGGATCAGGTCATCGCAGCGGTCTCATACAGACCCTTGGATGAACCAGAGCCCACGGAGGCGGCAGAAATGTCGCGGGCGTTAGCCGCTCTAAGATTAAACAAGGCCCCCGGACGCGACGGCATCAATAACGCGGTCCTCCGAAAGCTGCCCTTGGAGGCGATTAACTTCCTCGTGGAGTTATTCAACGCCGTCCTGCTCCTGAGTCACTTCCCAGAGCTCTGGAAGCACGCCAACGTCCTCTGCTTCCATAAACCGGGTAAGGACCCGGCCCTAACTTCGTCTTACCGACCGATCAGCTTGCTCGACTGTTTGGGCAAGTTGTTCGAGAGACTTCTACTGACGAGACTGACCCGACATGTTCGCGAGGCGGGCATCTTGGTGGACGAGCAGTTCGGCTTTCGGGCGGGACACGCCACGTCTCATCAACTTGTTCGGCTCGTGGAGCAGGTCACGAGGAACTTCAACATCAACATGCTGACTGGTGCTGTCTTTCTCGACGTGGCAAAGGCCTTCGACCGTGTTTGGCACGAAGGTCTCCTTTTCAAACTCCTCTCCTTGAACCTTCCCTTCTACCTAGTTAAGATTGTTCAATCTTATCTATCCAACCGGACCTTCTCCACTACCTTTGGGAACGCCACATCCCAGGTCAGAAGCATCCGGGCTGGAGTGCCGCAGGGTTCCCTCGTGGGCCCGGTGCTCTTCAGTCTGTATGTGAACGACATTCCGAAATCCCCAGACACCAAGTTAGCACTGTATGCGGACGACACGGCTCTAGTAGCGGAGTCGTGGCGAGGGCAGCTGGTAGAGAGGCGACTCCAGACGCACCTGACGCAGTTGGAGGGGTGGCTGACTACCTGGAGAACGAGTATTAACGTGGAGAAGAGTACAGCAGTGCTCTTCACATGGAAGAGAAAGTTCTACTGGCCGGCCCCACTCCGGCTGTTCGGAGATCAGATGGGCGGACAGTGCTAGGTACTTGGGACTTACGCTGGACACCAAGCTGACCTGGCGACTTCACTGCACAGAGAGACTGACCAAGGCGAAGCAAAGGCTGGGAATCCTAGGCCCACTGCTTAACAGGCGTAGCGCCCTGTCCACAAGGAACGGTCTGACACTGTACAAGCAGCTGCTCAGACCGATCCTCGACTATGCGTGTCCCGCTTGGGGCCACCTGGCGGACACGTATATGAGGAGGATGCAAGCATTCCAGAGTAGGTGTCTGAGGATCATTGTGGACGCACCTTGGTACGTTCGGAATGTGAATCTGCACCGAGACCCGGATATGCCGACCATCAAGGACCACTTCCGGAAGCTGGCGCAGTCCTTCTACGCCAGACTCCCCGGTGCCACCAATCCTCTTATCCAGGGGCTTGGGAATTAAGTCATCGACCCTGGGGGGTGCCACCGACGTCCCAAAGCCCTGCTCGGATAAGCGAGAAGTGACAAACGTGGTTTGGGAGGCTCTCACACAGCCCCCCATAGAGTAGTGTCTCCGCACGTAACTCTAAAAACCTCTTAGTCGGTTCCAAAATTTTTCTTTTTCCCTAATAATATTAATTATAATATGCTTCTTGTTAGTTTCAGTTAACTTCGCGAAATGCGACAACCCGTCAGCTAATTATCCGAAAACCACACGGTGTGACCAATTGGTCGGTACGTGTTGGAATTTGCTCCCGTGCACCCCTTCATGGTGCATTAGAGCATGCGTAATGAGTCTGGAGTCTGGAGACTAGTTACTGCATTGCATTAACCAAGCGTTGAAGGGAAGACCTCTACTCTGCCAGATCTCTCATCATGAAGGCCGCGATGGCCATGGAGTATGGATCGTCGGGTCCACCGCCAAGATGACCTGCAGAAAATAACCTCTTCTAGACTTCTCGTCGTCGAAACGCAGTGCTGACCATGCGGTATGGGTCGTCGGATTCACCGCCGAAAACAGCCTGCAGGGAACCCTCCCAACACTTAAGTACTCTGTTGTAATCAAGTCCGGAGGACTTGACATTTAGTTTAATGAAACTGATTAGTATATGTCGAGTTAGACATGAGTAATTTTCTTGTTTTAGGTTTTTGATAGTCTAGAAAGACTTGTGTTTAATTTGTGTCGAAAGCGACTTTTGATTGTTATATTTATTGTGTGTCAACATGAACCATCCTCAGGCGAGGAGGCTCAATCAATACAAAGATAATACAAAAAAAAGGGAAATAACAAGAGTGAGTGCCCATTAGTTTAAGATCTGGAATGTTCTGTATTTTCGAAACATTACACATCGAAGCTCGCCACTCCCACCCGTTACTGAGAAGGTTAATAAAAAGGGGGCCGTCTATTTCAAGAGAGCCATAAAATGCATCAACCTGCCTAATATTTCATAATTAATAAATAAATGACATTAGGACTAAAACCTAGGACATGAGGTGGCATATAAAAATAAGAAAAGCAGAATAAGTCGTGTTGAGTCAATATTTATTAGGGATCGCACAATCCGATATTTAACAGCACTATTCAGTATCAACATTGTTGTTATGACTATATATATATATATATATATATATAACGTAGACGTGCTTTAGAACTTAACATGAAAATTAGCCCACAAAAATGGGTCCGGGCAGGAATGATAATCTGCCTAATTAAAAGTTAACATAAGAATAGTATCTTTTTACACGAGAGCTATAGACGGTTATAAAAATGACAATACGGCGTCCTAATTTACAAAAAACTTTAAGCCGTAATTATTTCAAAAGTCACATAGCATATTATTAATTACCAGTAGATATACCATCTTCAAATTCTAAACCTTTGCTCATAACAATACGTCGTGATCAAGTCGCAAGGAAAATTTAAGCTAGGATACTAATAAGTTAACTAGAAGATACTCTAATATAAAAACCTGAATAACAGTAAATATGAACAATACCATTAACCTAATAATCAGTAAACCTGCCAATAATGACTTTGCTCACCAACACGGGCGAGTTGCAAAATAACAACCTGGACTCCAATTTCCTATAAGTAATTGTTCTCAAGATAACCAAGTAAGAATAACAGGTCGCAAATTAACCCCAAGAAATCTAAGTTAAGATACTAAATTGTATACCATAAGACCATTTAATATCAATATAACAGTAAAAGTTAACTGTCCCACTAACATAACAATATGTACAATTTATATATAATGACTTTTCTCATCAGCACTGGCAAGTTGTAAAATAACAACATGGACTCTCAATATGTACAATTCATCTATAATGTCTTTGCTCATCAGCACTGGTGAGTTGTAAAATAACAACATGGACTCTAAGTCCAATAATACAATAGTCCTCTAAACAAAAATATTAATAAAAATTTAAAGTTCAGCCGTTATCGATACAATCAAAATAATTATATCTCGATCGGCGACTAGACGCCATTACTAAGTAAAAGTCAGACTCATATTTAAATTTAGGTTTTAAAAAAAAAAGAGCCGAAATGGAATTTTGAAATATTTAAATAAATAAAAAAAAAGAAGTTAAATTTGCCGAAACTGAATTTTAGTTCTTACATTTAAGTCGCAGGAAGCCGAAGCTTATCCTATCTCTGATCCAGCTCTGTCCCAATTGTGGCGTTCATTGGGTCAGGCACAAATATATATACGGCTAAAACACAGGGGAGAGGAATGACGGGTAATAAAGGGGGGGGGAACACTCTGGAATACGAAGGAACAATGGTTAGCGCATTTCGACAAGCATCGGGAAGGTCTGTGGCTTTTCGGGAACCTTCTATAAGAGAATATCTTCACTGCGCAAGTCCAGCCCACACGCGGTCTTGGCTAAACTGCCGTCCAGCCCACTAGGCTAGTGTTCTTTTCTCTTGGGTCAAAGAAGGTGTGTCTAGCTGATCTTACGTCGTTCTTCCACGCAGCCTTCGACCACAGACAAACAGGGTAAGCTTCACCCTTTGATATTGGTGTTGTGTGTTTAGTGAACCATCCGATGCTACAAACATAATAGTAATTTAAACTTGAATCTTGTTGACTTCCAAGTAATTATGTTTAACTGATTAGATTTTTGGATGTGTCAGTTGACGCTATATTATTCGCGAGTCCCTCAGACGAGCGAACATGTTTTGCTGTATCCATATGATGCAGTCTTAAAATTATAAACATTGGACGTTTTGTTCTTTTTCTGGATATACATGACTAAAACCAGGCTGTCTTCTTTGTTTGTAATTCCCAGTTGGGTTTTTATAATTATCTGTGTGTGATGGGTTGTCTAAGCAGTCACTCTTACAGTGCAGTATTAGCTTAGGTGAGCAACCCGTGGAAAACTCCCTAGTCATAGTGGGGTCCGCGAAGATAATACTTTTGTTTATTTAACCTTTTTGACTCCTGTTGAGTTTGGGTAGGTTATTACTGTTTTTCTGATTCTTTTGATTAGTACTATTGAATGCATTGGCAGTACCTAAAGGGAAAAGGGCCAGTCATAGTACCAATTAATTGACAGCCTGTTTTGTAGCCATCATCACTTTATTTACAACTCTTTCAATTGTTTTTTGTTTAACCTTTCTCTAACCACTCTTTGAGCAAAATTGTTTGAAGCCCATGTGTATTTTGATCTCTTTGTATTTATTTGTAAAGTAACTTTTTGATTTTCTCCAATAGACCACAGAACCAAGGTCTGGGTCCTGTCCAGTTCTCACGCCTACTGAGAATGAACCCTTTTAAGGATCAGCAGAATTCAACCAGTCTATTTTCTAATCTTGAACCTTTATTGTAAAGTTCATTTATTTTTTGTTGTTTCCAATAAATCTATTATTGTTAACTTTTCTATTATTTATACTGAAACTGTACCACCTCAGCAGTGTCTATTTACCGTTGCAGTGTCTATTGCACACAATTGACAATTGCGCATGGTATTCAGTACACTTCTCGAGGACGATTCGGGGTTGTTTCTCAAGGAGTACTTGGGGATGTTTCCGGAGGAAGTCTTGGGGGTATTTACAGAGGAGGATTCGGGGTTACTTACCGAGGAGAAATTGGGGATGTTTCCTGATGAAATATTGGGACTGTTTCTCTAGGAAGACTCAGGGTGGTTTCCCGAGGAAGACTTGGGGATATTTATCGAGTAGTACTTGTGGTGTTTGCCGAAGAAGTCTCGGGAGTTTTTGACGAGAAATACCTGGGGATGTTTCCCGAGGAAGACTCATGCGTGTTTCCCGAGGAAGACTCGTGCGTGTTTGCCGAGGAGGACTCGGAGATGTTTTTCGAGGAGGACTTGGAAATGTTTCCCGTGATGGATCATGGGATGTTTCCCGAGTAGGACACAATTATGTTTCTCGAGGAAGACACGGGGATGTTTCCCGAGGAGGACTTGGGGATGTTTCCCGAGGAGGATTCGGAGAATTTTCCCGAGGAACTCCCATGGGTGCTTTCCTAGGAACTCGTGGGGATGATTCTCGAGGATTTCTCGGGAATGTTTCCCGAGGGAGATTTGGGGATACATCATGAGGACGTCTCTTGGGGATATCCCGGGCTAGACATGGGGATCTTTCCTGAGGAAGACTCAGGTTATTTCCTGAGTAGGATTCAGGGATGTTTACCATGGAACACTTGGGGATGTTTCCCAAGGAGACTTGGAATAGTTCTTAAGGAAAACTCAGGGGTATTTCCCGAGGTGTATTCGGGGATGTTTCCCGAGGAAGATCCAGGGTTGTTAACCGAAGAAGACTTAGGGATATTTCCCGAGGATGTCTCGGTGGTGTTTCCCTAGGAGAACTTAGGAATGTTTCCCGAGGAAGATATTGAGATGTTTCCCGAGGAGGACTCGTAGATGTTTTTCGAAGAGGACTTGGAGATATTTCTCGAGGGGGACCTGGAGATATTTCCCGAGGAGGACTTGGGGATTTTTTCTAGAGAACACTCAGGGGTATTTCCCGAGGTGTATTCGGGGATGTTTCCCGAGGAAAAATCGGGGGTGTTTCATGAGCAGGACATGGGGGTGTTTCCCGAGGAGGTCCCGTGGGTTTTTACAGAGAAGGATTTTGGGGAACTTTATAGAGGAAGTCCCGTGTGTGTGTGTGATGTTTTGTAAATGTCTAAGATAAGACGCATAGATCAGACTACCCTAATTTGTGTTCTACTGTGGTATGCACGACCCATTTCTCAAACAAACTTATTTGTTTTTATTGTTGTCTGAAGCTGGCCGAATAATTAAGACCATCTTAATTTTTAATTTAAATGTGTTCTTAGATACGACGTATTAATCAAAACATCTTAATTTTGTATTTTACAGTAGTCTACGGTAGGATAATTATCTCAGACAATCTTAATTTGGTGTTTTTCTGTGTTCTGAGTATTGACGCATAGCTTAGACCATATTAATTTAGTGTTTTACTGCGTTCTGATGTAAGACAAATAGCCCAGATATTATTAATTTGTGTTTTACTGAAGTGATTGGGATAACTCATTGCCACATGTAAAGAAGTGAGAAGGGGAGATCTGCCAGGGTCAATGACCTCATGTACTAGTTAACGGTTTCAAGGTCACGATATATTCCTGTCTTGTCGAGCCACCAAACTGGCGACTGTTATGAGGCATCAGGGAAAACACAATAGGAGTGTTGCGACATAACACGCAATGATTACATCACACAGATCGGGGTCAGAGGTCAAAAGTGAAAGGTCAAATTGCCCTGATACTCGCTGCCATCTACTGACGTATAGATCAGGGCCAATAAATTTAGTGTTTTATTGTGGTATGAAGTACGACGCATGATAGAGACCACCATAATTTGTTTTTAACTGTGGTCTGAGGTAGGACGCATTGCACAATACATCTTAATTTGGAGATTTACAGTGGTCTGAGGTACGACACATAGCTTGAACCAATTTAATTTTGTGTTTTACTGTGGAAGGAATTATGACGCATAGCTCAGACCATATTCGTTTTGTGTTATTTCTATAGAAGGAGCTACGAGATATATCTCAGACAGTATTAATTTGGTGTTTTACTCTATTCTGAGGTACGATGCGTAGCTCAGTCTATCTTACTTTGGAATTTTATTGGGGTCTGAGGTAGGACAAATATCTTAGGCCACTGTACTGAGACCCTCTCCATTGCAAGTATTGTTTTTAAGTTTTAAGATTGTTTAAATGTAACTTCTGGTTTCGACGATAAAAAATACTTAAAAGGAATCCAGTAACAATTTATTGTCCTTAGTGGACATATCTGCATTTATTTGGACCCCTAACCAAGCTTACTTTTTACAGAAAAACTACATATTTTGACAATTACTTTAAAAGGCATAAAATGACCTATAATGTAAATATTTTCCTCGCTCAAACCATAGCTGGAGATTTCGCCTGGACTGAGAGAGAGCGCACAGATAAAATACTAATTTTCAAACAGGGAAAATTTGGAGGTTTGCATTAAACACGTGGTTTCCCAAAGGGATCTTTAAATAATAATTGGCTTACAAAAATGAAAGATTTATAATTTATTAGTTACAAAAAACTACATTTTACTATTAATTTAAAGAAAAGAATCAAAGGTTTACATTCATCATAATTTTACCAATTTGTTACATTGTAGCTAATGGTAGCGTTACATAAAGATACCAAAATAAATAAGCCCAAAAGGCAGAATTAGGGAAATAAAACTACACGGACCTTTACCCCATAATATAAAAAATAGTAATGAAAGCGACTACATGCTAAACTTAAAATCAACCCCACAAAAGAAAATAAGAGAAAAAATTTAGCGTCTCAAGTCAATCATTTCCATAAATAAAGTGGTAGAGATAATGGCGTCCACTCCACCAACAGGAAGTCGTGTGTCAAGAGACGCCAATCAGAGACTAGAACGCAATACAAAATAGTACCAATGGCATTAGAGTTATTACCGCTGACCTTTACAAAATACATTGAAACTAAATATAAACAAAAGGAAACAAAAATTATTACCCCCCCAATTAAAGTTAAATTAATTACTTTAAAAAATAAGTACAAAAATATTTAATTATTATGAAAAGATTATTAATCAATTTTGTTCTATTAATTTCCACCCAGATCGCCACGTACTGAGAAAATAAAAAATAATTTTTAGTTCAATCTTTGCCAGACAGGTCTCGCTACTCGCCACTAGCAGGAGTTTCAGGGTCGATCGAACACACGGTCAATCTACATATGTAAATATCAGTACATACTCCCCCTCAAATTGGGGCACAACTACACAAAGTTGTAAAGAGTTTATCTTTTCAAACCTGGAAATTGTATTAATCATCACTTTCCAGTGTCTAATGGAAAAAAAGGAAGCCCTCACAAGTTTGTGAGACATACCACAGTCTGCGAATTGTCCTTTTACATTAAGGCACATTTTCACTGCTCTTTCTTACATTACTTCAGGAACAATATTAAAATATCATGCTTCAGACCAAAGTCATTAATTGTTATCACAGCTCAAGGGCTAGAGAGAAGTAAATGTAGAAAAATAAACTGAATAAAGGAGTAAAATTCAAAGTTCAGAAATGTAAAGACATAATATCACCGCTTGTTACAGTGTTGACTGTTCCACAGGTTAGCAGTCTTGAAATTTGATCATTGTTGCATGGGCCCATGCGTAGAGATGAAAATATGGTAGATGACTAGTATCGCACTGAGAGGCGTCCTTCCCAGAGCGTAGTACAAGTTGAAGTTTGTCACACCAAGGGATCCTCTTGGGTGATCGTGACCGAAGATAACCAGTAGCAAGTAGGTGAAGCGAAGACATCTAAAAGTAGGTTGAAGTGAGTTGCAGGTATAGATGTGGCGTGGTGATCTGGGGCGATACTGAGGGACGGGCTTTCCTGATACATAAAAACCGCCCACCTATTGCCCGTTTACATATTATATAAATGAAAATAAAAAATTATAAAACTAGCACTGAAAAGAAACAAATCGGTACACATTCACACTTTCACATTCATATTCTTGCATTCTCATACATCCATAATTAAATCCATACCAAAACATACAAAAAGTTTAATTACATTCATCCACTCAAACACACACTTTCACACCAGCACTAATGTCGACGAGGAACAAGGTTCCAGTAGAAATTTTTAAAAAATAATAATAAAAAATTAGGTGAGACTGCAAAAAAAAATATTAATAAATAGATTTTAGTAAAGGCCCAAGAACATTTTTGAAAATGACAGTTCCTAAAGTTAAAACGGTTTAAATTTAGTTGGTAGAGGTTCGTGTAGTTTCAAAACACAACAAAATTTTGCACTTAAATTCTAAACTTATGCTAACACTAACATCCCCCATTCATCCAAGAATGAAAAGTTATTAAATTATATAAATTTGATCTTTACACTAAAAATTGTCCTCCGACTTGATTTTCGTTTTTCTATTTGTTTTTATAACAGTAAACCAAAAATGAAGGGACATCATCTTCATTTAAAACAAACTTTCAGGTACTAGCAACCTTCCCATACTAACAGGGACATACTTTTAATTGTGTAATACCCTATGTACCACTCAAAACAATACAACATCCTAATCAACTCACTACCACCAATAAAGTATGCTTTACTTTACATTTTCACCAAGTTGTCCGAGGAACTACAAATTATTTCAAGACAGTTAAACTATTCAAATAAGGTTAGACAAATCAAAAAGTTTTCTCTTTCTACATTTACAAGGAGTTGAATTGTCTCAACTGTGATACATGCGTTATCCTGATAGAACTGTTAGTTTCAGGATCAGATAAACTTACAGAAACGGGAGTAATAAATTTACTAAATGTACTAATAATCAAAGGTTTTGAATAAATTAAATATAAGTTGAATGAAATTTGCTCTATTTTGGAAATCTTGTAGTACAGTCTAAGCAAAACTCTATCCTCAACCCTGTATTTTACCTTTGACCTATCTTGGTCGTATCTTTTCGCCAGGGTGGAGTGAGCCTTTTGTAAAGATTATAAGGCTCCCACACACATAATATTAGAAACAGGGTTAGGGGGACTTTCTAGGAGTTCATCAGTAAGAAACCATTGTAACATTAACGGGGCTGTAATTCTCTAACCAAAAATAAATTAGAGCGGGTATGATTTCAGATTCATGTACAGCAGATTTAAAAGCCAAAATGAGAGCAGGAATACAAGTATCCATAGATTGTGTTGATGTATGACATAAATGGCTAGTGCTGCCCTCAAGTTTCTATTGAATCTCTCTGTCTGAGAACTTTGCTGATAATAGGGTAAATGAAAATATGTCCAATATCATCTTCAAAACACATATTGTTGAAAACAGCAGACCTAAATTGAGATCCATTATCAGTTACAATTTCACAAGGATAACCAAATATAGAAAAACTAAGTTTTTAAGAATTTCCACGGTTTTCGCAGTGCCTCATGGGAAAAACTTCCACCCATTTTGAAAATCCATCTACCAACACAAGCAGCATAGTATTTCCATTTTGGACCTAGTTAAAGGACCCACATAATCAATGAAAAATCTCTCCCATGGCCTGGTAGGAGTGTGAGAAGACAAAAACCCAGTTTTGCAGGGATAAGGTTTTGCACGCTGACATAGTTCACAAGATCTAACAAACTTTCTTACATCTCCAAGGAGTCCATTCCAAAAGAAACCATTCTTAATTCTATTTGTGGTTTTGAGATTAACAAGGTGGCCACTTATTGGTAGGGCATGACAATATTTGATAATCATAGGAATTAATACTTCAGGTACTTCAAACTTTGTATCTGTTACATTTAGATGGTTTGAAAAGAAAAAGATTGTTCTTAATTTTGTAGCCAGGAATAATTTCTCCTTCTTTGATGCGATTAAACAGATTGTTGTTATGGTTGTCTGATTTTTGATGTTCTTGAATAAAAATGGATTTTGGTACAGAATATAGAATATTTACAGACGAAATTTCACACTTTTGTTCCTGGAAGATTCGTGACAAACAATCGGCCACAGCATTCTCAGATCCTCTTACTTGTGTTACATCAAGCAAATGAAGATATTTTCAATACCCAGCGACCAATTCGGCCTAGTTGTTTAGGATGTTTAAGAAGCCATGATAAAGCTTGGTTATCAGTAATAAGTTCAAAACGTCTGTGTTCTAAAGAAGACCGAAACTTTTCCATATCAAAAACTACAGTTAACTCCTCACGCTCATAGATGAATTATTTTCTTTCCCAATCAGACAATGTTCTCCCAGCAAATGCGACTGGCACAAGATCTCCATCGATTCTTTGTTGAAGGACAGGTCCTAAAGCTACATCACTACTATCAGCTGCCAGTACAAAAAGGAGTTCAAAATTAGGCATATAAAGTGAAGGCTCTATTAAAAGGCTGTTGAAAGCTTGTTTTTGAGGTTCTTGCCAAACAAAAGGTACATTTTTCTTTTTAAGATGATTGAGCGGAGCTGATACATGTGAAACTTCTGGAATACATTTAGAACAAAAATCAATTATTCCTTGGAATTGAGACAGTTCTTTTATATTTTTAGGTTGAGAAAAGTCAATGATTATTTGAGTTTTTCAGAGGCAATAAAAATAGTGCCAGTAGAGATCACATGTCCCAGGAAATAGATAGAAAATTGGCCCCAAGGTTGTTTTTTCGGGATTGACGGTGTGACCAGCAGATTTCAAGCGAGTAAAGATTTCTCGAAGATGAACTTAATGTTCTTCCCAGGACCTAGAATAAATTAATAGATCATCTAGATAGGTGAAAACATATTTGAACTTAATTTCCCCAAAAATGAAGTCCATAAGTCTACTGAGACAGGACGGCCCTACGGTTAAGCCGAATATCATGCGCTTAAAACAGTAAGTAGCTCAGGGTGTGGCAAATGCAGTGTACTTAATAGAACGTTGAGTTAAGTATGCAGAATTAAGATCAATAATAGACATAGACTTGGCTCCACAAGATGTTGAAAGACATTATCAATGTTAGGTAAAGGATACGAGTCAAAAACAACATTTTGATTCACTTTCCTATAATCCACCACCAGTGGCCTATGCAGGATTCAAGTTGGGGGGGGGGGGGGCTCAATATCTGAAAGCCTATTTTTGAAAATATGTAAAGAAACTATATTTCTCAATTCTCAGCAATAATCATAGTTTTATATTATTCATAATTATTATTAACCACTAACCAGTGATGTAGCTTGTAAGAGGAATACTTCATACTCTATAGGAATTTAATTTGGTCATTACATTATGTAGTATAAGGATAAAATAAAATATAGAAGTTTACACAATTTAGAATTGTGTTTAATAATTCTTAACACATGGTAACAATGTACGATTTTACAGCTATTCTTTAACTTTATAATTATAAATAGTTAAATAGTATTTAGCATAGTAGTAATTTTAAATAAAACGAATACAAATTAAATAAATAGTGTTTAAATATTGATGATATTATCAACAGTGGCATAAAAATCTTGGAAAACCATAGTGTAAAAAAAATAAAAATAAACCAAATAAGGTGAATAAAAACTATTAGCACAAGCCACAAAGTCACAAACCCTTAATTGAAAGAGCATCTTCTATTGTTTTGATTGTAGTGATTGATAATTTTTGATATATTCACTTTTATGTCTCTGTGTACAGTCATTAAAGATAAAGACGTTAGCCGGTCTTCACCTGTGCTGTTGCGCAGGTAATTCTTCAGTCTCTTCAAAGTCGAGAATGACCTTTCAACGGAAGATGTGGTCACTGGTATTATTGCCAAAATTGTTAATAGAATCGTCTGATTGGGAAACATTTCTCGATCTAAAAATTTTAATGTGTCGACAGCATTCTTTGGCTTTGGAGAGTCTGTAGCTTTCCAGTGTGATGCCCAAAGGCTCCATTCCGCTTCCAATTTATCTCTGCTGGTGTGCTGCATATCATCCTTGTAAAACTCCAAAGCCGGTAACAAGTCGCTAAACTTTTTGTTGACAGCGTTTACTGGGATTAAACAGTCAAGTCCTCTTAATAGATCCCTGTGGTTTGAAAATCTCCCTTTCAATGAAGCTAATATCTCGTCCAAATAAGGATAGAACACAATCCGTCGGTAGTATTATTCTGGGGTTTCGGCTTCAACATTTGCTCTGTACCTCTGAGTGCCTACTGTTCTTGGTTCTTTTATAGAAACTTCTAATTTATGAAATATGTCTCCAGCTTTTGTAAACAGTTTTTTAAATTCTTCTTTTCCACTTTCCCTCGCGTCGGCAAAAACCTTTTCTGTCATACTAATTTTAACTAAAGCTGAACTTATATCTACAGATTCTTTTTGTAGATATTTTGATGTTATGTATGTCTTGGATAGCATTTTTAACATAACAGTAAGAGTGATGATAAATTCAAACTTATATAAACATGTGTGAAGAGAAGTAGCTTTGCCATTTGCCTCTGCTTTGTTGCTCATAATAGTTTCCAATGCTTCAATGATACAATTGAAACATTCATGGAATACTGAAACAGCATCGTGTCTCTCCACCCATCTTGTTTCGCAGTATTTGTGGAGGACAGTAATGCCCTTTCCTGCTGCCACTAAAATATCTTTCAAAGCTTTGGCACGCTTTGCGGAAGCTCTAAAAAAAACTGCTGACTTATGATATTATGGAGAAACAATTGCGAATTCAAGGTGTTTTGGCAGCGTCGCTTAAACACAGATTTAGGCAATGAGATGAGCAGTGAATATATATTGCTTTTATGATTGCTTGCACACCAGTAAATGCACCCCGAATTACTGAGGCTCCATCGTAGCCTTGGCCTCGCACATTCTGAAGATCAAGTCCAAAACGTGAAATTTGTAATTTTATTGTATCAGCAATGCCAGCACCAGTCATATCATAGACTGGGATGAATGTGAGGAAATCTTCTCTGATATCCATGATTTCAACATCAAAGTAACGAACACAAAATGAAAATTGCTCAACTCGGCTAATATCAGTTGTTTCATCTGCTAATATGGTGAAAAATATCGATTCCTTTATCCTGTCAAAAATTACAGTTTGAATCTGTTCCCCTATAAGGTGTACTAGTTCATTCTGAACTATTGGGCTGACATACATAGCATTTCCTGCTGAAGATAGAATGTGATCAGCCAAAACGTTGTCTCCATGATAGGCTCGGTAACGTAGCAAGGCTCTAAAATTTCCATCATTTGCGGTCGGTTCTTTTAGGGACAAACGTCCGAAATCCCGATGACCACGAAGAGGTATCTCTTGTTTCCCACAGAAAACAATTGTTTCAATAATAGATTGTAAGACTTTCCGGTTCTTTTCTACTTCAACTTATTCCTTCTTTAGCAACTGTTCCACAACATTTTGTTTGCGCCCATCAAAAATGTTTAAAAATTCATCTTTTGCCTCTCGAGATCTTTGATGATATTTTGTTCTCGAATGTTTTTCAAAAATCTCTATTGCATCCTTCCACTCTTTGAATGGTTTATTAACTATATTTTTTTCTGGCTCATGAGAACCTTGACTTTGAGCAAATACCACACAAAACTTACAAAACGCTCCATTTAATTTCTTAGAGTATGCCAGCCAAGGAAACCGCTGCAGCCATTTATTTTGAAAGGTTCGTTTCTTTGAACCAATTACCTGAACGTGACACTTGTGGGAGGGTAAGGGTTCCCAAGCTCTTCTTATTAACATTTCTTTGTCCACGTTGCTAATGGTAGATTTTACAACGAAAAGTCCAATATCATTATTAGCATACCCACTGGATCTTAGTGGAATACTTTCAGATACCTCTACGCAGTCTCCAATGCAAGCTGTAGAAGTGGAAGGTTTAGAAGAAGAGGTATATGAATGTTGCAGTTGAAGTTGATCCTGCGAAATCTGAAAAAAAAAAAAAAAAAAAAAAGCAAAAGCTAGAGAGACTTCTCGTGTAAAATTTTCAGTAACGAATTATAATATCATTGTTGCCATTATTCCATATACAACTCATTCCTTACATTTACCTAATGACTATTGTAAGTAATGTTTTATTACTAAAATTAAAATTATATTAAAGCAAGAAAATAATAAAAATAATATTCACTATGGAGATTGCAAAAGTCAATTAAAACAATTTTCTGAGATGTAGTTAGGTTTAATGGAAATCAAACGAATTTACTTTTACACACGTAATTTTATGAATTTTTAATGAATGTTTATTGAATGTTGACTAATGAATTAGTTATTAGCTTATGAGTGGGAGAATCCATGCGATTTAATCGCTTTAACTCCACCATTTTAGGTCAGATAAAACATTCCACCATTTTGTGTCGAATCAAAAAATAAAAATAAATTATATCTGAATAATCCTACAAGGACCACTCACCCATAAATGAGCCATTTTGATTCATGTTTACTATCACTTGTTGAGGCGGGAAAAATATAAAAGTTATCTCCTTACATTTGATGAAGTTTCCATCTCATTGTCTTTTTCGAGTCGTGGCTTCTTGATAGTAAATTTATCCATTGTCGAGTATCAATTTATACTTTATAGATTATGAAATATGAACGTTTTGAATTGGTGGTAACTCACTGGTAAGATATCAAAACAAACTCGTCACTCAAGTCACTCACTAACAAAACACTGAAACAGATATCATCTCGTGTCAGTTAAACAAAACAAGTAAGTGATTTTTGAAAATGAGACAGTGTTGCCAAATGCCAAGTGTAGGTCCAAGATTTCCTCTAGATGAAAGAAAATTCCCCTCAAAAACAAAAATTTAAGATATGTAAATAAATTTAAACTATAAGAAAAATTACAGTGAATTAAAGGGAATGAATCAAAATCACTATTTTTTTTTAAATTTAATTAGTTTATTTTGTAAAACAAATTAGTTTAATTAAAAAGTTCGTAATTAACAGATTATAAATAAAACGATTTAATTAGATGTGCTCAACATTTGCAACTCAAGTTTATTTTTACAATTCGTCAGCGTCACATTATAGCCATTTTTTAAAAATTAATAAAAGTTGTACCGTACTTCTTACCAACAGCTACTCGAGTCCGACACTTTAGCTCAGTCGGTAGAGTCTCTGCCTTCAGTGCTAAAGTTCCCGGGTTCGATTCCCGGCATGGCTGAAAAATTTATCATTGGTGAGATGTGGGTTTTTCCTTTCACAGTGAATAAATTAACGACTGGGGGCTGGATGTTGTGTCTGTTCTAGATTTAAGTATAGTAATTATTACATAGGCGTATAGCCCGAATGGGTAGTAAGACGTGGTGGTCTGAAGTATTACACATGGATCAGACTATCATAATTTGGTTTTTTTTACTGTGGTCTGAGGTAAGACAAATAGCTCAGACCATCTTAATTTGGTAATTTACTGTGTTCTGATGAAGCATATATAGCTCAGATTATCTTCCTTTGTTATTTTACTGCAGTTTGAGGTAAGACGAATACCTCAGGCCACATTTATTTGTCTTTTTATGTGGTCTGAAGTAAGACGCATTGATCAGACTATCCTAATTTAGTGTTTTACTGTGGTATGAGGTACGACAAATACCTTAGACAATCTGAAAATTTGATTTTAATTGTTGTCTAAAATAGGCCACATAGTTCAGAACATCTTATTTTTTAAATTTAATGTATTCTTAGAAAAGACGCACATTTCGTCTGGTCACACACCACCGTAAAACTCGGCCTGGATCCCGATGTAAGGGCTTCAAATCCTTACCACCCCGTCAAAAATACCGAGGTTCGAATCCCGGTGGATACACTGTCTAAATGTCAGGCTCATCTATTTCTGGTGGATCATGTTGGAAGCAATTCCCTGCCGCGGTAAACTGTTGGATGCAATAGATAATCTTATATGTAAGTTTGCCGCTCTTTAACTATTAAAGAACATTTAAAAGTAACAATATGCTCTCTCTTTCTCCCCCCAAAGCAGCGATTATTTCACTCTTGCCTGAAGACCTTATTCCAAGTTTGGGACAATACATGACTGTGCCATCTAGAAACCGGTGCTTTCAACCCCTACTGTTACTTTTTCAATAATAGATAGCGTGGTCATCTCGTAATCATCAATTTGACATTCTGGCGAGGGAATTTCATATTTTAAAACGAAAATATAATGTTTCAATGTGTTTAAGTATACCGACATAATAATTAACCGTAAAAATTATATTATTGCCTCTAGCTGGTTATTAACAAGAAAGACATAACTCTTTATTGCACATGATAATTATTTGTTGTTGAGCCAAAAGTCCCGGGTTCCATTCCCGTGTCCAGTTGTCAATGATATCTAGATGGAGTAATCCCCCTTTAAACGGATAAATAATAACTTTGGCTATTTGAACTTACAAATATGTTTTATTTACATCTTGGTAGGTAGACATCTTTTCCCATTAAGCCCCAGCGCAAATGATGGTACAGCCACTAATTTTATTATTTGGGCAGAGATATCAAGGTTCGACTCTATTGTACCGTACATGGTAAAAGCTGAAACATGACAAGGTGTTCAATAGGGATTGTTTCCACAAAATAGACTTTGAAGGGTTCGATTTCCGTGTCTGGGTGTCCCTGATATCTAGCCGGAGTAATCCTCACTAAAAGGATAAATAATAGCTTTGGCTATTTTAAACTTCCTATATTTTTGAATTTACATCTTGTTAGGTAGCCATCTTTTCACAAATACCCCAGCGCAAATGATGGTACATCCACTAACTTTATTATTCAGGCAAACATATCAAGTTTCGAATACGTTAAGAAGACTTGGGGTGGAAGTGGGTTAGTGACTCTTCAACAGGGTCATTACTACTACCCGAAACAAGTTTAGGGTTAAAAACTCCCACTAGGGGTTGTTGTGACATCAAACCTATCCACCACGAGCACCATGATGGATCTTACTTCAGCTGAATTCGAGAAAAAGAGTTTTCCCCCTTTAAGATCTAATCTCTTGGTCACCACTTGTACTAAGTAAGAATGTTTCTCAACTACATAAAGTGCATGGTCAAATGACCTCAAACAGGGTGACGTGCTGATGTACTCTCAGGAATCCTGCAGTTGCAGAAGTTCTTGTTAGATATTCCCAATTGTCACTCTAGTGCAAGTGGGCATGCCGTCTAAATGTCAGGCTCATTCATTTCTAGTAGAGAATGTTGGAATCAAATACCTGCAGGGTCTACACTGTTGGACGCGATATATCCTCTAGCGTGTAAATTTACCGTTCTTTAACTAGACACATTAGAGACGGACCCTATGCGGACGTGTTTATTATTCCAGCCTCACAAATACTGCTACACATTATACCTGGTCGAATTATATTAAGCGTTCAACGAGTTTTAACTGATATTTGATTTCACTCTTGCAAATGAGGGGTACACTCAACACCTGCGAAAGATACCGAGGTAAGAATCCCGAAGGGCACGCCATCTAAATGTCAGGCTCATCTTTTTCTGGCGGGGAAGATTGGAATCAAATCCCTGCGGGGGTAAACTGTTGGACGCGTTATTTCTTCTAATATGTAAGTTTGCCGTTCTTGAACTATGTTTTAGTAATATCTACAAGTACCAATACTCTCCCCCCTAAACAACGGCCATCTCCCTTTGTATGAAGAGCTTAGTTTCACCCTAAGAGATAGCGCGGAATATCTCTAAACAGCCGCTCTGCTTTAAAAGAAAAATAGTGTTTCAGCTTGTTTACAAGTATACCGACCGCTGTCACGCAAATGTGGCAATGGTATGGATGCTTTTTTAATCAGTAGTTAGTTACCTGCACCAGTGGACACACTGTCTAAATGTCAGTCTCTTATAGTTAGGGATTTTCCTCGGTGGACGGAGGTTGGGTTCGAATCTCTGCTTGTGCTTTCTGATGGTGGGGCACGAGGTTGGATTTTTAATACCTGCTGAGGTGTGGGGATCCATAGGGTGTATTGAGGATGATTTTTCACCCTTCCTCATAGCAAATGCGACTGCACTTAAAAACGTAAATATGCTGGAAAAAATAATTTAGTTATATTAGTGATAAGACCCGCCTCGACGGCGTAGTTAGCTAACGTGTTAATTTCATGTTGAGTTTGACTGACGAACACGGGGGGAGATCGATGTGCGTGGTTCGAATCCCCGTCATGCGTGTGTAATGAGGTCGGTTTACTTACTCATCTTCTGCGAGTTGTGTCCCGGGTGGGTAGTAAGACGCGCTTCTAAATACAGATAAGCTTAACTTGGTGACTAATAGCAGAGAGGTAGGAGGATTGAATCCAGGTCAACCTATCGCTCGGCCTTCACACAAATGCAGTTACATTTTATGTCTTCCTCAGCCATTATATTACTTATGAATTTATGTATGTATATATTATTTCTTCAAAATATAGCTACAAACATTAAATTCAAGTTATTCATGAATTAATGTAAGAGTTATATATTATTTTGAAAAAATATAAATGAGATCATTAAATGATTTTTCTGTTGTCATAAATGGCTTGAGGAATAATACGGTTGTTTCTTTTTTACTTTGTTTATGATTTTTTTTATAAAGATGGTAAAAGCTGAAATTAGACATGAGAGTTTTTAATATTAATTAAAGAAAACAAATTATTGATTTGATCGAGTGGAGTTAAATATAAAATTATGTTGTAACAATTTTTAAAATTAAAAATTTAGATTTCAGATTTTAATATTTTCAAATAGTTGAAATGAAAAAATCGAGACATGTCATTTGCTATTTCCCACACTGGTAGATAAAACATTGTAAGCTTAAATTTTAAATTAATAAATAGTGTAAATTAGTATTAACTCTTTAATTGGTTAATTATATATTTTAATAAAAAAGTTTAAGGAAAACCAACCTCTGTGTAATTATTAATTTTATAAGAATGTATTCTCAAATAAAGTTTACATAGCTGATAATTATGTTTGCAAATATATTCTATTAGAGTTTTATTTTCATATAGGTTGAAACATTTATTTCAACTATTTTAATTTGATATAAAAGAAAATTTTGCTAACCTCTCAGAAATTGAAGAATCAATGATTAGATGCACAATGTAATATTTTACACCAGTTGCTCACCAGCAAATGCTCAACCAATTTTCCCCTCGTTCTCAGATCAAAATGATCTTGGGGGTTTTAAAGCGATTTTTCAAACTCGAACTATCCTTATAATTATGTCCTCATTTGAAAACCAGTCCACCGTATGGAAAGTAGTTGTTCTGTTGGACTCACTCGAAAACAAGTTGCTTGCAAGTTAGGTTTACACTGAATACTAACCCAGTTGAGAGTAAGATTTTCCAACTGTTTAAATTATATATTTGAGTCATATAAAATAACGAGTAGAGTATTGATGGTTATGGTGCATACAAGACATCTAAAAATGACGTCATTATTAAACATAACAGCCATATGGATATGTTTTTTTGTGCGTGGGGATCGCAGATGTCAAAAGTGTCCTGGTGAAAGCGTGATAAAACAAGTTTCTTCCAACCTACTTTTTGATTGAAGGCTAGCAAATACAAACATACTCAGTTGAAACTTATACTTTTTTTTAAATTTAAGTTTCCCACTTTATAGAGTATATCTAAATATGACGTCATTAATTAAACATGACTTGTAGTGATGTTTACGGTGTAAACCAACAACCATGGATAGAATCAAACGTCACAGAATAAATTGATTCATTCAATTTGAAGACGTCATAATCTTGAGACGTCACTGAATATTCATCTAAAACGGATTTTATTCCATTAATAAATGTAATTCTCTTGTGACTTCACTGTCATACATTGGATACATTATTTAAATACCTGTAGTTTAGTTCCTTGACGTCACTTCCATACGTCACACAACATTCAATATTTTAATTTACTAAGAATTCATTCAATTATAAGACATCATGGGAATATGTCACATACATTATTTAAATACCTCTAGTTTAGTTACACACCCCAATATTAAAGTCATACAATCTCATTTTCCTTGACGTCTTTTCCATACGTCACATACTCATATTTTCATTTCCGGATCAAAGCTGCCCACTTACTACTCACCTTGAATTGCACTTTTCCACTCTTTAGCTTCATTTCCGGTAAGAGCTTCCTTCAAATATGTTTCTGTAATACTGGCGTATTCAAGCTGTTCTTCAAGAACTAGGCCTGCACTGTTCATATTGTACCTTTTGATAGGCCTTCCTGAATTTCCTGTTCTAATGATCTGAGGTCGTCCAGGTAATATTCTTGCTCCTTCGAATCTTCTCTGTCGAGATAGTCATTGTTTCTATGATGTGCTTCATTAACTTTGTTTTGTTCAGGGGAAGTGGATTCTACTTAAACCCAAGTTTCCTCTTCTGTTGAGATATTTTCTTCCCCTTGATATTTGTTCTGCTGTTTGCTATCGTGAACTTCTTCCAAGGCAAAACCATTATATCTCTGATATATTTCTGATAGAAATTCATTGAGATGAGTTACATCCCTCGTGACTTCTACTTTTATTTCAGTATTTAACCAACCTTTGTAGCCTTTGGTTTCTTCTGAATATCCAAAGACCACACAGTTTCTGGTACGTTGTTGAAATGTTTCCTTTCCAGGTATTATATCAAGGTAATGTTCTTTGCTGCCAAAAGTATTCAAGTGTGTGAGTTCAGGCTTCTTCCCACACCATTGTGTGAATGGTATTTTACCATCAATACTTCTGCAAGAATATCTGTTTCGCAGATAGTTTGCTGTTGGCACAGCCTCCACTCAGTAGCACGGTGAAAGATTCGACTCTAATAAGATACATCCTGCCATCTCCACCAGTGTGCGGTTCTTTTGTTCTGCGATTCCATTTTGTTGAGGCGTGTAGGCAACACTAAATCTTCTAGTGATGTCACACCTTTCCAAACGCTGATTAAATTCCCGGCTTAGATATTCCTTTCCATTATCTGATTGGACACACTTTATCTTTCTTCCCGTTTGGTTATCTACCAAAATTTGGTAGTTTTGCAAAGTTTCTAGTGCTTCATCCTTAGACTTTAAGAACTTCACAGCTCTCCATCGAGAAGATTCATCCATTAAAGTCAATGAATATTTCGCGTCCCCCTAGAGACTCGGTGCACATTGGGCCACACAAGTCTGAAGGGACGATTTACAAAAGTTTTGTTTTACGACATGACCTTTTGGGAAAAGAAGTTTGCGTAAACTTTCCCTTAATGCAAGTTTCACAAACACAAACACTGTCCTTTTGATCAACATTTATGTTGAGATCTTTTAAAAGATTTTTTAGATCTTTAAAATTTAAATGTGCTAGATTTCTGTGCCAAAACTCCAATTTTGAAGAGTTATTATCTTTGGATGACACCTTCGCATTTTCTGCACTTACTTGAATGTATTACAAACTTTAATTCTCTCAGCAAATATTCTCTGACAACCGCTGTTGTATCGAATTACAGCAGAATTTTTCTTAAACGTTAATAATAACCCTTATCGGTTATCTTGCCAACAAAGATCAAATTTGTTCTTGGATTGGGAACATAAGAGTGTATTTTCCAAATTTAATATCTTTTCTTTGTTACCGTAAGCAACAAAAAGTTTCACAGTACCTTTTGATTCAACTGTAGTGGTTGCACTAGTTGTCAAGTTGAGCCTTGCACTTTCACATTCTTGACTATTCACAATCTTGTTTTTATCAGTGCACAAATGTGAGGTGCACCCACTATCAAGACACAATTTTCCTGCATGGTGGGGTTCTTCAGTCTTCAATGCTGACTCTTCATTGGCAGTAATGAGGAAACCTCTTTCCTCTACTGTACTCGCCTTCTCAAGACGCATTTCCAAACTTTGCAGTAGTCAGCAATATTGAGCCCTACCTTTATGCAGCGATGACACTTGTATGGAATATGCTTGTTTTCCTTATTTACCACATCTGGTTTCTTTACCTTCTTCCTGAATTTTTGGTTGCTTCCATTGATACCGTTACTACCTGCCAACATGGCGTTCGCGTTTGATATAACTTCACGTTGCTTCGATTTTCTCGCATCACTTTCTATAAATATTTTAATATTTAAGGATTCCGGTTTAGGGAGATCGTCACGTGATTTTATCACACATCTTAAGTTTTCAATGCTTAGTGGCAAGCTGTATAACAACATGATCGTTAGCAAATCTTCATTGATTTCAATTTCCATTTCATGAAGCTTGTCCACTGCGTCGAATAAATCTCGTAGGTGTTTTATCACATCACCACGTTCCGCCATTTTATGTAGCGTCAGTTTCTTCAAAAGCGTTTCTTTTCTAGTGGGTCCTTTTGATTGATGAATACTATGCAATTTCTCCCAGACATAGTTTGAAGTATTGTACCCTTTTATTTGCTTTAGCTCCGATGGATTGATTGCTAAAACTAAATTGGAATGAGCTTTCCTGTCAGCAACATCCTAGGCCTTTGATGCAGTTTCAATTGTCGCGTCACCTTCAGTCTAACCTTTTACCCACTAACCTATTCCCTGGCGTCATTCTTTACAAGTATGTCTTTCACTTGGAGTTTCCAAGTCTCAAAGTATTCCTTGCCCAAGGCTTCTATGCGTGTCATGTTCGAGGAATTCATTTCACAAGTTTTTAAGAACAGCACACTTCCCTTATAACAAAGAAAACTACGCTTCCCCTCTAACACACTTCACTTAGAAATATTTTAGCCAAATAAACATAAAACACGACTGGCTGAGCCCATAGCCTGTTGTATTCTGCGCAGATTACTTTTATGTTAGTTAAAATATAAACAACACATTAGTTAACTGATATGAAAACGTTAAGTATTGGTTAAGACTTTTAGTCCATTTATTTCAACATGACAAAAACATGGACGCTGAACAAAGAAGACAAACAATTGGTTATAAAAGACAAGGCTGAAGCTTGCTGATATACAAATACAATACAAATACCGGTAGTAAATAATGACAATAATAATGAACCATTTCTCTCCAATAAGAGCCATCCCAAATAGTACCTAAGAGTGAATTGTGTGGCAAAGAATGAGATGAGAGGATTACCAGAAAATCACTTCCAGGCTCGAATCTTGACTAAGCGAGATGGTGTTACAGAATGTTGGATCTTCTGATTAGAGTGAGCTTAGAGCCACTCATACTATATTAACCTAAATGAACTGAGATTCAAACACAAAACATGCTCTTGAGGGGGGGGGGGGTGTAATTCAGCACTTAGAATCTTGATTTTTTGTTATTCAAGAGCAAGAGAGGAAGAAATAATTAAAATTTGTACTTGTGACAAGCTCAAAATCCAACACTACTTCAGTCTAGTTTACATTTTGATATATGGTAGCTTGTTATTTAAACATTCAACTAAAACTTCATTTATGTGAGAAAGGGTTGTTTTTAAAATTAAGTGCATGGTTTTTGTTAGTTGAAATAAAAGCTTACAAGTCTTTCTCAATCTATGGATAACACCTCAGGTAGTAGGCTATATACGGCTTGAGCCAGGTGCATCATCATGGTGCGGGTTTTTTCTATTCTACTTTAGAAAACAGTAGAAATAAGACCAGCTAAAGAGTTTTATAATACAAAAATATATATAAATAAAGCCAATTTTTAAATGAAAAAACTTTTAAGCTGATAAGAATATCAATGTTAAGTTAATAATGCAGAAACCCGTACTCAAAGCTATTCCTGATTCGAGCATAATCTTTAGTTGGCCGTCTTGTTGTCATGGTGCATGGTATTGTGTGTTTCTGGTTTCAAAGTAAAACTTCAATATCAATGTGAAATATAATATTTTTATTAATGTGTCAAGATTGATAAGAAATTTGCAAAGGCTCAACTTTGGAATATAGCATTTTTATGTACAAGAACACAAATACTTTATATTATTTTTGATACTTTGATAATCCTTTAAATATAATTTATCTAATAATATTATTTACACCAAAAATCTTCATACCTTTACTATTTCCAAAACATAATTTCATAACTAAAATAGCTTGAGGTATTACAAATAATCATAAGGTAACAATACTAAAGTACAATATTATGTACTACCATTTTCAAAATGTGCAACACATCTACTATTAAAAATATTCCACTCTTCAAATGTGAGCATAGTCAAACAATCAAATTTGACAAGCAATAAAATTAAATTACAACAAAAAACAAAACAAATATTATTCACAAAATCAAAAGGTATCAATTCAAATAATACTTATAAATATGTCTCACAATTTATAATTTCTAAATTACATATTTTATCACTCTAAATATACTTAAAAACTAGACAGTTTTAAAAATATTTTGGAATGTTACAAGTCATTGGATATTCCAGAAAAATAAATAAATACAATCTGTTAAAAAAAATCTAGAAAATATCTTTGGAATGTAAGTTTAATCTAAGTACTTTACCAACTAATGGAATGTTGCAAATTGAAACATCACATAGTTACCGTTTGTATTATTTTCAGGACTTTTCTCTACAAATTGATAAAATCACACATTCAAAAAAACTACATCAGCATTTAGTATGACAAAAGCTATCTAACTTTTAAACTAGGTGCAACCACTAAATATTATGTTGTAGTTGTACATCATTTTAAACTTGTTTGAGTAATTATTTTTTATCAAAATTCACACTCCCAATAAATATTTATTGCAATAAGAGTCATAAATCTCCTAAATTTCTACAAATTATAATTGTTTACAATAATCACAAAATTAAGTTATGTCTGAAAACGTTAATTGTCAAAATAAATACAATCTATATAATTGTTATGAATTCTTTGTAAGTGGGCATGACAATACTTACAAATCTGTAATCTAATAATTTTTAAATATGACGCTTGGCACGGGAATCAAACCAGTGTCCAGAGGTCACTTTTCAAATTTACTAATATGATATTTTTATGGCGTTTCTCCTAAGCTTCGCTAGTCATGCACATTAATTGTATGAGCATTTGATTACTTGCAGCCTAACAATGATAGTTGATCATTACTGTAGTCACTTACAACATTTTACTTTACTATCACTTTTATTAGCCTTTTTGTGTGCACTGCATCTTACTACCTGTCTATCTGTGATATCTGTATACTTACACTAATGAGGTAGGGATTAAGAGGTTATAATTTAGAGGAAATGTACCCACATTTGTAGAGGGAGAATGGGAAAACCATTTTGGGAACACCAGACTGGGTTTCAAACACCAATCTGTCCGTCACCAAGCTACTGAAAGACGGACATGTGTTAAGACAATGTGACCACTTAACATAATATGAATATTTGTGAGTGATTTTAGTTAGATACTTTTGTAAAAGTCAGAGGTTATACCCTGAGTGCCTGGTAGTTATTAAAGTCACTAAAACAATTTTAATATAGTGATACATCAAATCATGTCATTTACAGCTGTCACTTTTGATGGGTATTATCAATACCTATAAAATAACACTACTAATAAAGTTAAAGGTTATAAATGTTGGTCACAAATAAATGTGTTTTAAGTTTCTCAATTGTTTCATTCAGCCAAAATCAGGCAAGTTATACCCTTCCTTCAGTGTCATTAGTGTTAGTTTTCTGATATTTATAATATTAATCTTTGAATTTTTGTGCTGACTATGAAAAGAGTAGGGTACCTAGACTTCATCTAGGTAGAATGTACTAATATGTTATCAAGTGAAAACCATTTAGCTTTAATCATTTATTCCTTATAATCTGCACATAAAAATTATGTCAATGATCAAGGCTAAACCCAGAAACGTATTTTGGTAGAGGTCTTACCAGTGGCTCATTGGGAAGTCCCACAACAAAGATATCAAGTGATATTTTAATAGAGGTCTTACCAGTGGCTCATTGGGAAGTCCCACAGCAAAGATATCGAGTGATATTTTGGTAAAGGTCTTACCAGTGGCTCATTGGGAAGTCCCACAACAAAGATATCAAGGAATGTTTTTAACATTAATCTCTCAAGCTTTGGAAATAAATCAAAGTAGGCCCAGGGCAATTTAATTGGTGATGGAAGGTGGTATGTGTTCTTTAAGACTTCAGCCTAAGAAATGAGAAAGGATACAAAAATACATTATTTTTAATAATTTTGGGAATAGAGGTGTGATATGAGCGATTATTTTGACAGTTTTAAGCCATTGGCAAAGAATTTGATAGTTAACTAAATATGTTTCATCATCAATAAGTTTTAATTTACACATTTCCACCTTTAATAAAAAAAAGATACAAATACACAGCTATGATTGATTGATAAAATTAATTATGATTGCACATATTAATGTATATTGAGATTTTTAAAATGTTTCATAGCTAAGAAGTATGGCTATAATTTATTTTTTAACATAGGTACCGAGGCTAGCCAGGTCAGTTAGCTATGTTGTCATTTTTAGTCCTACCTCTTAATAAAATAAAGATTTTAATGCCACCATTCCCACCTACCGTTTAGCTATATTACATTGTTTTAGTAAGTAACTTTCACCATTCACGTTTTATATAAAAAAATCTACTTATTAGAGTATAAAAATTTCATTGTAACTGTTTATAGGCAAGGTCATACAGGTTTAACTCAGATAGACAACTATGATCTGTTCTACCATGTGACATTACAAGTATTGAAAACGCAATGCTTTGTTCTTGACATTTATAAAAAGGTATTTATTTAGTGGAAATTGTGCTTATTAAGGTTGTAATGCTTATAATAGAGTTGTATAATGAATTAGATATTCTATAAAACTTTATTGGTATAATTACATTACTGTTAATATGGCATTTTAGTCATTTGTGTTTTTTACTCCACAATCTGCTACATTTAAATGTAATTTCAGTAAGATTTTAATCTATTGTGTGCAAATAACAACTTTTTTTGTATTTTTTTAAAGTAGTATACAAAGGATGTTTGAGACTAAGCTTACTAATTTATATTATTGTGGAACCTCAATTTGATCTCTAACATGCTCTTCCTTTGTCTAGTGTCAAATGTCATTCATATTATTTCAGACATAAGACAATGGTATTTTCTTCTAGATTATTTTCAAAGACATTAAGTAAACATAGAAATGTTCTTTGCACGTTAAGCAGCACCAAATTAAAACGTTCAACCTTAGGCTGCCCACTTTTTGATCTTTACTCGTTGTTCAATCCTGAGCAAACTATGGCAGTCACAAACCAAACATGGTAAGTAATTAATTAAGATTCATTAAAAATTTCAGATAAAATATTACTTTGTTCACAAAATGGGTGCACAAACAAACGCAGCCCATAAACAATGCAATATTTACCAAAGCATGATCATAAAATAAAATAAACAATCTAATAGACATTGTTACACAAATCTATTTTAGATAAAAGATCATCACAGTTCAGCAAAGAGCCTAAATAAATAATATCCTTCGAAGCATATCGAATAATAAGCATCATGGTTTTTAGTTCACCAAGCTATGTTGTCAGAATTTGTTTATTATAATTTGTTATGTCACTGCTTGTTAGGCACTAATTTATTCTTTGATATTCAGTTTTGCTATCGCAAAACTCACAGATCTGCTTTAAGATAATTTATAGTTTTTGTATTCCTATATTTTTAGATTTTTCTCATCTCCCTATACAACATTCAAATTTTTTATCATATCATGAAGTTTGTTTTTTCTATTAGCCATTTCTCCCTCATTATTTTTAAATTCCAAAATTTCCAGCTTTTTTAATATATATAGGGTGGTCCTTTTTAAACACTTAGCAAATTTGAATTTTCTTCTAGGGTGAAAAGAAGATTTTATATTAATTTTGTAAATATATTAAGCTACTAACCCTCTACCTCCTTTTTAAGCCACTTTCTAAATAGTAACACTTATTTTGTTACTGACGTAATCCCTGTAGATTCCTGGAAAATTTCAGTTGTGTGCCTTGACTAATTTTTTTTCTTATCTTTTTACTTAACAAACCCCTACCCTATTTTATACATTAAAAATCTTCAGTCTTTTATGATTATTTGGAGTGGTCTTTGTACCTTCTTGCCGAATTTCAATTTTCTATCACATATAGAAGTATTTGATTACATTAGTTTTGGAAATTGTAACCCACCTCCCCCATTCAAACAAGTCCTACTTAAAATGTTTCGAATTTTAAGATGAATGTGGTTATCTGGAGTTGTCCTTCTACATACCTGCAAAATTTAGATTTCACATTACACCTAAAAGGTTTTTTTTTGTCCTTCCCCCACTAAACCTCCAACCATATCCTAAGGTCTTAAATAAAAACTTAATATTTTCAGTTTTTAATATTAATTAGGAGTGGTATTTTTATTTGGCTGCCAAATTTTGGTTTTCTACAACACTAGGAAGTGGTTATTTACTTTTTTTTTTAATGTTGAGCTCCGGCCTCCTTTTCTACAATTAACTCTTATAAATGTCAAATTTTAAGATTTATTTGTTTATTTGGAGTTGTCTAGCTGCTTGTCAGCCAAATTTTAATTTTATAGCTCATTTAAAAAGGTTTTTTTTTCTAAATATAGGGAACCCAACTACCCGGACCCCCATTTAGAAATGGGTCGAATTTGGATTTTTCTGGTTGTATGCGAAAATCCCACTACCTTTATTACGCTCCTCGTTCCCCACTCCCCTTTTCCTTTGGTTCCTTTAGCTTTCTGCTAAATTATTCTAATTTTATACCATATCTAAAAAAAAATAATCAAATTAAAGCCCAATTACCAAATCCCCAGTTTGAAATTTATCGTTTTTAGGTTTTTCTGGATATATTGTTTGGTAATCTAAAGTTTTACAGATTATTTGTAGGTGGGGTTTATTTTCCAGGCAAATCTACTTTAAGATTTGTGTATATAATATCTATGTTATGCCTCGAGACATATTTATAACTATTGATGAAACGTTTAATTTTTCAAGTTTAATTCTGTAGAAAAATAATTTCAAAGAATAAAGAAGTACATTTTGATCAAAATTTAAATAACACTGAAACATGTATTAAAATGAAACTTTGTTTTGTATGTATGAAAATTAAAATTAATTTGATGAATGTCATCAAAACTAATCACAGTAAGTAGTAGGCACTTGATTGTTGGATTTTTTATATTTCCGCTAATTTTCAACTAATTTTTTTTAATGCATCAGATATCTCAAATGTATTAATCTATTAAGGAAAACAATATAAATTATATTCACTGAAAAGCATAAAATGATTAGTATAATTTATTTTATAATAACAAGTAATGATATCAAAGTGAGTTGTGAATGCCTAAGAATAATTCATTTTCACACTATGAACATATTATATTAATTTATTGTTTATCTCATATACAACTGAAATAGTAGCAATTGTATTTCCTGTAATTTATAGTGCATTAGTGTTAAGAGACTTGAGAAATATTTATCTAATTTGTGATTTTTTAGATGCAAAAGGATGTGGATGATCACTCTTCATGATGTTTAAATGTGTGTGGAAATTGATATGCACTATTAATATGAAACTTCACGTTGTTTGATAGCTCTAAAAGCTGTAAACAAACCTGACAGTTTAAAGAGTGTCACAAAATATTGCCTCAATTTTATGAATGTGAAGTTTTCATGAACATGTAAAGACAACTCCAAAATAAGACAGATCATAGATACAAGTAACACATTTAATCGTCCAGTATAAATAACTAACACGTTGTTTATACTTAACAAAATAATTTTATTCCATTCATACATTAGGTGGTAGCAGCTCAATTATCTCGACTAGGAATAGATTTCATACACAACCATATTTAAGTGCATGATTTTTTAATGTAATTTACATATCACCATGGTGTAAAATTGCACCTATGGCACAATCACTTATTAAAAATGGTGTTTATTTTTTTACATTATTGTTACTGAAATGGCAATAGTTACAAATTTCCAAGTCCTTTAAAAGGTACCTACAATCAGAAAAAAGGGGGGAATTGTTTCAGCACCAAATTGTTGTTTTAGCATAAACAGAGCCTACTCCTGACTTGCACTTCTTACACCCAATAGCTTAGCAGCATCATCAGCAGACTTGGACAGGAGAACTTTGTCAATGATCGACCTGTCTTGTATCCCCAACAGATTCCCAATCAAGTCGGTATCTTCTTCTGTGTTAACAGCTTCATCTTTTCTTTCCGATAACAACTTTGAACTTAAAATTTGTGCTGCTGAAACTGTCAATTCATTTTTATTGCTCTCCCATGTACAACTTTTTGTGGCGGTGATGGTGTTATTGTTATGATTTGTTAAATTTAAGCCATGTTTTTCAAGAGTTTTAATTGAGGAATCTGAAAGTGAGCGAGAAGGTGTGAGGGGTGTTTGAATGTTGTCTTCATCTCCACTTACAATGGAAACATCTTCAGAGTTGGTAGACACGTACAAAATGCCAGCGATGCTATGTTTCTTACGGTGGCGCAGCATGCTATGTTTCAGAGTAAAGCGCCTTCGACAGATGTCACATGAGAAGGGTCGCTCACCTGTGTGTGTGCGCATGTGTCGCCGCAAATCTTCAGCGGACCAGAATCGACGCAGGCAGAATGCACACATTACCTGTTGACAAAAAATATATTTAGAGCCATATCTATAAGCGACATTTGGAGTTCAATCAACCTGAACCAATTACTATTTTATATCCTGGGCAAATGGTTGACTCTTTGGACCAAACTATATAAAAGGCACTAAGTACTTTATTGTATTTCAAAGATATAATGGAATTAGTATGAGTCAGACCAGTGGCTGCATGGACCAAAACAATACGACTCAAATTGAATGTTTCACAAAATATATTGAAAATAAAGTCATGTTTAGTGTAGAAAACATCAGATTAGTAAATATTAAAAGCCAAACACAATTCTGCAGGATAACAGGTTTTAAAAATAATTCTCAATACATCCACAGTTTTACTTCTTTTGAAATGGAAGTTCTTATTGTTTGACATTATGTGCCTTTATATCATTCTTAATTATTACTTTATTAACTCTTTCTTCTCTCCACTTTTGTGCTATGCCAAAAAAATACAAATTAATTATAAATAACAAAGGCTGATAAATGATGGACAGGACAAAGCCAGCAGAGGGCCTTTGGTCACAAACCATTAGCCCACGGCCACTCTATCACTATATTTATTTGTTGGACAGGACAAAGCCAGCAGAGGGCCTTTGGTCACAAACCATTAGCCCACGGCCACTCTATCACTATATTTATTTGTTGGACAGGACAAAGCCAGCAGAGGGCCTTTGGTCACAAACCATTAGCCCACGGCCACTCTATCCCTATATTTATTTGTTGGACAGGACAAAGCCAGCAGAGGGCCTTTGGTCACAAACCATTAGCCCACGGCCACTCTATCACTATATTTATTTGTTGGACAGGACAAAGCCAGCAGAGGGCCTTTGGTCACAAACCATTAGCCCACGGCCACTCTATCACTATATTTATTTGTTGGACAGGACAAAGCCAGCAGAGGGCCTTTGGTCACAAACCATTAGCCCACGGCCACTCTATCACTATATTTATTTGTTGGACAGGACAAAGCCAGCAGAGGGCCTTTGGTCACAAACCATTAGCCCACGGCCACTCTATCACTATATTTATTTGTTCTTTCGTGTGAATAATTTTATCTTGCCCAATCAGCGGTGCTGTCCATGCCGATTGTCAAAACATTAAGACAAGAATAGAGTCCAGTTCTAAAAACATTGTTTGAATTCTTTTTTTATCTTTGTAAGATCTCAAAAATGGCTAAAGTGTAAATTTTTTATTTTAACGCTGTATCCTTACAAAATCTTGTTGTTTTTAGGTTTGCTTGTAGCACACACCGTAGAATATACCTACCAAAAAGTTGTATGACTATGAATGCATTTCTGTTTTTCTGAAAAAATGGAATGTTATCCTTAATTTTTTTTAACTCCACTTCCCCCTTATGTTATAAGAAAGAGTTTGAAAATACAGTTTTGGCACCGCTGTAGACGTTATTATGCCATCAAGCAAATATTTAAGTCATATTTTGTCGTTTGAACACCAAGCAAAAATAATTATTTAAGTAGTAATCTAAACAAAGAAATGTTTTACAGAACTTATGGTAAGTAAGTAGCAAAGACTTAGTGTCAAGGTAGACTATGAGACTAAATCTCCCCAAACATTCTACTGGAGAGTTGACAAAATAAAGAGCAAGGACTTGAAAAAACATTATTTTCGCTTTCACTTCCCTTATTGAGACTAATCATAGAAAGTCAATTTGTTTCTAATGTTGTCCTCATTCATTACTTTAAGACTTGTGCCCCTCCAGCCCTACTACAGAAGTATTACTAAGTATTACTATTATAACAGTGCAACCTGGAGGTCCTGACACGTCACTGTGTCAAACAAGAGTTCTTTCCAGGATACTGGCGGTTAAACCCGATTGAAAACGCACACGGAATAATCAATGTTTTGATTATTAAAAATAAAACATATACATTGATATAATTAACTTAACTACAACTAAACAAGTGACTGAATTAAATAATAAGAGTAATATTTAAGTCTGTAAAATTAATAATCTAATAAGAAAACATGAATAACATTAAATTAAATAAACACATGATAACTATTCAAATATTAAAAGTAGTCACAAAACTGTTCATTACTAACATAGTTCACAACAATGTCTAATCACCCATGTAGTCCCCGTGCAACGACACACTGTGCTGACCCGTGCTACGTAAACTCTGGATTCAATGATCCTCTCCTGGGTACGTTGACCCACTTGCTAGACACGCTGGCATATTTGTTGATCGCACTGCCCACTCCCAGGCACGCTAGTCCAGACGCGGTGGTCCTCTCACTCGGCTAACATCAACTCTGAATGAGAATCCTCTGGCTATCATCGACCAAGTATATATATAGATCACAGTCAGAGTCTAGAAATATCAATTTCCAGAATATAGTACTTGGTTTGAAGAAAGTGAACCCAGACTCCTCTATACGCGCAACTTCTCCCCCAAAAAGTCTCCCCCCTGCCCCACTATAAGTCCCTTGTTAGTCAGGTTTACCAAACTACCTGTTAGACAAGGGTGGAGCGAGAGAAAATGAAGAACAATAGAAGTTGCAGGCTTAGTGGTCAGCACAGTCGAACACTAATCTTGTTAGGGCCAGTCTTATGACTCCTGGATAAATATTAATCTGGCAGATAAATATTTCGATCTGGTGGATAAGTTAAAATTGCATCTTATGACTGCCACATAGCATTAATCTGCCAGATAAAATGTAAATATCCATCACATTCTTATCGGGAGGTTTAAGTACTTGATAGCTTTTATCTGAAAGTTAAAATGGGTGATGCCATAGTGACGCGTTGTTATTAATGAAGTTTCGCCAATCAGAATTGGTTTTTAGGTTAAAATCTTGGCTCACGTATTTAGTAGGCACAGGCCCAGGCTTTAACTATATATAAAGTTATAACATTTAATTCACACTTTTATATAAACTGACAAGCTATTTGTAGAGTTATATTTATATAAGAACAAATTATCAAAATATGAGTACAATAAATGAAATTTTATAAATGTTGTACCCAACTATTGAGCATATTTTGCAGACACCGAAATTAGTACTTGCAAGACATCTTAGCTTCTGCGCCCACGTGACGCCATCTGTTTACTCGTACTCGTTAGGCCACCATTATTTAACAAATGTTGAGCGCGGTAGCTAATAGACAGGTTGTACACAAGCACACACCAGTAAAAACAGTACTAACCTTGCGTTTTATGCAAAAAATATATTTATCCTACCGATAACTATCCTGCAGATAAATTCAGTTCATAATACGCATAAAATATTAAAGTGGCTGATAACCTTTATCTGGTAGTTAACTTTAACCTCCCGATAGCAATATTTATGCGGTTGTCACAATACTGGCCCTTACCCTACCAACCTCTTCAACAGAGATTTTCATTAAATCTTTTTTTAACTCAATAAAGACTGAACATGGTGCTAAGATTGTAAAGGCGCATCACAAGTTTTTTAAGGAAAAATTCATAGTTAAGAAAATTGAGCACTAAGACAGTTGAGGCATTTAGAAGAAAACCCAGCTTTTTCTAAACAGAAGGTAAAATCGATAGACAACAGATGGTAATCCTACATTAATTAGTCCCACCTCAACATTTCCAACATCTTCCATCACTCACGTTGTTATTGAGCCTAAGGTATTCCAGAGAAAACCCAGAGGTTTACGGTAGATCTCTAAACGACGGTCGGTAAAAAAGAAAACTCATCAATTTCAAAACATTTTGTGAACCGCAGGGCAGTCCTTTCCTATAAAAATAAAAATGGAAAACCTACCACCTTTGCGAACTAGTTCAACACCTGACCCCATAATGCTAATATTATTAAAAACAGTGATGCAATCATTAATTTCACCTAATCAACGTCTTACCTAAATACCACACCCTTAACGGTGAATGACTCTCCCACCTCTCTACCCTGACAAGGTACGACTCCCGCCTACCATCTTCCTCCCTAGTCAAAGATAGTCGTCGGTATTTTCTCTCTATACAGATATTAACCTGACAGGAATTGTATATTATCTGGCAACACCTCCTGTCAGTATGTAAGGGACATTGTCTGCACTGAACCTGGCTTCATAAACATGACAACTTCAAAGCCGATGTTCAAATAACACCCTTCCATCTTCCATAAACTTACAAATATTTATCAACTTGAGCTGACATCAAGTATACACATTTTAAATGATGAGACTCTACCATTTAGCGATGAAACCTTACTCATTAAGCATGCAATGTAAACTTTGATTATGAACCATCCAATCGATGAATATGTTACAAATAAGTATAAAAATCAAGGCCGTAGCCAGGTTTTATTTGGGGGTTCAAACCCCCCTCACCAAAATTTTATGAACAAAATATATTTGGTTTTATTTATGGTTTAAACAATATCAAAATTAAGACACAGTACAAATTAGGGGGCTGTGTTACCATAAAAATCACTTCTAGAGGTGTTTAATAATTATAATTTTTTCTAGTCTTCGGCAGTTATTGTGTTATGCTGCCAAAAGAAACATTTCAGATAGCTTCTGGAGGTGTTTATCATTTATAATTTTTTCTAGCTTCTGACAATAGGGGGATATGCCCACCAAACCCACCCTGAAATTATTGGCTGGCTACGGCCTTGATAAAAATATATAAATGTAATCAATTTCGTTTGGAGTAGAAAACCATTTCATAATATCTCCAATGATCCTCGTGCATAAACTATAAACAATAATCACATTTACCCTTCATCTTGGTGGAAGAATGGACTAAAGTCAAGTAAAGGAAATTAATCAAGATTTGCTTAAAGTAAACACTTTTCCAGACTTTCTCCATTGATCCTTAAGTATATTTTTTATCCCTAAATATTTTTCACCTCTCATCTTGTAAGAATTATGATTAAGCAAAATATATACTATCGACCAAATGTGTAAGCTATAGGGTGTAGGAACAAAAGATACTATCTAAAACATAACTTTCTCTCCTTACCCCTCTTTTACTCTCCTGTCTCTGAACAACAACCGGAAAACCACCTGACGTCATGTTACCCCAACATCTTGACGCTAAGCATCTTGACCTTTTAGCGTTGATTCACTTGTTGTAATCTTTAATACTAATAGCTTTAAGTAAATGCTGATGCAGATGAACTAAGTATATTTTCTAAACGATAATATCCTTAACTTTATATTTTAGAGAGCTCACTCCCAATATTCTTTGGTGGCTAGCCCACGCCCTAACGCTCAGGTCCATAACGATAAAAGGTTCATTCTTACTCTAATAGTGTACACTCCTCATCCTTGAAGATAAAACAAATGGCTTCACCTTTTAACTATGCATGCTTTCTACCACACCTTCCCATCGGAGAAAGGACACTCCACAAAGTGGAACAGTTTCGGATAAGTTTACCAACCTCCTGATGAAGTTATACACAATACAACACAAATGTTAGAGAGGTATGCTCGTCCAGATAAATTCTTGCAAGCATTTGAAAATGTATATCTTCTCTCTGGATTCCTCCCTCTCCTGGCAACTACTGGCTGCATCATGCATTTGATGATCCGACACTTATCAAAGCCACTAAACATACATTGGATCCTAGTTCATTGATCATATCATGCATCCTACAATATTTAATCACTATTCACTCATCATACTTAAAAGACAATCATATTTCTTTAGTCACGTTCATACCTCACACTCAATCTTAGCTCCATGCCACATTTCGACTCGATTATATCCGTATTTGATAATTACGTAATATATGATTGCTGATCAGAGCTCTACATTATACCTGAACAAAATTAATTCATTTATCTGAACTCTGCTTTATACTGTCTTAGACGGACATGCGGCAGTGGACCTAAAATTATAAGACCTAAAGTCACAACTCCTAAACTAAATTTCTTAACTTCATAACACCTAACTTTATAAGACCTAATTTTATAAGACCTAACTTCATAGCACCTAATTTTATAACTCCTAATTTTACTAGACCTAAAAGCACTGGACCTAAAATTCATTTTTCATCGATTACTTTAAAATATCTTTAACTGTTCAAACAGGCAGTGGACCTAAAGGCACAAGACCTAATTTTATAAGACCTAATTTCATAAGACCTAACTTCACTGGACCTAATTTTATAAGACCTAATCCCACAAGACCTAATCTCACAAGCCAACAAGCACAAGACCTAACCTCACAAGACCTAAATTCATAAGACCTAAATTTATATGGCATGCCGGCATAAGTCTTAAAACTATATTCTTTTTAACACAATGATAGGAACACAGACAAAGGCGTCAGTTTTGTCTTGTCTAATTTTCTGAGGAATGGGAGGTCGTAGTTTAAATCCTGCTGGGTGTATTTCTCTCGTCATATAAAACATACCATTATCGATAAAGTGGTTTTAATAAACACGGCCAAAACGCTTGGAATGTGGAATAATGTCAAGCTCATCTAATCTAGTTTTCCACTGACAAGGAAGTTGGGATTAGAATCTCGGCCGAGCGTACCGAGGTATTTTTCCTAGAGGATTCCTCACTCTCTTTTCAAGCAAATATGGGAACATTTCCCCTAAATTCTTCCTTTCTCGGTCACTTTAAAAAAGTTAAATTAAATGCGGATAGTTCGAATGAGACGTAAGATGAAAATCTCTGGCAGGCAGGATTGCCTCACTGTTAATAATCTCGACTGACGTGGACAGCTTTTATTTAGGAAGTATTCGTCTATCCTTTACAGGTATGCTAGAAGTGTTTTTCCACTTATTTGTTTACTCATTCTCTCTTCACGTATTTCACCGTATTTAAAATAAAAAGATATTAAAAATGTATTGTGGAGATATAATTATTATTAACTAAAATAAAATTTAACTGTGCAATAATCGTGGTCCAAATTTTTGTCACCCGTATCATGTATTTACTAGCACGCTCAGGCTATCCACATTTTTTCACAATGGTGTAAGAAAGAGAAATGTACAATTTAGAGGATATGTACTCTCATTTTCCTGGAGGAAAACTCAGAAACCATTTATTAAAACTCACCCTCACTTGACTGGAATTTGAACCGGGTCTCGCCATCATCAAAAATTCAGTCTATTCTCTGAATCATTCGATCACCGATGTGGACTAAAGTGCAGTTATTGAGGGGAAAAAACCAAATATCATTATTGGATGCTTGTATTTTATCAGCTTCATCTAATGGCATATGGCATTAGAAAACTTCACTTAATTGTTGAGTCAATCAATGAGTAATTCTTATTAAAACACATATTATATACTATTATATTTTAACCGATGAAAGTCGAAAGTCTTTAGAGCCGCAACAATCACATAAATAGGTAGCCTATATAAATACTATTTATAAAATGTGAGTTTATTTTATTGAAAGCCAAAGTATGTTAACATTAGGGCCTAATATATTAATTACCCTAATTAATCACTTAGGAAAATTCAAAATGGCCTCCAAAATACCTTACAACGTTATGTGGAAATCAGAGCTGGCCGCCACCAAAATCAAAGATGGCCACTCCTATACCTTATAAGCATAGCTGGAGCCCATTGATCTCTATATTATAACTGGATGGACATCTGCGGCTAAAATTTTTGAGCTGTCATTTGTACAACATTGTGTAAGAGAGTAGGAAACATTCGGGTATCTCTTTCTCTCTTATACACATACAAGGCAATGTGGCATTTAAACATAATTCGTTAATTTTATTGAATTTAGGAGATATATCAATGTATGATTAGTTAAACGAAATAAATGGGTTAGTAAAAGGTTTGAAGGGCATAACTAATTTCAACACTCATGACTTGTTTCTTTAAATAAGTTGATTTAGGCTAAAATAGTAATATTTCCTACATGCCTATACGCTAAATGATCGTTTGAACGTAAGACTTCTACACAAAATTTTGTAGCTCGAACAAAATTAGCCTGGTTTTTAGCAAATATTTCATTATAGTTATCTAACATTAAATATAATATGGCTTTTGAAAGCAAAAGGCAATACACGCTAAGAGCCAACTTAATAATATTATAATATAGTAATACTTCGTATAAACCTCTAGCCTAAATGATAATTTGAATACAAAACTACTACACAAAGTTTGTCATTTAAACGAACGTAAGTAAGTTTGAAGCTACCTTTTTTCATTTTAGATATCGAACTCTAAACATAATATTGTTTCTGAAACCAATATATTAGCTAATAACCAATTTTAAACATACTGTAATCTTGGCAGAATGTAAACCACATTGGCTTTAGCTACTTATTTTAATATATCAAAGATTTTATTCTTATTTGTACAATGTCACATTTAAAATTGAATAATTGTATATCCTCTAATGTAAATGTGTCTTCAGTCAAGTGGGGTATAAACAAACTTTTATTCACGAGAGACACGTTTTGCTCAAGAACATTAAAAGAAACCGTTAAATTTGTCCTCTAGCTAGCAAGCAGACGACAAACTTGGTGTCACGATTTGGTGCGTTGCAAGGGGTGTGTTAGAGAGAAATGCGCCATGGATTATTATTATGATTACTATTATTAGCCATCTTAATTTTGTTTTACATGTCTTTCTTTACAATTTTATAAAGGAGCTAAAACTTAGCTTTGTTCGAGAATATTCAGTTCATCTTGACGAATATGAAGCATACAGTTTTTCTAAGCACCGCAGGATTGTTTACGATAACTGCATTATTGATAAGGTCGTAACATATCAATGACAATGTGGGTAATAAACCTATTTATATAAAAAAAATAATGCTGCATTATATTACCCAGCCAAAATATTGACACTTTTGAATCACTAAGGTAGAAATGAAGAAGGTATAATGTAGAGTAATTATCACTGTATTTGCATGGAGGTGGAGTGGGAAACCATAAAGGAAAATACACCTCAGTACACATAGGTAATATGCCAGAACGAGTTGGGTTTTGAAAAGTAAACACTCAACTCCAAGAAATGACTTATGGACTAGGGATAGAGTGAAAACCTCACTTCCGAGAAATGAATAGTGTGAAGCCACGCTTACACGAGGCCAGTTGATAGCAGGTTAGACGCGTCAATTTTCGAATTTGCCTGACAAATGGCCTCGTGTATACGCAGCTAAAGTAAAGAATGAGTGAGAAAAATTTTGCTCGGGACTGCACTTCTGTTTAATTTATCCTATCTAAGCCTTTTCTTGGTAATGAGTATTCACCCACACCTCTCACTTACTCATTTTCGTTCTTGTATACCGCCTATATAGCCAAGAATATCTCCTCAGCCTCTGACACTGTAAAACCATATCGAGACTGAAACTTTTTCGGAGGGATGGGGAAGGAGGAGGAGGAAAACTTTCTAAGGAGTCGGTATCATCTGGCTTACCGGTGAAGAAGATTTGGATTCGAGTCCCGGCTGGAATCACCCACTTAACTGGAAGGGATCTTTTATCCTTTTCCTAGGAATATGCTGGTATACTTCCGCTTGAATTACTTCCTGATACTTAAATAGGGAGATTCAGATACTTCTGGGGGGAATTTTTTTAATTAAAATGGTGGACATCGACGCCGCCTCCTTCCCTGGTGTTGCGACGTCCCCTCCCGACCTCTTCGTCCCTTATTAATTGCATTGATTAATTAACTACTTTAATTAATCGCTTTGAACAATTCAAAATAGCCACCAAAATACCTTAAAACGTTATGTGGAAATCCAAGATGGTCGCTAAAAATCCTTACAACTTTATATGAAAATCCAAAAGGACCGCCCTATACCTTATAACGTGATGTGGAAATTCTAGATGGCCGCCACAAAAATTAAAGCTCGCCACCCCTATAACTTATAAGTAGAGGGGGATACAGAACCCTAAAGCCCATCAACGCGACCTCATGATGACAAATTCCGTACGCCCAGCAACGAATTTACATTCTTTCTCCAGGTGAATGCTGATGCACTTGACATATTCTGAATACCTCCTCTACACCACATCCTCAACAACCTAACTCCACAGTGGTAAATTACCCACGTTTCCTCGTAAGGTTATGACATTTCTTCCCTTTGACTTAACTTTTTCTCCCTGACAAACTCATTTTTGCTGCAAAATTCCCTTTTTGATACTATTAACATTATTTTTGACAGGTATTGCCCCCTGAACCTAAGAGCCCACAATGGTAGTTACCCTTGACGCTATGAAACCTCCTCCAAAATGACGTCCCGACGCCCCCAAAACCCGGACCTCATAACGGTAATTTACCCTCAACGTCTGGACGCCCCATGAACACGACACCCGCGGCACTCCCAATAACTCGAACCCATAGCTGTAAATACCTGGCGCCCGTTGCTCCTAGAAACTCGAGCCCATATCAATAACTTCTCATCCTGACCCCCTCTCTCCCAACCAGAACAGGTATCGACAGCTGTCCACCCCCTTTCCTATAACCCCTTGCTCCATAACCTCTATTCTCTAACCCGCACGACAATTTAGAGATGGCGGCATGGGATTAAAAATAGAAATAAAATCTTATTAAAATATAATTAAAGTTATATTTAACCTTATAGTGTGATGTGGAGAATAACAATGGATCCCTACCCCACCCCCTTTTTGTACTCAGCCTATGCAGGTCCCGATATGCACCCTCAACCCAAGGTTATATAGCCCTCAAGGCAAGGTAGTTGGTTCTAAAATCTAGGAGGTGATGAATTATTTTAATGTTTTTTAATGTTGTTTATTTGATGGTCACGATGGGCCTGAATATTTTTGATGATATGGAAGTTATAATTTATTACACCTAGCCTTATAAGACCTAACGGCACAAGACCTAACGGCACAAGACCTAACGGCACAAGACCTAAATGCTACAAGAACTAAACCCCATAAGACCTAAATTTATAAGAGCTAATTTTATAAGACCTAACTTCATAGCACCTAATTTTATAACTCCTAACTTTACTAGACCTAAAAGCACTGGACCTAAAATTCATTTTTCATCGATTACTTTAAAATGTCTTTAACTGTTCAAACAGGCAGTGGACCTAAAGGCACAAGACCTAATTTTATAAGACCTAATTTCATAAGACCTAACTTCACTGGACCTAATTTTATAAGACCTAAAGTCATAGCTCCTAAACTTTAGGTCTTGTGAAATTAGGTCCACTGCATGTCATCCTCTTAGACTTGATTAGACATTTACATCATACTTATACATATACTTAGTCTAATGATACTTACACTATATTAATTATTGATCAAAGCTGTGCTTCATGCTTTCATAACATTTGATCAAAGATTAAAGCTCTACTTCTTACTTAAGATCAGATCATAAGCGTGAATGATACCCACATTATAAATAATGATTGACCAAAGGCGTACTTCATGCTGTAACAGGATTTTACCATTTATTTGAGCCCTGTCTTATACCTAGAGATAATTTAATAACTGTTCAGACCCCTAAATGATACTTAAATGACATTTGATATATATTCTGCTCCATGATTTTTACTTATAAAATAAAAATCTGCCCTAGGCCTTAAATAATACCCAAACTCTAACATCAAGATCTCCATTACTTCTGCTACAGGGTTAACTTCGTGAATCTAGCGATGAAATGATTTAACTATTAGTGGAACCACCAAACTACAAAAAAGTTTCTTCCATTAGTTTCTATCGTTAATCTTATCGGTGCACTAGATTTGTTTCAAGGCTTTTAAGTGGCTTAATTTGACCAAAATATAAGCAAGTTATTACAACGTCTATGGAGCTGTTCTGAAAACAAATAAAGGCAAACCTTAATTGGTCCAATAACATCACGTCAGGTAAGGCTATTTGCTACCTTTTATTATGTATGTATATATATATATAAAATTTATATGCATATATATATATAATGTATATATAATTTATATATATTTTTTTTCTTTCTTAAATGTCTGTCGAAAATAAGTAAAATAATAACTACCCATTGCAGAAGATAAGTAAATGTAATCTCACTTTAATAATAACAATCGACTTTAAAATCATGAGGAAATGTTTACCGTTGTTAATGTGGACGTTATGTTTATTAACTGGAAGGCAGACCTCGCGTTAACTTTACTGGACATTAGCGTAACGGAACATTTTAGAAACAAAATTAATTGTTGTTATCACTTAACCTTATGTTAAGCCCTAATGAATAAACTAACGTGACATTGTAAGATCGGGCCTAATAAGTTTGGTTCATTATGACAGGAAGGAACTATGACATTAACAATAAAAGTAAACAAATATATATATATGTTTATAGCTATAATTTTTTTAAATGGCTTATTTGTATAGCTTGACATCTAAAACTCACCTTTCTGTTAGCATAGTCTGGAAACTTTCCTCTGAGCTGTTCCAGATTTTCTTCACCTCCATTCCCTTCTTCCTGTGACGTGATGTGACTATTCCCATTATTCTCCTCATGTGTAGATACTTCCAGTGCTCCTTTAGTCACAAGTAGATCAAACTCTGTAGGGTGATGTTCCCGGATATGATCCAAAGCTTCCTGCCTTTCCGCGTAACTCCCTTCACACAAGTGGCATTTAAAAGGTAGCTCCGATGATGTGGTTGACCCATGAATTTCGAGCGCTATTAAAGTCTTTGGCACAACAATATCGTGTGTAGCTCCAAGTGAAGGAATGTTAGTTCTCAGATCTATTGCAGGATGACCAAGCATGCTCTCAATGTCACCTTCACCAATCTCAGTGATTCTGTTTAAGGGATTAGGATAGGTCAACCTTTCATCTGATACATCTTCATTTCCACTATCATGGCTATCATCTCCAGCACCACGACTATCAATTGTTCTGGTTGTTTGTTGATAGGTCTCATCCCCAGAGGAACATGTGTTCCTAGTGGTAGCTGCTGCAGGACTTGTCGGGCAAGAGTGGCTGCTATGTTTGGTGGTGACGTGTTTCTTCAAGTTGCTCTGCGTCGAGAACGTAGAGCTTGGACAGAAGTTGCACTTGAAGGGCCTCTCTGGAACGTTTCTCATCGTATAGCTTGGATTTGATGCTCCTGTTGGGGCACCGTTTCCTTGAGATGTCTCATTACCATTGTTACTCTTGTTAGAAGATGTGGCTGATGTGCTGCCATGTTTTCTGAGCAAATGACGGTCACAGTTTGACTTTGTGGTGAACAGCAGTGGACAATGTGGACACTTATATGGCTTTTGTCCTGTATGTGTCAAGACATGTCGCCGCAAAGATGAGGACCACGGAAATTTGCGAAGGCAGTATGGGCACGCAACTCTATTAGGAGCAAGGGAGTACGCACTCTTCTTTTTTTCTGTACCTGGATTTATATCTGACTCGGATCTAAAACAAATTAAGATAGAATAAATAGTTTTTTAGATACCATTTTTAAATGATATATTTAGGGGGTAAACCTATCTCAAATTCTACACAAAACATAAACTTTAAGTAAACTACTCTAAAGTATATTTCCCCCGTAAAAACAAACATATAATCTTGTTAGTTACAAAAAGTACTCTTCTGAAATAATCTTTTAATTAATTGTTTAAATTATCTTTAAGAATTTCATTTTTAAAAATAATTTATTTCAACAAACCCTAAAGTTATTTATATATGTAAAAATAAAAAATATATTCTTAAAAATCATGATAAACTATTCCAGATGCCCATTTTCAACTAAATCTAAAAGGCCATTTTTGAAAAACTTCAAACTGTCTAAAATTTGTCCTAAGTATACTTATCAATGAATCATTTTATTAAAAAAATATTATTTTATTAATCATGTAAAATAGTTCATAGATACCCATTGTTAACCGAATAGTTTAAACTATTTTAAACATTTCCAATTTTATTAAATATTAGTCAGTAAATCACAACTATATGATTTTAAATACATTGTAAAAAACTTACCAAAAAGACGTTGTGAGCCAAATTGCTCAATATATTATTTAAATATCTTAAATTAGTAAAAAATCAGTCATCAATAAACTACCTTTGAACCAAATTGTTCCCGAAAAAACGATATTATACATTTCTAATTGTACAAGAGGATCTGGTGGTCTAGAAGTAGTGTGTTGCACGTCTTTGTAAAGGGCCCGGGGTTCATATCCTGATCCAAGCACAGATTTATCTGATTACCCAACCCTTCCTTGATTTCTGTAAGAGTTTGTGCTTTGTGAATGTATAGAATGTCAGGCCCCCACCGTGGTTCGGAGCCGACGTTAAACTACAGGTCCCCTCTGCTTTCCACCAACATCATTCCCACGTATCATCCTACCATCTGGGGATAGTGGAATTCGCCTTAATGGTGCCCAACCTCAGAAATGAATTCCTCCATACTCCAGGAAAGTAGAGATAAGATAAGGTTGAATGGTCTAGATCTAGAGAATTAGCCTCATCCACATTTAAATTCTTGATGTCAAAAATTTACAGGATTTTGAAAAACCATTAATTTAAGAAGTACCATTAATTTAAGAGTTAATGTAAAAAAAAGCAACTTATAGCTATATAACATCTAAATATAAAGTTTGAACTAAAGCCCAGGAAAAAATGGAAATATTTAAAAATAATTAAGATCAAATTTGTAAAGTTATTAACCATAAACAAGTGAAATTTGTTAGAATTCTTAAAGTAAAATAAGTTAACTATAAAGAGCTTACCAATTGATTAAAAGTATGTTCGAATCAGCTAAATGAGTAGCAACTCTATGTAATATTTATCAACAGACAAATCGTTATTACAATACAGTAATTATAAATATCTTCTCTCTTTCTACCTAATAATTCTCAGATAAATGTTTTTAACACCTCACCTGTTTTCATCACTGCCCGAGTTGTTTCCTTCGCTATTGCTTCCAGCTACTAGTCCTTCTTCATCATCCTCACTAGCTTCCTCCCTTCCGTATTCTGTTCCTTCCTCTTCCCCATCACCATCTTGTGTTCCCTGGAAATACTGCTGGAATGCTTGATTCTGTGTAGTGGCATTGTCCAAAAGTCTTGATACACTTGCCAGATCCACTACTCCTTCATCCCTACTTCCATTCTGTTGTTCTTTGGTTTGTTCCCGTTTCTGGTTACCTTCTTCATTCCCTTCTTCAACTTCACCCTTTTCTTCATCAATCACCAATCCATCATTTTCATCCTCTTCATCCATGTCACCACTTGCCTCACATTTTATGCCAGGTACCTCTCCTAGAGGTACTTCAGGAGGCTGGTGTAGTTTTGATTTTAACTGCTGAGCTATCGCAAACCTTACTTCCTCAGAAATAAAAGCTATATTATTTAAATTGTTGATAGCACCAACACTAGGTATATCTTTGGTTTTGTGAATATTATCCAACACTTCCTCGGTGTAGGATTCTTCTATCTTTGGCATCTTTTCACCACCCCTCCATTCAAGTAAAGGCATGGATCTATAATCTGTTGGGTCACTTGAAACAACATTTATAGATAAATGAGATCCTTTTGATGAAGTTTGACTGAAACTATCTCGTGAACTCCTAGAGTCTTGAGACTGCTGGTTGACAGAGGTCGGCACTGCTGCTGGATGACTTCTGCGTCCAACAGATCCAGAACTGTTTCTCTGACGTTGGCTCCAGAACTGAGGATGTTGTTGTTTTATGTGCCTCTCCATATTAGAGCGAAGAGTGAATCGTGCAGAACAATGTTCACATGCAAATGGCCTCTCAGTTCGATACCTTCTCTGCTTCTGTTTTGGCATTAAAACACCATTTTTTATAATCATTTTAACAGATGTGGAATCTCTTTCTCTATTAGTCTTTGGTAAAGGTGGTACTTTGGTAACATTTTTGTTTACATTGTTAGAAGTTTCTTTTAAATCATTACTTACTACTGGCCCTATATGATTGCTTTCTTCCAGTTTTATATCACCTTCAGGATGTTTCATTTTCAAATTCATGTTTCCTTTGGAAAAGTCTACAATAGCTTGTTGGTGGAAAGCTTGAAGTTTATTGGTTGCTGTCACTGGATCCAAAAGCTTACCTCCTGATGTAAGCTGTAAACCACGGATTAATTCTTTTTGGATCCGTTCCTTCATGTCCGCAAGCTCATGAATGTTTGTATTTGAGAAGAGGGAATGAGGTGGGGGAGGCATCAAATAATGGTGCAAAGGGAAAGATTGTGATGGAAAATGGAAACCATTGTTATTGAGATAAATAGGGTTTAGATGCGAGCTTCCTGTGTAAAGTCCCCCTGTTTTCATCTCGATTTTTGGGACCGTATTTGGACCTGGGCTTGGAGGTGGACTAATTTTATGATTTAAATTGTTGTACAATTCTTGAGCAGTACTATGATTTTTATTAATGTTAGCATAGTGTTGGGATTTTCGAGATGAAATAAATAGAGATTTCTTTGAGAGTTTATTGTTGTTATTGTATTCAGGATTGTGTTTCATAGACTTTTTGGACAAATCTTGTGGTTCAAAATCATCATTAATATTTGTGACAATGTCAGGTGGTTTTTCATTTGCCTTCTTCTTACTCAAGTCCAGGGCATCCATACTGAGATCTAATGGAGCGTTCATATCAACATCGCTGGAATAAGAACTTTCCAAATTGTTTGTAATAGTTGATGGAATTATAGTCTCAATGGGATCTTCCAATGTTCTTTGGTTATTAATAGGTAATTTGGTTAGAATGTTGTTAGTATGACTGTAGTTAAAGTTATTTTTGGTAATAATGACTAGGACATTTGAATTTTCAGCTGTATGATTGTCTTCACGATCAGATTGATCATCGTTACTATCAGTTTCAATATCATTAACTTCATCAACCTGGTTGTCTCTGAAATGAGTCATTGTTGCAACTTCATGAGTTTCCCATGGACGAATCTGTTTGATGTTAGAATCAGATATATTTGTTATAGGGACTAGAGTTTTTGGTAGAGAATTATTAGAAAATGTTGGGGTATGATTTATTTCTTCATTGTGATCATCCAAGATAGGTTTTCCTATAGTATTAGGTTCATTATCAGTAAATGAGAGTTTATTTGAAATTTCATGCAAATTTGCTAGACCATCTTTTTGATGTTCCTCTGTAAAGCTTTGGTTAGAGAGATCCATGTTGTTGGTTTCATCAGTTGACAAGTTGGTGCTGAAAACTAAAGATCTCTTAACATCTTCTCGAGTGGTTAGCTTTGGCTGAATTTCAGGGTCATTTATAGGATCTTCTGAAGGATGATATATAATAGAATTTTTTACATCATCTCGAGAAAGTTTTGAGTGCCTGTTACGCAAATGCCTTTCACAATTTGCCTTGGTAGTAAATGCGTAATTGCAGAGAGCACATTCATATGGTCGGTCCCCGTTATGAGTTCGCATGTGTCGCACTAGGATTCCTTTATCGATGTTGGAATATGGGCACATGTTACATCGATACAGTCCTGAGCTGGCTGTGAGATGAACTCTATTATGACCTTTGAGAGCACGCAGATTTGGAAACACGAGAGTACATACACGACATGGAAATTCCCCTTTTAATTTCATTTTACGAAACTCTGATGCAAAACAATCCTGCTGTTCTTCTTCCCCTGTTCCTGAATCTGTGGCTTTTACTCCCGAATCTGGTGGTGTTATATCATTTCCATGGGGCTGTGGAGATTTTGATAAGTCATTAAGCAGCCCCCCTGCTGATGTGACAGATATAATGCTCTGAATATCTGCAAGATCTTTTCCAATCTCACACTTATTACCATTGGCAGAATTAAAGTAAGAATCATTTTCAAACCTATCTTCTTTACGGAAATCCTCTGAAGACAATGGTGATGATAAACACACTGATTTAGTCTGCAGATCTAAATGGGCAAAAAAATCTTCTCGTTTTTGTTCTTCTTCAGACTCACAATCTGAAGATTTTTCGTATCGTAAATGCTGCGTAGGTTTATTTTTGCTGCTCAGATCTGTTGGAGTATCACAATCACTTGATGGAAATTCATCTCCATGAAAACTATCAGGGTCATATGGGTGGTTGAAATCCACTTTTTCATATGAAGTCAAGCACGCCTGACGGTGAATGCTTAAGGCACTACCACACGGAAAAGCTCTCGCACACTTTTTGCATTGGAACTTATGAAAGGCACTAGTTGCTCTATGCATACTTTGTTCACACATTACTTTTGCAATGTATGGGAACTTTTCGCTCGAGAAGTCTACAAATGTTAGGTCTCTGAAACCCAAGACAGAGGATGCTCTATTAATATGTTTACTCTTCTTAACCCTTCCAATGTTGTGTTCTTCACTATTATCATGTTGGGCCATGAAACGATGAAGATTTAAAGCTCGATGATTTTTAAAAATTAAGTCACACTGATGACATGTAGCCTTATAATCAGGATGCCTTTCTTCAAGATGTGTCTCTAACACATATAGCGAAGCAAAATCAATTCGTTTACAAACAGGACATTGGAATTGTTGAACAAATTCATGTTGATGATATGTAACGGGGTTTACGTTCCTCCTCACAATTTCTTCTCCTTCATAATCAGGGGGTGTCAATAAATCAGAAGCCTTTCTCTTGATTCCATTTTCTACATGCAATTTTACTGATGATAATGGCTCAGAAAGTTTATTGGTGTTGTTGTTTGATTCGATAAGAAAACCATCACTATCAACTCTACGTCTCTTTGCAGGTCCAGCTTGAGAAGTGTCCAAGTGAGGACTTTTCCTAGGATTGTCAGATATGTTATTGCTTGATCCTCCACTATCAGAACTACCGTCACTCTCATAACTGGTGTATTCACATTTGGAATTCAAAACCAGATTATCCCCGGCATGGGAGGGATTATGGGTTCTCATATGCCTATGCATGTTTCCATTTGTTGTGAAAGCAACACCACAAGTCGTGCATTTAAATGGCCGCTCACCAGAGTGGACTAACACATGACGATCCAATGAACTGGATGAACTTAGCCCTTTGCCACAAATACGGCAAGTGTAGTTCTTTAAGCATGCGAGAGGATAAACTAATGACTCTGCATTATTGTTGTGTGAGCGAATGTGTAAAGTAAACTTATGCTGGGAAGATAGAACCGTGTCACAGATTGGGCAGGTAAACTTCATATCTGAATCATCCATTTGACTACTTTCACTATTTGGGGACAGGCAATCAAGAGAACCATATTCTACCATATCCAAGCTATCGCACTCTTTATAATTATCATTTTTTGCTTCAGTTATATCTTTAAGTATTTCATAACCTTTCTTGCTTAATGCTATGGATTCCTTACTAGCAACTTCAAACGGTTTGTTGTCTGTGCTGTCATTGGGTAGCTTTTCACATTCGTTGTCATGTTCTAAAATATCGATGTCTGATCCTCTGGATTTTCTTCCTGTGTCTTGTAGCTTCAAGGATTCTTGTTTTCTTACATATATCTTGTTATCAGTCGGAGAGGATTCTTGATGTATACTTTCATTTCCCATTACTGTTGAATCCATTGAAAAATCTATAAAACAGAACAGTTTATTTTCATATTTGGATTTTTATGGACAAAGTAATACAGATTTATTTGCATATACTTTATATTTAATCTAACATTTTTATAGTTTTTGTAGAAAGACCAGTGGTTTTTGCAAGCCAACTAACTGCTAAAATTCTTCAAAGTATAGCAATAAGACATTTTTACTGTCAGAAACTACTTAGGGCCACTTTAAGAATTAATAAAAATCTATCTTAACTAGGCTTAATATTGTTTAAGTTAGCAAGTAAATTGTATTATCTTTCATTTATAGCCTTCACACTCACACTAATAGCTGTGTGCCTATTATTTAAAAAACTAAATTAAATATATACTAGTAATTAACAAAGACGTATTAAACCGGTTACCATAGCACAAAAACTGTTTAAAATCAACAATAACAAGTGTTTCATTAAACAAAAATCAAGTAGGTATATAGCAAACAATACTTTTTTTTGTGAAACTAATTTGAATATTCTAGTGCATTTACGGACACATTCGAAGTTATTTTTATTGAAAGTGTATTAAATTATAGTTATTTAAAGAGTGAACCAGAAAAAACATAAAAAACAAACAAAAATCTGTTTAAAAAAAAAAGCAGAAGTAAAGTTGTTTTATTGTTTTTATGCTTTGTTTACAAGATTTTAACAACCAAGCATATGTGGGTGTCACAGTAACTAAGCAATGTGCTTGTTTATAACCAGGGAGCTGAACGGGATAATCCTACATTTCTCAACCACTTTAAAAAAAATACTATATGTAGCCTACGTAGCGTGTTCATATCTTATGAGATGAAAATTATTTTACCTACTGAATGTAATGTAGTTTCCTAAATTTGTATGATTTTGGTTAATTTTGGAACAAGAATATTAGGATATAATTGTCGTAGTATATAAATAGGCGTGTGAATATGTACATTTTGGTTTGTACCATAGCTAACTTATTTACTAACCCCCTTCGGGGCTGCATGGTCTACGTCACCACTCTTGCAGTAGACTAGACTGCTGATAATGAGGAGATCGAGGTTCAAATCTCGGGCGGGTGTAATGAGGGGATTTTCAACAATGGTTTTCCACTTCCCATACACACAAATGCAGGTACACTTCCTCCAAATATAGCCTTCATTATCCCTTAAACCATTAGCATAATTATTATATAAGAGTACAAGCCAAACGGGTACTAAGACATGGTATTAAAAATACAATAGGTTTAAAATAAAATTAAGTAAACTATTAATTTAACAAAAATAGATCAAATATTAAAAAAAACTTTTAGCTACAATTTAGTTGCTACTAACAACAGCATGTCTGGGACAAACAAAACACCCAAACCCAGAACCATTCATTTACTATTAAGTGAAACAGAAGAATAGTGATTTTATAATGACCGATTTTAGGCCTCGCAGGGAATGGAACTGGGACCTTTAGCTTAGTTTGAATACATGTGTGTTTCGTAATATAACTGTAGGTAATAAAAATAAAAATTAACATATTAATAAATCAGTTTAAAATTAGTAACAAAATGACATGCATAAGAGAGAGTTTGAGAGAGAGAGTTTGAGAGAGGGACTGTGAGAGAGTTTGAGAGAGGTACTGTAAGAGAGTGAGAGAGGTACTGTAAGAGAGTGAGAGAGGTACTGTAAGAGAGTGAGAGAGGTACTGTAAGAGAGTGAGAGAGGTACTGTAAGAGAGTATAAAAGAAGGACTGTAAACAAGTATGCGCTATTGTAAGAGGCCCCCTTTGGAAATAATGTTTCCCCCTTTAGATATTCTTAAATATAAGGTGGAAAGATTGCCTTCTATCAAACTCAAAATATCTTCTAGCTAGAGGGTCATCTGACCTCCATTGATCAAAGCACTTTGTTTCTGCTTACCGACCTCTTGAAGCCAAATAAGATATCGTTACCACAGAGAGAGAGTGATGTGAGTGAGTGGTGAGTGAGTGAGTGAGTGAGTGAGTGAGTGAGTGAGTGAGTGAGTGAGTGAGTGAGTGAGTGAGTGAGTGAGTGAGTGAGTGAGTGAGTGAGTGAGTGAGTGAGTGAGTGAGTGAGTGAGTGAGTGATGTGAGTGAGTGAGTGAGTGAGTGAGTGAGTGAGTGAGTGAGTGAGTGAGTGAGTGAGTGAGTGAGTGAGTGAGTGAGTGAGTGAGTGAGTGAGTGAGTGTGCACATGTAGAAACTAAATAAATAGGGGGACAGATGCTTTCAAAAACTCCCATTCATCAAGTTACGATTAAATTTGATTATGTTTTTACTATCACGTCCACCATATTGGATCTGTCATTTTTTTTATTTGGAATTTTAACTTCAGATTCTTGATCAACGAGCAAAAAACCCTCAGTATACCAATTTTCATATCCTATTTTGGCGACATTTTTTGGATTCCACCCCACTGACGAGATTACATTTTCTGTTAAGGGTTTGGTTGTTGTGTTGAGGTACATATAGGTTAATTTGTATTTGGTAGGTTAATTACATTGGTATTCACCTGTAAAGATAATGGAAAACCACTTTCCACTTTTCTGCTTAACCCTCATCCGCATAGCTAAAGATGTAGTGTCAAAGAGGCAATTCACCTGTATATTTAAATAGTTGGGTGAGCAACCGATGAGTAGATGAAAAGAAGGAAAATTGCAGCATCGTTTGTAGGGAAATTACCATAATGGAGTCCGAATGTGGTTCATGGTGAACTATAGATTAAAAAGGGGGTTAAGGTTTTAGCAAAATGAGTGAGGGATTACGGGGGGAAATGCAACATGCCATTCAAAAGTAATAAAAAATATAGTAATAACAAGGAAATGAGATTATCAAACCAGTTCAGTAATAGTATGATACCCTACCGCAAAAACTGGTGTGGCACGCACACAAAAGGAAAATAATTTATACATTTTATAACCTTACTATAAAATGTGGGGAATTGATGTCATAAATAAAGTTAGTATTATTAAAATGGGATACTGCCGCAAAAGGTGGTGTGACGGGGATATAAAGAGATAAAAGGGAATAAATTGCATAACCTTATAGGAGATGTGATAATTAAATAAGTTCAAATGCGGGGGTGGGTGATTTACTGCTATGGGGTTTGGTTACCACCTTGAAATTTGGTAGTCATCTTGAATTTCGACATTAAGCTGTAAGGCTTGTTGTCAGCCATCTTGGATTTACACATGTTGTGAGGTTTTTTGGCAGCCATTTTGAATTTAGAGCCTGTCGAGACTTGTTGGAACATTTCGTAATATGTCGGCGCCTTCATGAACTTGCAGCAAACCTGTTAATGGTGGCCATCCTGAAAGGCCAGTTTCCCCCTTTATTTTCTACTCCAGAGTGGAAAAAGTATCCCGACAGTTAAGGCGTTGTTGGACAACTTGGGATAGTATGTGGAAATTCACATAGACCTACTCTTGAGAAGTTTATATAAAACAATATTAATAAAACCGGTTATAACGCACGCATACCGACTACTTAAATGTTAGATAATAGATTTATTTTGTTTGTATTGTCCCTAGCCCCCTGACTTTAGGTTAAGTTGGAAGACATTGTGAACCAAGTATCTAAATGTACAGTGGTTCACTATAAGCTAAGTTGACTGTATATTGAGACAGTGACGCAACAAGCCTCGTGAGGAGACACCTTGCATGTATTCTTAGGAAGCGTATGAACCACGGGCGTATTTTTTTAAGAATCAAGTAGGTACGTCGATCTTAATGCACTATACCACGTGATTACTGGTGAAGTTAATCTCTTAACACAATATTAATCTGAACATTTCAAGCTTTGTATTAGTTAGGTACCGGTAAATCTTTAGGGTGAGCACATTATACATCCCCCCCCCCTCCATATCCATAGTGATTACCTATTCGGCTGGATAAAAATCTAAAAATATAGAAAGTGGAGAGTTGGTACTAACCAACGTTCTTTGTGAAACCCTAGTTCTTGGTATTTCGTGATTGCTGGTGCAGAAGGGTCCTAGATGAAGGACCAAGACGATCTTAAGCTCAGGAAAACTAGTGGATCTGCTCAATTTGTATTATATACATATTGCAGGACCTCACCTTTGACTACAATAGCTTGTCAAGTAAAGATAATAATGGTAAAACGCAAGAATCACACATTATTTTTAAAACTTAATGTTGTAAAATTAATCACCTTGAGTATGTATTGTTGAAGCAGGGGCAGGTGATGTTATTGAATGTTGCTGCATTGTTGCTGGTTTGGATGTAAACGTATCATAGTTGACTGCCTGGAACAAAGGTGACACAGTGAGAATATTAGACAACTACCACGTGATGATGAAAATACTTACTCTATCAGGTTGGTACCAAGGGCTCTTCAACCCTAAATTAATTATAGATACTTGTTGTAAATATTTGTGTGCCATTATAGACAGTTTGATTTGATTTTCCTGCAATTTTCAATACATAGAACTACACAGTATGTTTCACTGAAAGCGTGCAAAAATAAAACAGGACATAAGGGATGTTCTACCGAACATTTTTAGATGGGGAACGTGTGCTCTGCGAAGCCAGTTAAGGGAGATATGGGCCTAAGCATGCGAGGGAGAGCCTTAAGGCTATTTCGTATGGAGATATCTCAAATCACTTGTGTACACAGACTTGGACAATTAGTTGCCCAGATTGTCGTCGCCTGTGGTGTGATTCACAACACGCTTGGTGCGGCAGAATCTCGTAAGTCGATGTCATGCTTGCATTGGGGCTGGTGACCGTCATTTTGAGCAACTGTTGTGAGGTACAAAATGGCAGGTTTCCTCCCGTTTGTCAATGGCATGGTATAGTACAGCTGTACAGCGTACAGTACTACCTGTACGTAATGTTACAGTTAAAAGTAAATAAATTACATGTACATAAACCCGACATCAGTAACAGTGCTATACATGTTTAGGCCCATATCTCACTTAGCTGTCTTCGCAGACCACATGCTCCCTATCTCGAAATGTTCGGCAGAGCATCCCCTATGTCCTGTTTAGTTTTTGCACGCTTTCACTGAAACATTCTGTATATCTAAAGAGAGCTTGAGTGATTGACTCAAGTGAAGAGTACACATTGTTTAAGAACTGTTCATTATAAGAGTAACCACCGAAACTCTGGACAACTTGGTTCAGATCACAAGATCAAAGCGTGTGGGGTAACTTTTCTCCCTAATCGAGCTACTGATATATTTCAGACCTACATAACAGTTAGACAAACCAAGGTAAGCCAACATATGACAGCTCCATATAAAGAGAACCTGATGTCAAATGGAAGATGATGACCAAAAGGAACTTGTCCCGTTTGAGCTATACAAATTTTAATTGAACCAATGGATAAAAATGATATATATTGAGGGAAATAAGGCCGCATTTGTGGGGGTTAAGATTAGGAAACCATAACTCTCGGTATGCCCGGCCTGGATTCGAAATAAAACCTCCTTGTCAGTGGCAAACGCAAGCAAGAGAGCCTCAAGTTTAAACGTTGTAAATTACTGCGTGCTTGTGACGAGCAATGGTCACACTAAATACAGTAGCTTTTACTAAATACTTCATTTATTGATTACTTGTTCAATGTAAAGAATAAAAATATACATTATGTAAAAAATCTTGTTTTACTTGGGTCTATCCCTTATAGACCTTTTTAATTGGTAGTGATAATTAATCTCCAGAAGACTCCCACAGTTCCTTTGTTAAAATTAAAACCATTTAAAAAAATTATTAGGTACATTAATACAGAACAGTGTACCATACATAAATTTATGACCTTTGTTCCTCTTTATCATTTACACCCAAACATTCCGTTAATGCCTTAAAGGTGGGAAAAGGTCGGCGCGTAGAGGTTTTGCATATTTTTAAAATATTAAAAATCAATATTTTGACCTAACGGCTCGTCATATCATAAAAATAATGTGAACCTTTATTATATATCATAATAATGAATAGTGGACATTAAGACATGTTTTGATAAAAGGAGCTGTTTTCGAAACAAAGCCAAACAAAGGTTTTTCGATGACCCCATCCTAGCCACCAAGGGGTGATATCAGTTGTGTCCCGATAGTTTTTATAGAAGGTCAAAGTAGAGATAGTCTGAGCCAAATTGCATGCTGGTAATCAAATACAAAATACCTTCGATAATTCTTGGACTAAAAGAATGCACTTTTAGTGTGAGCCAAACTTTCATAAACCATCGGCTAACCCACATAGTGCAGCAAACACAGCAGGTACATCTGCTTAGCTCAGCAAAAATAGCAGGCACATCTACTTAGCTCAGCAAACATAGCAGGTACATCTACTTAGCTCAGCAAACATAGCAGGCAAGAGGTACAAATGAGGGATAGTTTTAAATCACTCACTGGTTGAGATCAGTTAGGTCCTAAAAATTTCAGGATATGCCTTGCAATCGCTAACAGGAAATGTGGAATATAGTGAGCTATCAGACTACATATGTTTAAAATTAGTGGCCCTAGGATGGTGTACCATTTTAGCATAGATTCAAAAGCGACACTAGGACAGAATGTTGGTTTCCGTGCAACATATACTTGTCGGGGTTAACCATCTCTATCATTCCAGCCAACTAAAGGTCAATGTGTGGATGGACCTTGGACATTCGGGTGATAACAGACACATATCACGTGACTAGCAAACCACATTAGTTCAGTACTGTGCAAGGCGTTGGAAGGCTGTGATTACCCGTCATCCTTCTTTGGGAAGGTAGAATTGAATTCACTTAACAAAGCTGAAGGGAGTAATTTTCATCTTAAAGGCTTAGTCAGATTCGGAGAGAATACTACTTTTGTTGATGATGACAATCTTGTAGAAGAGTATGTGTGTTCACTATAAGGCCAGGAAGGACTATCCTCTGTTAATGAGGCAAGGTTGACAGTTTCCATAAACAAATACAAACTGACCAATCCAAACATTCCATTGGATAAAATAAAGGTGTTGATGCAACCCTGCATCCACCCTGCAACGATATTCTGGTACAAAAATTGGCACGTTGCAACTATGTTGCATATTTCTGAAAATATGCACAACTACGAGATCCACCACAGAATATTAAACACATAGATCATGGCTGAAAGTAGATTAATGGAATCTATGAATCAGTATGGTTTACTGAGTCAGATTCCAACTATACTTTCAGAAACCAGGGTGATGATGATGATGATAGTGACAGCATAACTGACTATGATTCAGTTAATAACGATGACAGTGGTGATTAAGATGTAGATGAATAGTAACTTAACTTTAGTTTCACATTTACCACTTCTTGGTAGAGAGTAATGATGGCTGTGTGAAAACGCATCATCGTCCTGGTTTGAAAACTTGCTGAGTTAAAGGTACAAATTTGGATTTCTATTATACATATTTTAATTTTTGTGATGCAAGATTGCTATAATTTTTAAAACATAAATTCTCGATGTCAGTTGCTTCTATGTTTTTTGAAGTTTCTTTCTGTAAACTGCTTTTGTTGCTTACTAAAGATGGCAGCAGCCATTGAATGTCACTGTGTCATGATGGAGTAACAGTGCGCACCAGTATGCAAAAGTACCAAATGTTTTAATAATGTATGTAGCATTTATTTAATTTTGTTTTTATATTAATTCTACGTAAAAGAGTTTAAATATTAATGTGTGTGCGAGTAGCTATTTGTTTTGGTAAATTTGTTTTATTTTAAGTTATGTTTTCTCTGTGGTTATTTTTCTTTTGATATGATTTATATAAATGAATTTCTATTTTTAATGTGTTAAATACGACATGTGTTTTTCCATATAAACTTCAAATAGATCGTTCTGCTCAGCTGCGGTGATGTTAGAAGCAAGACAGAGTCAAGTTACTGCTTCAATTGGTATGAAACAAACATTTCGTTAGTGTTTGAAGATGAACTCTCCGGCAACATATCTGGGCAGGTACAAAGCATATTTTCATACGATAAATAAAAATAACTGGTTTATTATTGTCAATTAGTGGGCAATATGTTTTATAACATTACGCTCAGTACTCAAAGATGGCAGGCAGAGACTGGGTAGAAGTTTTTTTAAAAGGAATCCTAAATTGTCCTTGCAGAAAACATTTCAGACAGGGCTACGCCGTGCTATAGGGTTCAATCGTGTACAAGATGAAAGGTTCTATGACGATCTGCAAGAATCCTATGACAAATATAATTTCAGTCCAAATCCTAACATATAACATGGCCGAAAGTGGTTTCGGAATTGTTCCTAGTAGATCCCCTAAAATTATCTTAACAAAGGGTAAAAGAACAGTTAACAAAGTGGTGTGACAACCACGGATAATTTCGTGCCACCCTGTAATATATTTCCACGCAAGAGGCTCAAGCTGGATTTAATTTACGGGGCTCCACCAAGCTTAGTTGGCTTGACATCAGGCTCAGGGTTTAAAATAATAATCTTTTTCAAGATTGGTTAATGCTTTTTCAGTATAGCATTAAATTAAGCACGAGGCTGCGACTCCTAAAATGGTCCGTTTTGGCTGATCCCCCCCCCCCCCTCCCATATGTATTTCAGTCAAATGAACAAAGGGCAAGCTTGAGGAAGCAAGAAATTTTGGAAAATAATTTTCATGTCCTTTTCGGACCATCCTAATGTAGAGCGAAATTATTTAGTAAGTCCTTGTGTATAAATTTAACTTGCGGACTCTTACCCCTATGCCTGTGCACTCTTACCCCTATGCCTGTGCACTCTTACCCCTATGCCTGTGCACTCTTACCCCTATGCCTGTGCACTCTTACCCCTATGCCTGTGCACTCTTACCCCTATGCCTGTGCACTCTTACCCCTATGCATGTGCACTCTTACCCCGAAGGAAGGGGTAAGAATTCGCTCGTGCAGAGCTGTGAAAACCCGATAGTTTGAAATAGCTCATAAGTATATTTTTAAATTAATCTATCATAAAATATTTCCTAGGTAGGCCTATAGCCTTAAACCTTAATTTTTACAATCAAAATCTGTGAAACCGCAAACACTTGACTCTTGTTAATCTAAGGTTTTTCTGATATAAGTATATTATAAGGAATTAATTTATGTTTTATTTTACTCATGGGTCATATACAAAATTAATTTTCCGAAAATATGAACATTCTATATTTTGACCACTAAATTAAAAAATCCCCCAAACGCCCACAGCTAGCCCCGTTTTGTCTTCAAATCTGTTTTCTATATGCAAAGGGCTTTAACTAGCTACACTGCACAGTAACTTTTCAGAGGAAGTTTTTTTTTTCATAAAGAAACATGGATTATGCCCAAATGGGGTCAAAATAGGACAAAATTGCAATTTTGTCTTACGTGGGCATAATAAGACTGGTATTTTTGGAATCTGCACCTTTTTTTACATAGAAAATGGTTGTCAAAACAGATTTACTTAAAATTCCGATAAAGCCACCTATCTCCTGGAATAAATATATATTTTCAAAATGGCAATACATTTTTGTTCCGTATTTTAGTTGATAAGCCCTTAAACTTGTCGTCTAAAAGTTTTAGAGAATGTTTGTATTAATATCAAAATAGTTATATGACTGTTCTACATGTTTTCCGGTAATACTGATCGGCATTATGTGTTTATTAACTTAAGTTTTTTATTTAAGCCCCTTGGGGACTATCAGTTCACGGATAAGACCATTTGCACAAGTTACAGTAATTCATACACATTATTAAGAATCAAAAACAGTATATATATTTCACATTTAATATATTTTACCAATGAATCTTAATTTCATATATATTGGGCATTAGTTAATATTTGTGGGCAGTCGCAGACCCTTCTCTCTGGGATAATTAACATTTCCTGCGCTCAAGTAAAGCTTAGTTCTAAGAATTATTACAGTAAATAGATGAGATAATATTACATTTGAAATGAATGTGTCCCAGAAACATGCAACAAAGAAATACATTAAAAATAGTTGTATTTTTAGGACTAGCTTGGAACTTATAATTTAAATAGGTTTAGATTATATTTGTATTTTTTAAGTGTATTAAGACAATGAAAAGTGAGTTTCTGAGCCAACTACTTATCTCAAAGTTCAACTTAGAGCTACGAGTGACTATGTACATCAGCATACTACTTAGAGCTACGAGTGACTATGTACATCAGCATACTACTTAGAGCTACGAGTGACTATGTACATCAGCATACTACTTAGAGCTACGAGTGACTATGTACATCAGCATACTACTTAGAGCTACGAGTGACTATGTACATCAGCATACTACTTAGAGCTACGAGTGACTATGTACATCAGCATACTACTTAGCGCTACGAGTGACTATGTACATCAGCATACTACTTAGAGCTACGAGTGACTATGTACATCAGCATACTACTTAGAGCTACGAGTGACTATGTACATCAGCATACTACTTAGAGCTACGAGTGACTATGTACATCAGCATACTACTTAGAGCTACGAGTGACTATGTACATCAGCATACTACTTAGAGCTACGAGTGACTATGTACATCAGCATACTACTTAGAGCTACGAGTGACTATGTACATCAGCATACTACTTAGAGCTACGAGTGACTATGTACATCAGCATACTACTTAGAGCTACGAGTGACTATGTACATCAGCATACTACTTAGAGCTACGAGTGACTATGTACATCAGCATACTACTTAGAGCTACGAGTGACTATGTACATCAGCATACTACTTAGAGCTACGAGTGACTATGTACATCAGCATACTACTTAGAACTAAGTTCTAGAACCGGCACAACAGCCAGTATCCGGCCGTTAATTCAATATTTGACTCATGAAACATTTTTCAGCCTTGAGTGAAATCAAACCCAGGACACTAAGAAAAGCTACTGATATTAAAACCGAACCGGTCCACTTTATGAGATGAATCTCAATCTTAGACTAAACGAGATATTCTAATACGCATTATATCTTTACATAAATGGCACGGTGTACTCAACGTGTGTGCCTAAAAATGGAGGCATTTACTCAAAACTCGCTAAGTTTGTGAAACAAAATTATATACACCATTAAATAAACATTGAGGAAAAAAGTACCAAACAGCATTAACACTCAATTTCCTGGACAACAATTTAAAAATGTTTGCAAATATCTCAGAAACTATTGGTTTTATACAAATAAACATATATAATAAGTTATTTAATATCTCAAAAGAGTTATGGAGAAATTAGCAAAATTGGGGATATTCGCTTATATAAAGTACCTTATAACTTATAATTCACTATCCCGGTAAATTTAGATGTGCCATTTTGATTGGAATATTAAAAAAATATCGTTAGCGCCGAGTTCATGAGTATAGCTTTTTTCTCTTTCGGCTCTTAAGTAAACCACCCTTAATTTTAGGGCTAGATATCCAATTCCAAAAACCCCTCTGAGGAACCCTATAAAAAGAACCTAGATATCAAGTCATGGCTCGGTCAGTCCACCGAGCTAAGACAGAGATCACCGCGAAAACCATATTTTCAGTTTAGCGTCGACGTTTGTCAAATCTAGAGTTCGATCACAATTTTTCGTTATCTGAGAAAAGGTAAACAAGAATGCCAATTGGTCGTCAGGAGAAATGTTAACATGGACTGTAGGAGCATAGTTCAGTTTGTCAACAAAACCAACATAAGGGGTTTGTTGATGGAACGTCCCCTAGCACCCGGGCTCTCACCACACAACCCCCTAATGAGGTAGAGGTAGAGGTAGAGTGAGGTGTGTGGATACAAACCCTCCCTCCACCCAAACATTTCAGGATTGAGAAAATATAAACAATAAAATCTGTTTGGAGCGTTGTTTATGGTAGCCAAGGACAGAGATTTTAACACTATAAATGCAATATATTTTTCTATAATTTAAATATTTACATAGCGCCCTCTCCCTTAAAGTAGGAAAACTAGCATTTAGCACTTCTTAAGTAAAGTATGTCTAGTCTGAGTAATTTTAGAGCTGATTTAGTATTGCTCCAATAGAGCCGGAGGTTTAAAAGTTAGTGTTTGCAGAAAAGGGAAGACCAGCCAAGCCAATATTGTCAAAAATAGTTTCTCACTAGTTTTTATAAAAAGTATTTTCAACCTGACATATATCTAAGACCCGAGTATTATATATATTATGTATAGGAGACTGACTCTGGGGGCGACGGGGGGTGAAGGGGTTGTTTTTACCCTCAGTAGTTGCCAAAATCTTCCGACGATCCTGTACATTGTCAGATCCAATAAGAAAGACACTTTTCATACGGTTACAAAAGTTACGAAAACTATTTTCATATAATTACACATCAAGTCATATGATATGTAGATGTCACTTTTATAGACACTATCATTACCAATAAAATAATAGAGTAAAATGCTCCATTTAGCGACACTACATTAATGTTTGTGTTTGCTAAAAAAATGTTTTTCCTTCCAAACACGAATGTAGACCACTTCACTTCTATCCAGGTTCGCTGTTATCTAACTGTAAATGTTTATATTTTCTCAAACTTCAAGCTGAGGGTTGATAACTAGAACCCCCCCTTAATTTCTCTTTCCCTGCAGACTGATTGGCCAAGTGTATTCGGAACTTCGATTCAAATGGTTGAATGGTATTGTATGTATTGTTGCCAGGCCATGGTACATAATCACTAAATATTTGTAAAAATGTATTTTTACCTAAAAATGGTGGCAGGGACTAGTTTTACATCTTTTCTTGTATACCTTTATTTTGATATTGTTCAAACCATAAATAATATAAAATAAATGGTACGGAGCTACGCACGGACTTTCTCTAGCCATTGTTTAAAAATGGACATTTTTACTCATAGCTCATAATATATGTGAAACGAGATTATATACATTAGTAATACCGAGCACAAATTGCGCTATATTTACGTAACATATTTTTGAATCGTTGTTTTAAATTTAATAATTTTATTTTTAAAGATTTAAATTTCTCATTTGTATATATGGACCGATATTGAGTCCACAAGGATCAAAACTTCTAATTAAAATGTCATCTTTTGGTAAAAAATTTCGAAATTTAAAATAAAGAGTTGAACATTTTTAGGTCATCGCATTGTTATTAAATTCCTCATTTATAAATGTTGACCAATAAAAAGGGTAAATGTTTATTAGCGAGTATAAAATGATATAGAGATCATTGCCGTATAAAACATTCTACCTATAATGTTAAAGGAAAAAGAACATTTTACTTTTTAAGACAGTTATTTTATATCATTAGAGAAATATTGCGTTTAAACTTTAGTATCTCTGTACAACTAAGGCTAACACAAAATTGTATCAATATATTTACCAATATCTCAGAAACGTTTGGTCTTATAAAGTTAAACAGACACACAGACAGACGGCATTGCAAAAACAACTTTTTCGGATTCAAATGGTCCAAATCTCGAATTAAATTTTGTTGACGGTCATAATAATGTATCGACCTGTAAGGTAGTGAGAAAGTAAAAGCCCCCTTGACACCGGAAGATTGGGGTCGAAAGCAAGTCAGACATTAGACTCTGTTGTAAGGACAAGCTGGTAAGCCATGGAATCATCCACTGCCGAGATACGGGCAGACTGTTGAGGCAAACTACAAGTCTGGTGGAATCTGGCAAGGCTCCCACCAATTTAGTATAATCTTGAATACATAAGTTATGCTACAAGAGTATGCTACTATTTAATGTTAAAGCAGGACATTGTAATTAGTTGTTTTAATATTTATTTTGGATGTTATCTTCGTGCTATTTTATGAACCAGCCAATTCAATCACCACACAAACTAATATTAATAATTTCGAGATAACTTATCCGACAAACAAATGGTGATTTTAGTTATAACTTTTGCTTATACATGTTAGGCCATCTTCTGCCATCCATACGCAAAAGTTAGTGTGTCTCCCAGATCTCTAAGGGTGTCGTGTACGTTGACGGTGAGCGGAGTGACGTCGATGGTGGCGGTGTTTAGCTGTCGGAAATCAATGCAGAAACGTGGAATTTTGTCCTTTTTTCCACAATTACGATTGGTTAATAGTATTCTGAGTTTCAAGGTTCTATTATCCGCTGGGATTTCATCTCCTTAACCTGGGCTTCAATTAGCGCGCTATTCGTGGGGGAGTAACGGTAAGGCGTTGGTTGCCTTTGAGTCGAATTTGGTGGTTGATGCTGCGTGTTCTATGCAGAGGTCCCCAAGTGTTGAAAACTTCTCGGTGTTGCTCCAGTACTCTGAGGAGTTGTACTTGATGCTCTATGGGGGTGTATTGCCTGATTTTGTCTTTAGATACCGGAGGAGGATCTCTATTAATTCTTAGAATCAAGTACAGAGTATGGCGTTCCTGGTTACCAAATAGTACTCACCTGTTCTCGTGGTCCAGAGTTACCTTCTGTTTTGTGAACCACATTTTTCCCAAAATAAGTTGTTCTCGGAGCTCATCGGACACCAGGCACGTGACGTTGCATGCTTAGAGGTAAAGCTATCTGGCCTCGGATAGCCCAACCTTGGCCAGGTAAATGGATGTGGGGAAGGGGATTATATTCGTTAGGTTTGTAGGGGCAAGGTGTTTGTATTGGATGAAATTAGCGGTAGCCCCGGTATATAATACAGCTAGTACAAGACCATGACACATAGCTCTGGGAAGTGGTAGGGATGTACAAGGATTAACGTTGTTTATTACTTGTGGTGGTCCTGGTTCCTGTATTCCAGAGGTTGTTCTCTGGCTTGGCGTTCCCGGTATTTCCTTCTCTCTGTGGCGTTGGTTTAGTACTGGGAGGTCACGGTGGCAGTGGTAGCATCTTGGGGGTCGCGGTTCAAATGTGGTTGATGGGGTTTTGTTGGGGCGTGTCATCATTGTTGCAGGATTTTTAGCCAGGTCTCGTTACATGGATAGGGCTCTAGTGATCAGTTCTTCGAACTCTTGAGGCTGTGAGGCTTGAAGAAAATGTTCTAGTCCCTGTCGGATCAGTTCAATTAACAGGGGGATTATCTCCGTCAATGATGCGGCGGGGCCAAGCGTTGATACAACCGTATCTCAACGGGCTCGGTCTGTGTTTGTTTCTTCCCATATGGATCTGCGTGGAGAGACGCTATGGTGGTTGTACTGGCAGAGTGGTGCGTTAATCTTGGTATGAATTCTTCCCAAGTCATGATATACTCCCTATAAAGTTTCCACCAGTGAGCGGCGGTGTTATTGAGCTGCCGTTGGTTGGTAGGTACCCATTCTAGAGGGTCTACTTGATAGGTTCTGAGCTGGATCTCACAGCGTTGAGTGAAAGTGGTGAAGGTGTTAGGGTCTTCATGCCCTCGGCCGTCAAGGTCTGGTCGAGTTGGTAGGGGGTAAGGGCTTGGACACGGACGTTTGTAGATGGCAGTCAGGTGGGGGCAGTATGGTGGTGTGCTGGTGTTCGAGGGTGTGGACCGTTTTCTAGGTAGATATCGGAAGAAGAGGCCACTGAGGACTCTTGGCTTGTTTTTACAACCCAGGCGATGGTAGTATCGTCGACAGTCCACGCAGATAATCTCTCGGCCGTCTATGCCCGTACAGGTTATCCCAGGGGAATATCATATTTCCACCAGTGATTCAGTGCAGGTAGTGAAACGGTAGGCTGGTTCATTGTTGTCACGTGGCTCATCTTCCCAGCCAATGCATAGGTGATGGTAGAGCTTTTGGCAGTTTGGGCAGGTTACATAGTTTCAGTCCCTTCCTGGGGTACACGATGGGTTGGTACACTTTTGACTTATGGTAATCACCATTTTGTCTTTTTGGTGAGATTTTCTTATCTTCTTTGGCGAGAATGTCTTGTCTTAGGTTGTCTTGTCCTCCTTGGTAAGGTTGTTTGGGCGACATCAGGTTTTGTTTTTACTCCCGGAAGTGTTGCTTTGTGCTAATATATATTATTATTATTATTATTATTATTATTATTATTATTATTATTATTATTAGCACTGCGTCTTACTACGGGATACACGCTAGTGTGTAATGGTGGGGTGAGTGCGAGATGAAATGTAGGACACACAGTTTAACGTGGGATCCGAACCACGGTGGAGGCTTGGCATCCAACACATCCACAAGTTGTGATTAATACACGTCTTATCAGAGGTGAAAGAAGGTTTTTTCAATCAGATAAATCTGTGCCGGGAACGTGCGTGGTGTTCTGGGGTCGTGTAGTGTGTCCGTAGGATTTCCGTCCTTTGTCTTGAGTCACCCCACATTTTGATGCCGGAACTGTTGTTATCCCTGTAGTTTAGCTTCAGGGTGGAGGGGGTAGCTGAGTTGAGGTATATTTTTCTAGTATCCGGATGACATTGGTAGTCAGACACCAGTTACATGGGTCGTATGGGTGGGGGTAGGAAAAAGGTCGGTGGGAAGGTCCCGGCAATATGTGTCGCGGTGAGACAGGAGAAGGTCCCGACAACGTGTGTCATGGTGAGACAAGAGGAAGTCCCAGCACCACGTCAAAATAATTATTAGACTAATTATTCGCTCTTTCGGAACATGTGCTGCACCAGGGTTTGGTAGCAACTCTGTATTCTGCGCGAGGAGTCACCGTGCTATATACCCTCCAGTGCTGCCTGGCCTAGTCCAATGGGAGAGAAGGGTAGCTTCCCATTAGAGCGTGATAACGGGAAAGATAGTGTCCACCAAGCGGGTCAATAAAATAGAGACGAGTGTTTTCATTAGCGTGGTGTAGAGAGTGAAGCGGCACAGGCAGTAGATACGGTGGTTGGCACGGTCTGTGCAAGTGCAGAGAAAAGACAAGGCCCGAGCAATGAGGGACAACGTGGTCCCTATGAATGAGAAATCTCTTATTTGACAACATTTGTCATTTCTAGAATATAACCCGGAATCTTTAGCATAGAGGACACGCTGAACTAAAATGTTGGAAGTGTTCAAAATGGTGGGTTTTATAATGATGAGTTTTTTGACCCCATGTGTAATTTTGTGAAAGAGTATTGAATGTGGTGTGGTTTTGTTCCTTATGAAGTGTAGAATCAGAAAACTGATGGTGGCCATTTCTGACCAGCGATTGGGCGGGGAGGGTGAGCATTTTCATTTAAAACTCTGTGAAAATGATCATTTTTATAACTTTTTTCATAAAAAGGTACATTGTTGTACATTGTTTTAGTTCTTAATGGCTTTCCTAGATTAAATGTTATATTTCTGTAACATTAATTGTTGAAATAATAATTTTGGATTCAATATGGCGAAAAATACTTTTTTCTCAAAAACTTAAATATAATTATTTTCCATAACGTATCATGCTTTTAAACATAAATGTGAACACAGAAACACCGCACTATTCAGAGCTATTCTTTAGGATCACAGGGAATATCAGACATCACAGGCTCATAAAATCCATTTTCACTGATGGCCCATTCAAAGTCTGTCACTGATGGTAAACTCTGTTTTGAAAGGTGTGCTTGCTGTCATATTAACGCTTGATACTGAACTCTTCGAATATCTGGCTGGAGTGCAGCTCTAGTTGGAGGTATACATATGCTCTACTAGTTTTTATTTTGTGTAACTCAATAAGAATTTAATTTTTGGCACGCGAAAGTAAACGGGCTAGGTAAGTTTTTTCTTCAGAGGTTTTTGTTTCTCTTAATGATGCCGGAACATCCAGGACTTTGGCATCAGCATCCAAGAAATTGTTCCAGAATCTGGTCTTAGATTTACCTGAAAATGAATCTGTTATGTCAGCTCCTGAAAGGAAATGCATTCCGAGTACAGCTTCAACTCGTTTTTGTCTAAAGGCTTCATACCCTTTGCCTAAGGAAATCTCACGTTGCCTAGCATCTGTTAAAAGAAAATAAGTTTCTTTTGGTAGTTGTGGATATCGGTGAAGAGTCAATACAAGGACATCTGTATCAGGAGAAAATATTTTCAGTGAATGAGCTCCTCTTTCGGTTGTGTGAAGTGCTTGAATAATAATTTTTGTGTCAGTTTTTTATTGTGAGCTCCTTAAATGATCAACAAGGAATTTCATAACTTATTAATCATAATCACAGAAAACAACAACATTCTTGTACAAATCTCCAGCAATATTTATTAGACTTACTCAACAATTCTGTTAGTGACTTTGTTTTTTAAATGTAAAATAAGTTTCAGTGAAACATATTTTATGCTTGTCTTGGCTTCTATTGTGTACTAAACAGGTGCTTTCCCATGCTGCCATTTGTCCCTTGTTGCATTTTTTGTGAGTTTTCTAAATACGTGTAAAATACAATATGAGATGAGAAATTTCAATAATTTACTTTGAAAATAGTTTCTTGCGGAACTGTTCCGCCAAATCTGATACTGTCTGGATGTCCTTAACAAGCTTTAATGTATTTATTTCAGCCATTCTGCCTACATCCGCAATGAGCTCCGCATAGTGAAGAAGTTATAAGGTTTGGAGATTGCACTTACAATTTTTTCCCCAGATGTTCCTTAAATGCAAGATATTTCAAATGATGGGTCAGCTTGCTTTTAGCTTGGACATGATACATGGTCCCATCACTTCCAATCATACTACGTGGAACTGCAGATAACTCATACTTGCCAATACATTCTTTCAGATTCATTTCTGGACGGGAACAGCATAGAACAACAAGACTATTAAAGAGCTTCCCGTCTTCTTTTATCTCTACCACACCCTCTTAGGTTTTGATATTGAACTTTTTTTGTCAGTGTTTTACAGAGCTTCAACTTGTTTTGTGGGATTGTATCCCAGAAATTTATGGTCTTCTTGATGATACGTTCACCAACAAATTCTTGATATTGCGCTAGACCAAAATCTGGCATAGCACAAACATCATGTGCAACTAAGGTTGGTACAACAGTCATTGTCACCAAGTTTACCAAATCTTTTCCCTCATAAGTAAAAGAATGAAATAAGTTATGGAGACATTCTACCATGTATGCTACATTTCTCCAGTAGTGAGATTATGGCACTTTAGATACCTCACGTTGAACCTCAACCTTCCTCATCATGTGTTGTTCCATGCCATCAGAATAAATCTTAGCTAGTTCCGGACTCGATAAGAATAACTTGATTAGCGTATTTTATTTTGTGTTACCCTTACAATGCCTTAACAGACTTTCATACGATATTTTACTGTTCAAGTGCTTCGCCCACTCCAAGAGAACAAAAGGGAATATCTATTTTATTATAATCCAATGCTGATAATCTCAGCTCTTCTTTTCGCAAAAGCTTTTGAGATTCTTGTAAAGCTGACACTCTTCCACCTATTCAGTTACATCTTTGTTGGTTAATGATATGGCTCTTGAGTATTTTATCAGCCAGGCTTCTTACAGCTTTAAGCAAACAGTTTTCTTGTATCTCACTATCCTGCTTTAAGAATTCGTCAAGAAACATAGTAAAAAACGCATGCAGAGCTGTGATGTGAGCCTTACATGATCGATAAACTGGCTTTCCTTTCTAGCAACTGTCAGATAGTGGTTTCACCAAAAGTACTGATCTCGATTCATGACTCTGGAATACCAGTCGATTCATTGTAATTTCCAAGAGCTCTTAATGCAGCCATTATAATGTACAAATCTCCTGGAATAAGCATCCAATTATCAATAGAAAATTACATCTGTAGATGTTTCAAAGGTCTATATAGATCAAGATCTGGAGCTACGTCTTTTTTTTTTCAGGGCCCCAGATATTTTTATCGACTTTTTCTAGATGTTTCAATATAGGGCACTGAATATAAGTATCAGTTGGCGATGCAGGAAGCAAAGCCATGAGCGATATGCGTGTTGTATGTTTGGTTTGATTTACCATATAATTGTGAGCAGACCAAGTGAATAGCACTTTTTTTATTTCTTTGAGTCTGATTTAAATGAGCACCTCCTTCTAGCCTCCAAATTATATCTTGGGGTTCTACTATTGTCAGACATTTGGACTTATTTGAAGTAAGCACATCAACACACGTGGTAGGGTACGTTGGCCTCACACCCTTATGAATGCTACAGTACAATACCATGTATATGTTTTCAGGAATGTTTATGTCTTCATTTCCAGAAACAAGCGTAAGATTTTCAGAAATATCACCCTCTTCAATTGTCTGGAAAGCGACTATAATTTTTCCAAGAAGAGTATTCCACCCCTCTAGAGTATCTTCTTGAAAATCTATCTTGTCTAATGCAAAATAAACGAGCCTACTAGAAACTGTATCAGGTGGTAGGTGGTAGGTAAAATCCACCATGGGCCTTCATTTTTGCGATGAGAGACTTTGATATATTGTTTTCTATGTCCCGAAAACGAGAATGGTGAACAAAGAGTCCTACAGAATGAAGAAAATTGACAATATTGGAGCTGCGAGTCGACTGGTGAATATATAAGCAAGGAAGACTTGTAGGGTAAATTCCCGCCTAAGCTTGAATACATTTTTAGAAGGTATTGGTATTGCGACCTGGTGTTTTGATAAACAATCATACATAAGTCTTTGAGACAAACAATTAGCCCGTGCATCAATCTCATTTACACGTTTAGCTTTTGAGGAGATGGAACCTTTTTCAACTAGACACAATTTAAAAAATACAGACTGTAGTTCAGGTATCTGCTCAGGGTCAGCATTCAAGTTTCCTTGAAAATTCCAAATCTTAGCATTCAAAACCATTTTTCTAATCACCTTGGTAGCCACAAAAATTGTCTTAAATTGCTCTTCAAAAGTATCCTCTCCAAGTTTCGTTACAGCAGTATCCTTTGTGCTTTTTAGGCACTCTTTCTGATTCATTATTAAGCTGTGGAAGGGAAAATTCAATATCCAGCATTTCTTCTTCGATGAAAAGTTCCAGTTGTCTTCTCGAGCTAGTTTTTATCGATAGGTCAAGGCCATTGGAGTAGAATACATTAATGTAGGTAATGTGCAGGTTAGCCATGCAAGTTACATTTCCTTTAGCAAGTAACTCTTCTAGCATATTTATAAATGCAATAACTGAAGCCACTAAAGCTGTACAACTAGGTTGTCCCTGCCTTTGTAACTTCTTCATACGAATAACATATGTGGTCACATTTTTCGTCCAGCATACTGCATGATATAAAACATCAATTATTGAACGCACATTTCTTGGATTGATACACTTATTAAGTCTGACAGGACAGGCAATGTGCTGTTTCCGTTTAACTCAACTACATCCCTTAAATTAGTACCTCCTGTATCATAAGAAACATGATGTAATTAATGTTATCAAGTGTATTTAGCATCACTGAAAAAACATAGTTCTTTGTAATGTGTTGGTTTTCTGGCGTCGTGTGAAAAGTTTTGAGGTAGAGTGTACTTATTCCGAGGATTCAAATTCAGGTTAATTTTCCAATGACAAAAATATTTTCTACACTATACACAGTTTTTGTATGTGTTATATTTTTATAGCAGCTTGGGTGCCACTTAATCCCAAGCTGTCGTGACGTGCTGTGAATTTGCTGAATTCGTTATTTTGTAAAATAACCAGTGAATATATAGAATCACCGAGAGCAATGGTTTATTTAATAAATCATAGGATTTATTTAAATTTACTAGTGGTTTTATAAATGTTCCAATACAGTTTGGTGAAAGTATGACACATGAATGTATTATCTACCTTTACCGGTGATTTTATAAAATAACTAGTGTACATAAATAAAAATATAGAACATAAATTCAAACTAACCTAAACTAACCTAACCTAAGCTAAGCTAAAATAAACTATTCTAAGCTTGTGTAAACGAACCTAGCTTGCCTAAACTAACCTAACCAAACCTTATCTTGACGCGACTTATTAACAGTCACTGGTGGTTGTTGGTAATTTTGTAAGCTCATCGGTGATTTTGTAAAATGTTCGGCGAGTATGTGAATTAATAAAGACTTTTTTACATTCCCCAAGTGAACCAGTGGGTTTGTAGAATCACCGGTTAATTTACAAACTTATCACATTCAGCACATTCACAGTAGCACCACCACCATTTAGATAGTCTAGAATCCGGAAGAGCCTCTCATATTCCGAGTGCTATTGTTTGACAGACTTTTAAAGGTAGTTTCTTTACTAGCATTTTCCACTAAAGTCTCTTTGCCTTTCTTAATAAAGTACACACATAAATCACCAATCTTTTTTCTCTCTCCCCCAATTAAGCCATCTGTTCTTGACTCTTCATATCATTTAACATTGTTTGTGAATAAATAAAAAGTTATAAATATAACTTGGAATAACTTTTAATGATGACCTTGGATCACTAAAAGATTCATTTAGCCATTTGTGGTGTTAATTACTTTAACTTTTATATGCAATATGTTTCTAATTAATTATGTGTGAAAAATGTCTTTGCCGCCATAATTAATCAAAAATGGCAGTCATTTAAACAATTTATTGTTGCAGAAATGTATATGGTTTCAGTTCTAAATGTCTTTCCTAGATTAAATTTTACATTTTTATGAAAAAAATTATCATTTTCACCCATTTTTAATGCTATTCCTGTCCCTCCCCCAATCACTTTTCTGACCCTCCACTTAATAAGGAACAAAATGACGCCTCACTCTTATCACTAAATTACACACGGGACATATTAACAGTACCCACTAAAATGGATTGTGTTGTGTTGAGAATGTTAAGTTAGTTTGTCAGTTGTCCGACACTTTAGCTCAGAAGGTAGTGTGTATCTACTAAGCTAAGGATCCCGGGTTTAATTCCTGGCATGATCGAAACATGTATAATGGGTGAAATGTGGGTTTACACTTTCACAGTGATGAACTAACAACTGGGATGGATGATATGTTTATTCTAGATTTTAGTTAGTTTGTAAATCGAGTGGCCGGTTCATTAATTCAAATATATGAAATGTCAGTTGTATTCTTATGGAGCCTTTCCTTTTGAAAGTGAACCAACTCTTGATAAATGAGATTGTTACGACACAATTGTACTAACTTCCGCAATTAGTGTATTATTGGTCTAGTGGTTACTAATCTAAGGATCCCGGGTTTAATTCCCGGTAATACTAGAGGTATTTTTGACGTGAGTGCGGTTGTGGACTAACCTGAGAGGACGGTCACATATCGCCATTGCCAGTTGAAGAGCAGGGATGTATGTTGGTAAAAAATAGGTTTGAGTAAACTAACGCCAAGTGAGTTTCATTACATTATGTTAGTCACAATAAACATACCGTACTTCATATAATATATTTATTTTTCAGCCATTTAAAAAAATAATCATTAATTTGTTATTTGTTTTATTAATTTAGAGGTATTTAAGGTGGGGTGCTAGTGAGCGTGAGTTTAGGGCAGTATTTTCGCAGTTTTTATAGCATAAACTTTTTTTGGCCAAAATAAATCAAATATTTCTTCTATAGAAACATAGAGTTTAGTTTTCCATGCATGCTAATCTCAACAGTTATTTAATATCTGTCAAGGGTGTCCTGGAATTTAGTGACAACTTTTTCTCTGCATTTAAAGAGTTTGTCACCAAATGCCGCTATGCTCATGACAGATATTCAAGAACTGTTGAGATTAGCACGTGCAGAAAACATAACTCTATGTCTCTATAGAAGAAATATTTGATCTATTTTGGCCAAAAAATGTTTATGCTATAAAAACTGCAAAATTAATGCACTAAACTGGCGCTCACTAGCACCCAGCCTTAACGTGTAATTTCTGCACCAACTGATTATATCAGAGCACGACTTATAAACTATATTAGATCTACTATAGACACAACACCCAACTCCCGGCCGTTAATTCACCACAGTGAAAGGGTAAATCCACATTTCAACAATATTTTCAGCCATGTCAGGAACCGAACAGGGGACTCTAAGCCCAATAGGCAGACACGACTAAGCTAAGGATTCAGACATAGGTATTTGTAAACATACCTCAAATTACAAACATTTGTACAAAAAAATATATAACATATATATTATTTATAAAAAAAATCCCAAATCCATTTTGAACTAGATCTTAAAAGGCCATTTGCAACAAACTTGAAATTTAAATTAATTTATTTTACATAAATAAAGATATATTATTATTATTATTATTAATCATGTAATACAGTCTCTCTCTATTTTTTTAAAATAGGTCCCAGTGTTTAAAGCTCTCTCCCGGAAAACATAGTATAAGCCTAGCTTAACGTTTTATTCGTCACGTCAAACACTCCCTAAACAAACAAATTGTTACAGGAACTATTTTAGAAAAATCTTGAATTTTCAAAAATTACTCATTTGTATACTACACTTAATTTGAGGGATAGGATCAAAATCAAAAAAGTCCTTCAACATCTAAATTTAAAGTTTGAACAAAATCTATCAAACTGTTTTTATAGCTATGCCCAAGGACGGAAAAAATCATAAAATAAACATTTTGATTTTGGGGGCATATAAAACATAAAGAGTTGAGGTCAAAAATGTTCCCGATTACAATTATTATTCTTCCTCTTCGTACCCGTGGTAACGACACAGTTAATTGCGTGGTTATCCCTGGCAACGCTTGTATTTGCTTCGAAAAGACAGACAAATGCAGTCCAAATTTTAAAACGTCAAAGGAGTACTAGTTTTTAAATGTCAGGTAATATTTGCCTGTATGTTAGACCACCCGACATGACTGTACGTTGGGTTGCAGCCACTTAAGGAGGAACTACACCTCTAACACAATATTACACACGAGAAGCTAAGTGAAAAGGAATTATTAGTTGAATTAAAAGAAACATACCAGTACTCGCATAGGGAGTCGAACCTTGGTCCCGTCTCAGTAGCTAGCACCTGGGACTTCCTGATTGGGACAACAATCGTTATTCATCTAGCGTGCAAGTGATACGGTCCTGTTCTTTTAATGTCGGAACCCTCCTTTGCGTATGAACACATAAAATTAAATTTAGTGACTTATTGACATGTCAGTATATGAATCGCGTATTGGGGATTTTATTGATAAAGGCATTAATCTCGTAATGTCTGGCTTATCGTGATGGGAAGGTCAGATCTCGAATCCCAGATTACTGCACCTAAGTGATGCTAATGCAAGTACACTTCCTCTTAATTCCACCTTCCTTCTCCCTAACCTTACACAATGTCACGTTCTCTTAAAATGGACGTGAAAAATAATATTCAAGGGGTACTTCAATCAATTTTAACATTTTATTTTATTACTATACTTTTATATCATGCTATTAATTTTATTGACGTTTTAATGATGTTGCAAGCAAGTATCATACAAGTGATTGGGAGAATGATACAGTGCAACCATCAAAATGTTGTCACGTGGAAGTGCTAGACGCAGTCAACGAGATGTGTTACGAGTCTCTGTTAGGAAACAATCAAAATGAACAATGTCACGACAAAGAAAGGACGCTCACTTCCGTACACTCGCACTTTCAGCTCTTCCTTCTTATTTGTCTCACTTGCTCTGGGGCACATTTCACTTTATTAAACCTTATTAGACTATTGGGGAGGAAATCAGCCACATTAAAGAACATGCTTGACATTTTAAAAATATAACTATCACAGCCTTTTTTCCCGATAATTAAGTATATTTGGTCAGCTCTCTAGAAGGCGGATTTTCCTACCCCACCCTTTATTAGCATTTTCAGGAAAGTCTGATTTCCCCAAAAAATAATTTCCGAGAACCAGGATTGCTGGAAAATACCACAAATAGTTTTAAAAAAACTAATATCTGGACTTTCTGTAATTAGGTCTAATAATTATTGCTACGGCAAAGAATTTGTTGGTTGTTAAAAAAGATTTGCAAAGAAAACGTTTTAATTATGAATTTATCCAAGAAGAAAGAAATATAATTCCACAACGAACCGGAAAAAGAAAATACAGGTTAAATGGAAGGAGGGAAAAGCTACGGTTAAAATATAACATAAAGGTCAACAAATAAGTTTCACAACAACCAAATACACGGAAAACATTTGTCTGAGTTTATAAAATTTAAATGATAAAACGAGCTTGTCCAAATTAAACTGTTGGTGAAATATTGGTTTTTTGTTTCTTCAAGTTCAAAGCAATATTAAAATAAATATTAAGAATAAAACAATGTAAAGCAATACCTTACCTTCAATAATAATCCAAAGAAAATACACTGAACACTTTTTTTTTCATCATACGCCACAAACACATTTTATATTTTTGTTAATAATAAAAATAATAATAACACCATATGTGTTGACACAAGCACGTTAATGACGTCACAGCCCATCAGTGTGTAGCGCACAACACCTTACATGAAGAAGAGCCGGTGAGTACTATGATGGCAAGAAGTGTGTGTATCATTCTACCTTGCACTAGCCCTCCCTCCTTTTCCCCTACTCCAGCCATGACCCCTCCCTTTATCAGCATCGCAACCTCCTACACTTCCCCTACTTCCCCGCCCCTCAGCGCTACCAACACAATACACTTTGTTCATGTCAAGAAAATGAGACAAATTGTGTATTTTTAAGGAAAGCCAAATAATAGTTTAGTGTTTATCTGGCCCACCAGGCAAGTGTCAAAGTAAGGAGGTGTTTGTCAGCTGTACAGGTAGTACAAATCAAACTAAGTCATGGGAGGTGTTGTTTGTCAGCTGTACAGGTAGTACAAATCAAACTAAGCCATAGGAGGTGTTGTTTGTCAGCTGTACAAGTAGTACAAATCAAACTAAGCCATGGGAAGTGTTGTTTGTCAGCTGTACAAGTAGTACAAATCAAACTAAGCCATGGGAAGTGTTGTTTGTCAGCTGTACAGGTAGTACAAATCAAACTAAGCCATAGGAGGTGTTGTTTGTCAGCTGTAAATCAAACTAAGTCATGGGAGGTGTTGTTTGTCAGCTGTACAGGTAGTACAAATCAAACTAAGCCATGGGAAGTGTTGTTTGTCAGCTGTACAGGTAGTACAAATCAAACTAAGCCATAGGAGGTGTTGTTTGTCAGCTGTAAATCAAACTAAGTCATGGGAGGTGTTGTTTGTCAGCTGTACAGGTAGTACAAATCAAACTAAGCCATGGGAAGTGTTGTTTGTCAGCTGTAAATCAAACTAAGCCATGGGAAGTGTTGTTTGTCAGCTGTAAATCAAACTAAGCCATGGGAAGTGTTGTTTGTCAGCTGTAAATCAAACTAAGACATGGGAAGTGCTACATGCAAGTTAGTTGTTCTAAGCAATCTAACCTATGGACCTAGTGAATTCAAGCAAATGTAGATATTTATCCAACACTGAACAATGACACACGCGGTCATGTTGAAGTACTCACACAGGAGTCATCTTAATCTGGGACGAGTTAAATAGAACCCAGATAAGGTATCACAAACTTCACACACATTTCGTTCACATCTTCAGTCTTTTCCTATTCTCGATTTTAAAAGTGTCTTATCATTTTTTTAAATTTATATAATTAAATAGATTAAACTAGAATTGAGAGGCATTGATCCATTTCATCCACCTGGTCACACAGGCAGAGGGATGGCACACAGGCAGAGGGATGGCACGAGGGTGGAGGGATGGCACGAGGGTGAATATGTGGTATTAGGGTGGAGGAAAGGTATGAGGGTAGAGGAAAGGTATGAGGGTAGAGAGATGGTACAAAGATTAAGATGGCACGATATAAAGAAATGGCATGATAACGGAGATAGGCCTACATCGGGAGTATGCTTCATATGTTAATAAAGGCTATAAAACTATTAGTGAGTTTTGTAAGATTCACATTGGGTTTATTAAAATAAAATTAATTTTGTGACATAATTAACATTTTTACCCAAATTATTATTTCATACGTAATAAATTTGTTGATATTACTAGAGTAATTGTAGGTATGTCATCTACCAAATACAAGTTATATATTAAATATTCACCTTCGAGATGCACCTTGTAAAACTTCCGACTGTAAAATTAGCTCTGTCAACATTTCAAATACCTTTAGTTCCCTGAATTCAATGTGATAATGGAAAACAAAGGTTCAAGAAAAGGAGGCAAACATTTTTCTATCACAAGTAGGAGCAAACTTGAGGAATTAACAAGAAGAAAGTGAAGCTTAAATAAAATAACTACTGTCAGATATAGAGTTTGTAGCTGGTGTAGGAAGGTTTACTATCCTTTTCCCACCAATTCTTTCAACACACATACATACTCAAAACACTATGTTTGTGATAATACACAAAATGTTAACAATACTGTAAGGTTGTGCTAATACAATAGGCCTACTAGTGTTAAGAATATGTCAAGTGTTGAATAAAGGTTGATATTACGCTTTACACCTGTGGAGACTATTCCCTACGAGACTCCAAAGAGGTGACGCGTGTTTGTATCTACCTGCGTTTCACTACCTATTCGGTTATATGTATAGGTAGGCAACTAATTACAATTTTGTTGGAAGAATAGTGGAGTTTGACTGTAAAGAAAATGTCGACGTATTTGCACGAGGGGGAGGGGAACCATTCAGGAAACAGATCCTCAGTACACTCAGACAGGATTCAAACCCCAAACTCCCCTTCACTAGTAAACCCGACTTGACCATGTGCTCACTGGCATGGGTAGTAATAATGGCAATGCTGCTAATATTAACAAGATCATATTCTCTTATATGTTAGCTTTAAGATAACAGTATTATTATAATAGAGTTTTGATTGCAAAACATTATATTTGGAGCATATTTATTTATACTTTCTCATCATAAAGAGATAGTACTGTAATCATGACAAAGTTTGACCTCTAGATAATGATGAATATTGACATTTAGTGTGACTCCGAACATGAAGAGGTGTGTCTGTATAATTGTGTTTCCCTCCGTTTGTCTGTACCTGGAGACACAACCTCTGTTTGTCTGTCTGTACCTGGGGACACAACCTCTCTTTGTCTGTCTGTCTGTACCTGGTGACACAACCTCTTTTTGTCTGTCTGTACCTGGTGACACAACCTCTTTTTGTCTGTCTGTACCTGATGACACAACCTCTATTTGTCTGTCTGTACCTGGTGACACAACCTCTATTTGTCTGTCTGTACCTGGTGACACAACCTCTTTTTGTCTGTCTGTACCTGGTGACACAACCTCTTTTTGTCTGTCTGTACCTGGTGACACAACCTCTATTTGTCTGTCTGTACCTGGTGACACAACCTCTCTTTGTCTGTCTGTCTGTCCCTGGTGACACAACCTTTCTTTGTCTGTCTGTCTGTACCTGGTGACACAACCTTTCTTTGTCTGGTTGTACCTGGTGACACAACCTCTCTTTGTCTGTCTGTCTGTACCTGGTGACACAACCTTTCTTTGTCTGGTTGTACCTGGTGACACAACCTCTCTTTGTCTGTCTGTCTGTACCTGGTGACACAACCTTTCTTTGTCTGGTTGTACCTGGTGACACAACCTCTGTCTGTATGTACCTGGTGACACAACCTTTCTTTGTCTGGTTGTACCTGGTGACACAACCTCTCTTTGTCTGTCTGTCTGTACCTGGTGACACAACCTTTCTTTGTCTGGTTGTACCTGGTGACACAACCTCTGTCTGTATGTACCTGGTGACACAACCTCTCTTTGTATGTCTGTACCTGGTGATACAACCTCTCTTTGTATGTCTGTACCTGGTGATACAACCTCTCTTTGTATGCCTGTACCTGGTGATACAACCTCTCTTTGTATGTCTGTACCTGGTGACACAACCTCTCTTTGTATGTCTGTACCTGGTGACACAACCTCTGTTTGTTTGTCTGTACCTGGAGATACAACCTCTGTTTGTCTGTACCTGGGGACACAACCTCTGTCTGTCTGTCTGTACCTGGTGACACAACCTTTCTTTTTCTGTCTGTACCTGGTGACACAACCTTTGTTTGTCTGTATGTACCTGGGGACACAACTCTTGTTTGTCTGTTTATACTTGGTGACACAAATATAAAGGTTTTATAGATTCTGTTCAAACTTGATATTTAGGTATTGATAATTAGCCATTTTACAAATTTTAATCTAGCCCTTAAAATAGTTGGTTGTAACTGTTTTTGACAGATTTTCTTTCAAGTTTTTAGAAATAGTTTAAATAATTTGGTTAAAAATCGATATCGGGATGTAAACCTATTTTACATGACAGATAATACTGTTTGCTTATTTTTTGGGAGAAAATTCGCTTAAGGGTAGTTGATTAATGTTTAAAAATGAGATGTTACTCAAAAATTTCTCTAACTATTTTGTTTAAAATCTTATCTTAGGATTGTGTGCCTAATGAATATGCCTTATCTAAATAATTTTTTAGGGAAAAAAAGTATTTAAAAGTAGTTTACTGATGATAGTACTGAAGCAGTATTTAAAAGTAGTTTACTGATGATGTTTTAAGCATATTTTACTGGTGTTGGAGACTTTTTGAAAATGTGAAATATTTCGATATAATATGTTCTAATGATTTAAATCAAAATTATATCTGGGCTTGGTTTTACATTTGTAATACTCCTGTAATGTATTTAAAAAATTAAGAGTGGTTGCTAATTTAATATAAGTATATAATGAATATAACCATTATTTTGCTCAATTTTTGTATCTGAAGTGTGTTTCGTAAGATGATCAAAAGTATGTTTATTTTTCTTAGAAAAACTTACCAAACAATGCCTTATTAATAACAGATTTTTGAAAATGTTGTTCCGAACTATAGTAGACTATTAGTTGCAAGTGAGTGTGTCGGAATATTTCCTTCAAGAATAATGTATTTACATTCAACCCTTCTATCAGTGACCTTTATCGACTGGGTTGTTAAACATTTACACTCTTCAGTCCACACAGTTGGGAAAAGTAAGGTGATCTGAACACCTCCCTGGAATCATATAAAGTACTTTTATTGGCTATAGGTAACTACAGTCAAACTTTCTATTGGACCCCCCTAGAAAAATGATCTCTCCACGTCCTTGCTATTATTTTGTACTCATTTTACCTTATTCACCTTCACTTTTTATCTGTAGTAGAAGGGCTCAGTTGGTATGAGGTGTGATTCCTGGTTGTTCTTTATTAGAGAAGTGTAAATGTACTATTAATGTCACTCAACAGGGCTGGGTCTTAATGAAAAGTGATCTCCTTGAACATAATTATTACATTTTTTAAACGTTATTAAAACTGCTCTATCTTTTGTTGAAAATTAAAAGACCGTTTTAAAATAATTACTAGAATTACTTGGGTCAAAATATGTATATTTTCTTCGCCCGTCGCTTTTGACATATAGAGGCAATACAGAGCTATATTGGGCCGTATTATATACTCTATTGGAGTATTTCAACTCAGAAGCTGTACTACATACGCTGAATTTGATAAAAATTCCCACTCATCTTCTTCTATTAGGTTAGATATTGACGTTGCTGAAACAAGTGTTTGCGGTGGAAGAGTATTAATAATAAATATCCAAACAAGGATATTTTATTCAAGAAGAGGTATAGTCTGATAGCAAAGCTATTTTGAATTAAGTCTAAGAATAAAAAGGGTGAGATTAATATAGCCCTAGTGTTTGAGAAATAATGTATTGATTATATTAAAACACGACTTACAAACTAGCAAAAAAACTTGAAAATTACCCTTATAGCTGGTGAAGGTTCCTTCTTTCCGGAATCATCTTAATTGGTCCACTTATCAGAAGAGCCCTTAGACTTTTTTTGCGACATTACACAGTCGATAGTAGTTGGCAGAACCCATTGGAACCCTACTTCCTATGACGGGTCAAAACACTTTTCGCGTTTTTTAAAAGTTTTTTACCGTTATTTTTATCCTGCGTTGTTTAATGGTGTGGGCCCCTAGAGGGGTCATTGAACTGGTTTGCATGGGCTGATTCTTGCCCAAAATTGTTCAATGCTGCCTATTTTGCTAGAATTATGTGCCCCATTTGATTTTTAATGTGTGTACCAATTGATTTTTAATGTATTCCCCACTGGTTTTTAATGTGTGCCCCATGGGATCGAATAACTAAGAAGGATTATGATTGGCATGGGAGCTTTGGGGGGGGGGGGGGGCTGGTGGAGGCAGTTTTTTTTATTGGCGGGAGCATACAATCCCTGGCGTCATGCAATTTGCTATCAAACGGTGGCAACGATCGTGGCCTGCATCCTTCTCTGCCGGTCGTCAAACACATTATGAACTAAATCGCTGATCTATATCAGCCGCTGAGCTCGAAAGACATCACTTTTCACCCCTCCAACCATCCTCCACTAGCGAGGGGTTTGTGTCCAGTAGTTATTTTATTTAGTACGACATTTACGTACAGCGTTATTTCCTCCTTTAATAGATTGTCAAGAAGACGTCCGCCTCGCTACAATCCTTCCATCGGTAGGCCCCTCAGTCCCAGATCTACTGGAGTCTGTTTCAAAGAGGACAGTATCTACGTCGTTGAAACAAGCAGCACCATGGGCAAGTAATGTCCTGCTATATATTTGATTGTGATTGGAGAGTGTTTTTTCCTCGACACTAATCAATATGTATTTATTTAATCGCAGATTACTGGGATCTAAATGGGTCGGACGGTGCACTAGGTGGTGTAATTGATGGACCGCAGTGGCTCAGCACAGAGCTTCAAATGCCTCCGCTTGCTGTGACCAGCGAATGGGGGCAGCCACACCACTAGCGCCTGACGTGGATTTTCCAGTTTACGTGCAGGCGCCACCCCCAGAAAGCGGTGAGGGGGAGGTGGGCTCTGTACAAGGCCTCCTTATTGAGGTGCCTCCAGCCACATGCTCAAATCCACCGCCTCCCGTACCTGTCCCCGGAGAAGTGCCGAATGTCTGCGATAAACTGAACGCGAATGATAGCCTAATATGTACGTTTGCCACACTTTAGCTATTAAAACTGTCTTTTAAATAACATACTCTACATTTTGTATAAAAGGTACCATCTACAAGTAATAATTCTCTAGCCACTAGTTCAGAAATATTCAAAGTATTGTATGTTTAACGTCCACACTCAAAAACCCCTCCTATCTTATAAATAGAAGTTCATTTAGTTTATAATCTCAGTCTCTAATATTATGAACAAGTTGATGCATCCATTTTAGGCAATCATCAGTTGTCCGTTCAGATGTGGAAAGTCACATTTTGTCACAAAATTTATCTGTCACTTGAAGATAATATGTGAAGCTAAATTTGAAAAAAATATCCTGGTATTATGCCTTATGGCAACCAATATTGGAACAGGATGGGCCAGGGCCTCCTGTCATACTCTGCAAGGGTTTTATGGAAATGGATGACGAATGTAATAACTCTCCACAGCTGATTATCCTGGACGACCTGATATGTGAAGCCAACGAAGTGGTCGTCGCTGTTTCACCAAAGGATGCCATCAAAATATTAGCGTCGTGTACCTAACGCAAAATATATTCCACCACGGTAAGAGCCAAAGATACATTTCCTTAAACGCGCACTATAACAATCCCAGGGATAAACCTCAGATACAACCCTTTGCACGCCAGAACTGTCCTGAATCCCCCCGTGTTTTACAGGAGGCCTACAGAGATGCCACAAGTACTCCCCACGAGTATTATATTGCTATATTTTAAGCAAGGTAGATCCTAATGGTTCCGATATAGAACACGCAAAAATGTCAGATGCTGTGTTTACCTACCACGCAAAGGCTATACAAACACCGACATTCCCAATTGCAGATCATTTCAATACATGATTTCCAATATGTTAAAGCAAGCCCCTCCGTTAAATGCGATGAATCACATGAGCCCACAGCAACAGGTCACCTTGCCAAAATCTGCAGACAAGAAATTGATTGATTCCTTTTGCGAGTGTGCCTACAACATTTAAAAAGGGAGGGTACCGTTTAAAAATGCACATAAGACAAAGTTACGTGCCCACAAGAAGGTGTTGGGCAAGCTGGTCAAACGAGGAGAGTGCTGGAAGAATGAGAGACGACAACTCGTTCAGAAAAAGGAGCGTTTTCACCCTTATTTTTAGCCCCATTAATCAGCTGTGTCCTCGGTTCCTTATTCAACAAGTAGATAATGGAACACAAGAAAAAGATTATATTGGTGTCATCAGAAACATTACAGCGTTACGAACAATCTCACCAAAACGTGGCATCGGCCACAAATTTAATGGTCTCTGAGATGGACAAGGTAATGAGGAAAAGGCTCACTTCAAAACTCGACGACTAATTTAAATAAACTTTTTACCAACAAGTGCTACAGCACCATCTGCATTTCAGTCAGCACTCTACGCCATCTTAAAATGGCACCACAACCGTCACTGAAGTGTCTTTACTTTCCATCTCTGTGGTACTCAATATTGTACCCATCTAGGCACCTAAAAGAGTTGAACTTTTACTAGAACATAATATTTCACGAGTTGGTATCTCTTAGGAAGTAAACAGGAAATGATTATGCACGACATGCCTCTCCGTGGATATAATATTGTGGATTTAGTCAACGACCTGGTTAGAGCAAAAAGACACAGCTTATACTTTACACATACCAGTGATAAAAAAAAGTTTCCACGCAACAAGTATGTGATGTAAAAAATTGACGAACTCTGGCAAGCCGAGCTCAACGATATGCAACATCTCAGCACATACAATGACAGTGCCGTCATCGACGGGTTCAGCAAGAATGCCTGTGCGAGGATGCTTCCCTCCAAGACGAGGAGTGTCGTGAGGGAAAATTTTTAGGACTTTTTAAACGAAGTGGACGTAAATCTCTAAGTTCACACACAGACAAGGGGACTGAGTTTAGTCAGTTCACGTCACGTCTAGTCAAGCAAATTCTCAATAAAGAAGGCGTTTATTACTACACAACCAATATTACGGACGTGAGGACAATCAGTGTGTAACGATTCACTAGAACTCTAAAAGGGTGAGTGACTTTAACATAAATAACACGTATCACTATTTAGACGTCCATTTTCACTTAATCAACAACTACAATAGTTAAAAAATTAAAGAATACAGATGGTGTCTGCAGACGTTTCAGATACAAACGTGTTTTCAAGTCAGAGATAACCTTTATGCCAAACGGGACCCAAACTCACATAGTAAACCAAAACTCAAAGTCGGTGACACTGTGCGTATTAGAAAAACCAAAATGCTGTTTGAAAATGTCTACGAGAGCAATTGGAGTTAAGAAATCTTCAAAATTAAGAACGTTGTGTTGCGACAACCAATATATAGGTTGAGAAATCTAAACCGCGAGGACGTGTAGAGGATGGTTTACGAACCATAAATGCAACACGTCCTTCTTTCCGAAACTTTGAAAATTGATCAAATACTATGTGTGAATGGTTAAGGTGCCAGAAGGAAAGTGTACGTGCAGTGGAAAGTTTACCCCGCCAAGTTTAATTCTCGGATTCCTGCCAGTTACGTCAGCGCCCTACCATTAAGATCAGTTTTACATTATTTTGTCAAGCAACAACTCTATATAATATTTCCCAAAAAATACACTCACGAATTTCACCAAGCAACTACCTTACCGTCTTATACTCGATAGACAGCGAGAAGTCACTCTCACCGAATTTCAATATCATTGTTCTTTCCCCATCGTACCTGAGGGCCAAATTATTAGATAGTACAACATGGTGGACGATAACGGCATGGAATAAATATTCAAGGATTAAATCCAACCTGGAAATTATAGCACTATCAATGATTTGGTCAAGGCCCTAAATGATGTAGAGGTGTTTGGATTGCGGAATTACATTCAAGTACACAAATCCTAACAAAAAAGTGGACATTGTCCCTATGCCACCAAATATACAACTGCTGATTACATCTTGGTTTCAAACCTAAGAATAATAAGATCAAAGCCCTAAAATCATCGTTCACGGCAAAACATTTTACTGGGCTTCCTCTCCTAAATGTACATCCACGTGGAAATCGACAATCTTCATCCCATTGTTGACGTTGTGGCACCACTTTTACGTATCGTAGATATCAACAACTACAACTTTATCTACAGCACGCATAAGACAGTTAACTATACTCCATTTTAATACGTGCCCGTACTTAGAAGAGAATTTTAAAGCATGGAAATCAATATAAGAACAGTTAAGTGTGAGCCTGTGCCATTTGAGTTTGGAAAAGTTTGAGTGAAACTTTACATTCGACGCTGCTCAACATGAACTGTCCCTACCAAAGATAGTCAACCAGGCTAGTAGAGGAATATCTTCAATCTACCATGGTGTTCCCCATCAACGCGTGCATGGAATAGGAAGTTTTTTTCAGCGGCTTGTTCAAGAGCGTCATACCGTTAATGAGAATCGGTGCTAAGGTCAATGTAAAATGGGCGCTTCACACAGGTATAGACGTGCTCTCCGATGTCGCCAATCAGTGGGGTCCTACGCCAGTGTACCAATGAAGCAGGAAAAAACATTAAACGGAAGGCGGAGCAGAAGATCAACACATTGAAATCTGGTTCATGCCATAAAGTGTGCAATAAGAATCACCAACTTCAGTCTTCTATCACTGCCCGACGTAAAAATGTCACCAAAAAGCAGAAGACAGAAGTGGTAGATATTTTCAGTTGAAATGTATTTTCTATACCCCCAATCTTTCAAGTGTGCAAGAAGTGCACTCGATCTATTTTCCGTTCTACCGACACAAACCAGTCTCGAAATAGGACAATGGAACTAGTACAAACCTGTCTCTTTCATCTCCGACGATTTATCCGCCGAACTTACCACTACCGGTCAAGGCGAGTTTTATATAGATCTTTCATATACCATGCTTTCTTTCACGGTGGCTATCATTAAACACGATGGTGGCGCTTTCACTGTGGTGGATCAAATCGCCCCCATTAACAATTGGTTGCATTCACTATTCACACAAGGGGGTGGGTGTTTTTAAACAAAGAACTAGTCCCACCACCCAGCAACACGTATGCTTATATATCTTACATTGAGACGTTGCTCAATTACAAGAGTGAATCAAAAATAACACATTTCACTTTTGGTTCGCAAAAAGCACCGGCACCTTTGAGAAATTACCGCCAACAACAAGGGATATGAGGTTCGTCGCAAAAAATAAGACTGTGGATCTTTTGAGAAATCTGTTCCAGAGATGGGTTTAATCTTATGGCTGCCCCTGAAATCACACAATTGAAGGTTCACATTAGTGAAGCCTGTCTTCTAGTGCGACGTGTTAAAGTAGAACCTTCCTTACTGTTGGCACATGCCAAAGCATTGAACGTCAGTCCTGCAAAGTATCCCATCACCCGAGTGGAAGTAAAAACACTCACTATTCCTTCGGGTGTGCAAGGGGAATAACTGGACAATGTATTCATGGGACAGATACCAAACGATGCATCGTGGGATTCGTACCCAATGCTGTGTTAAACGGAGACGCCACCAAGAATCCATTAAATTTACAAACCTATGGCATGAATAATTTCTCGTTGTACGTGGACGGGGAACCAGTGCGGTCAAACCATTACAGCCCGATTGTTCGGAAACTATGTCATATCCTACTACACGCTGTTTTCAGGAACAGGTATTCATTTCATGAACGAAGATAGTGACATTACACGGAAAGCCTACCGTAAAGGATATCATCTAATGGCTTTCGACCTCACACCTAATCTGTCTGCTCACATGACATCGCATTGGAATATGACGTGGCATTTAGCTTTGAGCATCGAAGTGACCATCATCGACTTCACCAAAACCGTAAACTGTATCATGTACAGCGAGTTTGCCAACATCATCACCACCGTCAAGGACAGAACAGTTGTGTCTGATTTTGGGAGTTAATGTAAGTGACTTCCCGCCCCTTTTCCATTCACTTAAATCATGGACGTCATTGAAGATTTCCAGAGCTGTATTAACGACAAGAAAGAGTTTATCGTCAAGGAATTAAGTGTTTTGTCTGTCTGTGGTATATTACTTCAACGTTGGGTGTCAACTATATAGTCACTAAACTGCACAGTATTCCTTGGGATAGCAGTGATGTTGATTACAGCCTGCTCTAATCCCTAATCTCCCGTGCCACACTGCGTGCAGAAACCGTCTAAGTTAAGGCGGGCAGAAAATAAAACACTTAGTCAAATACACGCCTACGCCGGTCGTATATCTGTACAACAGAGGTTGTTCTTTTTGAAAACCCCTAAATTGGGTCACACCACATGTATGGCACATAGTTCTGTCTGGAACTTCTGCTCTGCTACCATCGTTTGGGGACTTCGAGATTGGATGATTGAAGATGGACACGCGCACTACAAGACATGCCCTGAAAAAAAAGACCATACTTCCGTTATGTACGTTCGGGTGATCAATTGCCAACAAGAATAGCGCACCCTACAGCTCTCATCATTAATACAGGTCCACACACCTATCCTGGGAAGCATTGGGTCGCCATCTTGATCAACAACAGCGACGTGGTACAATACTTTGACAGTTATGGTTTTCCCACCGTATAAAGTCACATTTTTCATGTATACGCAAAAACACTTACCACACGTCTCATAACACGGCACAACTTCAAAGTGGAGCCTCAGACGTTTGCGGCTATTACTGTCTCATGTACTTTCTCTATCGCGCACAGAACATTCCATTGAAAACTTTCCTAGCCCTATTCTCGCCCACCAATCATACATACAACGACGCTAAAGTGCTGAGATATTACAACACATTTTTCAACACGCTAGTGTCCTACCACCCCTCAAGAGGCTGCGTCCAATCGGCGTGCGCTTTCTCTTCTCCCCTCTTCCCCCAACCGGCGCACAGAGGGGCCAAATCCCGAAAAGCTGGCCATAAGTCAAAATATATATATATAAATATATATATATATTTATATATATATTTAGGGGATTTAAAGTTTAGGGTTGGATAGAATGATATTTGAAGTGTCTAATGCCACAGTTAGAAGGGGTTGACCATGTAAGCCTGATGGTTAAAATTTAGTTTCAAGGTAACCTTCGCACGAGTATCATCAGAACCGCACAAGAGAGATAAATAACGTTATGTTCAGAAATTCACCAAAATTCGTAAAGTTCATGAATTTTAATTCTGTAAAATGAACTTTTCAGTTGAAAGTAGGTAGAATATTATCATATATTACACAAACAATAATAATAATATATAAGTTAATTGTTTAACAATATTTTTAATAAAAAATAATGAAAAATTACGTGCAAAAGTTTTAAAAAATTAGAGAAAAAGTTACAAGTTCTGCAAAGTTCTGCAACGAAACTTGTTATAAATTGTAGTGTATACTGTTGTTTAAAAAACTATATAAAAACCAGCTGCCATTAACTGCCATTGTGGTTTAAGTGTAGGTTTTTATAAAAATAATTACAAATACGCGTTAATAAAGCATTTTAAAGGACGCTTACATATTTTAATCGTTAGGGTAAAAACATGTAAAATATTTTTAAAATATAATAACATAAAGTGTAACAAAATATAAAGATAAAATATTTTTCTTTATGAATAATTTAAGCTGCCTACGAATAAACGGATTACAGTCTACAAGTCACAAATCCGTGGTCGAGTGGACTAGGTGCTGGTCTTGTAAGTTTGTTCCCGGTTTGACTATCGTAGGCATAATTTTTTTTAATCTACATAATAATTATATAATAAAATTGTAGTGTCACTTAAATTGAGACAACAATTATATAAATATTTTTGTACAAAACATTGCAAATGTTGAATTTGGACTTTAAAGGACTTATTTTTAAATGTTACCGTGTCGATTATAAGAAGAATGAAGTATTACAAAAATTTTAGTAGTTTCCAAATAGTTTCTAAATTAATTTACAATTTAAATAAAATGTTAATTTTTTTTAAACAATTCAAAGCTAAAATTAATATTATTACTATGTTAACTTTGCCCCACTCTCCCCTATTTACAAAGTTTTTCCCTTAAATTGTTTTCTCTCGGTTTCGTGGGTTACAGAATTATTTAATTTAAAAATTGATGGCTTTTACTGTTTAAATATTTAATTTAAAGAAATAATAGTTTAACCTGGTTACTTGCATTATTATATTATTGGGTTGGAGTAAAATTTATGGTTTTTATAATATATATTACATATAATTACAACAAACAGTAGGTTTTCCCCCCGGTTTCGTGGGTTATTGGGTTATAGGCTTTAAATGTTAGGTTTAAATATATAAACGTTTATGTTCTTCTAGTAAATCTTTTATTTTGTTACATATTACATTTTTCCTGGTTAATAAGGTGTATTATATGTTATTTTGACTAAATCTTATGTGTTTAAACATTAATGTTCGCCATATTGAATCCCTCATTTTATTATTTTTCAATTTTGACTTCAGTTTCGTAATCGGCGACCTCGAAAACCCCAAGATACCAAGTTTCGTACAAAATGAATAACACTCTTATACTTTAGCCAGCTTTTATGAATTTAGAACCGCCATAATAGGTACGCCATTTTTCCCCCCAATTCTGACTTTGGATTCGTAATCAGTGACCTTGAAAACCCCTATTTACAGAATTTCACACAAATTGAATAAAGTTTTCGTATTTTGGCCAGCTTGTCGGAATTTGGCCCCACTGTGCGGTGGCTATAAAAGAGCGTCCCGATGGCATGCCGGTCATTGTCATGATAGTCGTCCAAGCTTTCAAACATCGTGGAAGGTCATGGCGTTTGCACCCACAAAGCCAAGCCGGGGAAGCCGCTCACCATCACCAGTATTTTTTCAAGCCTTTTTCCGCACGTTATCGTCGACATGAGTGTCAGGAACAATTTTACGCCCTATGTCTAGCTAGAAAAATACAGAGGGAATTGTGCAGTATTTAACCATACAGAGTGTCAATAACTGGGCTACTACAAGTCGGTCATATCAAAGTTTTTCAGAAACACGCAGACTCCTCAGAAGATTAGTCTGACTAATCATGAAATCTCTCAGACGCATGTGTGGTGACAGTATGGTCGTCATCAGTGAGAAACTGAGAAACAAGACGCCGGACTCAAAATGGGTAGCCTATTTAGCACCAGGCTGGACGCATAGTTGCGAGCTGTGTAATCCCATCGACTTCGCCATTGACCGACAGGATATGTGGTCGATACCCGTCACCCGTTATTGCAACGATGTGATCAACATACTTTTCGTGATGAATGTGACACGCTAACAGAATCAGTGGTTGTCATCGATCTCGACCAGCCTACGGTGGAAACACACATCAGAAATCTGGATCTTATCAGTGCTATCTATTATACACGTCAACTCGTCAGTTTGGACCATTACATGTTGGACTGTGAACTAAAAACCATTTACCAACACATCTAAGATACACTGTAGAGAAACGGATGAATGATCATATATATATACCATTCGTGTATTAATGTATAATAATTAAATATATATATATGTATGTCTATAAAACATGTTTTATTAAAACAAAACCCACTTCCTTTAAGTTCATCATTTATGACCTATTCCTGTACTGACATGTCTGGCCGCCAAACTGGCATCAGGTATGAGTATCAGGGCAACATCATTCTGATGGGCGATGACGTCACCGGGCAAAACCCATTACCAGGTCAAAGGTCAATCTGTCCTGAGGTACCATGGTAATAATTACTCACCGTACACAACAACTAGAAGCAGGGTTGAAACACTGAACACTGTACACAACAACTAAAAGTAGGGTTGAACCCTGAACATGGTACACAACAACTAGAAGTAGGGTTGAACCCTGAACATGGTACACAACAACTAGAAGCAGGGTTGAAACACTGAACACTGTACACAACAACTAAAAGTAGGGTTGAACCCTGAACATGGTACACAACAACTAAAAGTAGGGTTGAACCCTGAACATGGTACACAACAACTAGAAGCAGGGTTGAACCCTGAACATGGTACACAACAACTAGAAGTAGGGTTGAACCCTGAACACGGTACACAACAACTAGAAGTAGGGTTGAAACACTAATATGGTACACAACAACTAGAAGCAGGGTTGAAACACTAATATGGTACACAACAACTAGAAGCAGGGTTGAAACACTAACATGGTACACAACAACTAGAAGCAGGGTTGAAACACTAATATGGTACACAACAACTAGAAGCAGGGTTGAACCCTGAACACGGTACACAACGACTAGAAGCATGGTTGAATCACGGTACACAACAACTAGAAGTAGGGTTGAAACACTAATATGGTACACAACAACTAGAAGCAGGGTTGAATCACGGTACACAACAACTATAAGCAGGGTTGAAACACTAATATGGTACACAACAACTAGAAGCAGGGTTGAATCACGGTACACAACAACTAGAAGCCGGGTTGAATCACGGTACACAACAACTAGAAGCTGGGTTGAATCACGGTACACAACAACTAGAAGCAGGGTTGAATCACGGTACACAACAACTATAAGCAGGGTTGAAACACTAATATGGTACACAACAACTAGAAGCAGGGTTGAATCACGGTACACAACAACTAGAAGCAGGGTTGAATCACGGTACACAACAACTAGAAGCAGGGTTGAAACACTAATATGGTACACAACAACTAGAAGCAGGGTTGAATCACGGTAAACAACAACTAGAAGCAGGGTTGAAACACTAATATGGTACATAACAAATAGAAGCAGGGTTGAATCACGGTACACAACAAATAGAAGCAGGGTTGAATCACGGTACACAACAACTAGAAGCAGGGTTGAAACACTCATCGATAACCGTAAAAACACTGGGAATTTCACAAAATAGCTTCTTGGTAATTACTTAAATATAAGTGAACTTGGGATCTTAAACTTCATTCTTTTTTTAATAAACTAAAAAGCTAACTATAATAATAAACACACTGATTACAACACACGTCTCATCGGGTTGTATAGCAAGTGCAGACATTTACCATCCAGATCAAACCATCTTGTCTAAACACCAATTACATGACTTCCCGAGTCCATTTTATGAATAAAAGATATTTAACTCCGCTAAATAGTTTTTATAAAATCTGAATGTCATGGTATGATGTATGAACTAAATAGTGACCACCCTGAGAAGACATGTTACCAAATAAACCTGCAACACGTGTACAATTTCCTTCACAGACTGTAGTCTATAATATCCCCTGTATCGCTACACAGGAGCTGTTGTGACGTCACTGGATCTATTCCCAGGCTCGGGGGTTGTAGTAGGCTTGGTCTGAGGTACACTGCTTTAATAATTGAGGGTTGTGAGCATAACATAACAACTAGGTCTTTTCAAAACAAAGAATATATTTTTAAAAGAATTTTCACTTTCTCATAAAAGGAATTATTGTATTCGTGAAAATTTTCAATCTCGAGATTAAGATGAGTCTCTACCTTTTATGTGACCTTGGACACAAAACAAGTGGATTTTACAGTTGTATCTCTCTGTCTGCATGACTATGTTTGTATGTCCTCATGTCTGTGTGCCCCACCTAGGATACATGGATAAGCTAGGATCAAATTGTTGGCACATTGTGTGATACGATTTTGTACCTTTACAAAAACAATATTTTATATTCATAAAACTGAGTTTAATTGAGAGACTGAATTGGTTGCAATTTTTCACAAAGTTCTGATAACCTGTTTGAATGTTTTTTATATAAAAGTGTTAGGATTTAATTCAGTGGTGGCTCTTGAGTAAACTTTAAGGCAAGACGTTCATTTAAACATTGCCAAATTAGGTAGAACAAATCTTACCATTCTGTATTTAACTTAAATCTACACTTAAAAAAGTATTAAAAGAATAATGTTAGTAAAAGTAAATAAAAGCTTTAAAGTTATAAATGTATAATACTTTAAGAGTTAGTGTATCAGTAAGTTTATCGTTTGAAATAAAAATATATAATATAATATAAATAAAAACAAAACAAAATAAAAACATACATTTTTCACACTCACATATCCTGGCCTTAAATTTTTTTTTCAAAATTTTCTTCAAACGATAAAGAACCCAAATTCAGTTCTTTAATATTGGAAGCTTTCATTTCCAATCAAGTAATCGAAAACTTGAGAGCCAACTGGTAGCGTCGCACTTACTACTATACAAATAACCGACCGACTGTATCACAGGCTCTTGCTTGAACTCAGCCCAAATAACGTGCTAGGCGAGCGCTGAGATAAGGACATTGACATGGAAACCCCCCTGTGACGCATGCAGAGCTTGGGACAGCCAGACACAGAGAACATGTTAACATAGGTGCACCTTTTGTCACAAGTCGATGCGATTATAGTTTTATTAATTTCCTCTATAAAATGGGAAAGTAATGATAAAAAAATTGTTATCTATTTTTTCATTGCGTAGAGAAAATATACGAGAGAATTGGTTTGAATGTCAAAATTTGTTTTGTTTATTCTTTCAGTGTATTTTGACCCCTCTGTCACGAGCCGCCCCAGAGAGTATTGTATCTACATTATTTGCAAACTACAATGTTGTAATCACCCATACGCTCATGTCTGGAGATGCACACAAGCCATTCATTATGTATCTTTCTCCATTCTCCGGTTTGTTTTAGAAAGTATCTTGCCACAGAGACACAGAGCACTTTACACTGCCTCGCATCTTGGAGGTGATAATGCTACCATTATGATTCCGCCCAACATCTCGGGCTTATCTCTTGGTGATAACAATTCCCCACATCCTTCAACAAAACTTCTCACAATGTACCAATATCTTGCACGAGGTGGTAACAGTACAAGTCAATCACACACTTACAACAAGATATCACAAGATACTACACGATAAAGTGTAAGCCCTATTATGATAGCATTTTCTGAGAATTGATACAACAAATACTTTTGGAAAATATTAATTATTTAGTTAGTTTGCTAAACACAAGAAATAACCACCTATTCTATGATGTACGCCTAGAGGGGTGGTTAAATAAGATAAAATGTATTCACACTAGCGTAATGGGAGGAGAAGTGAGAATCAGAGCACTCAACCTCCTTGTGGCCAATGAAGGAACTAAACAAGCTACACGGAAAGAAAGCAACATAAAATATGAGATGAGGTTGTAGGAACCCAGGGCTAGTTCGGTACTCACAGACAGAGCTAGATTTGTGGCAGTTCTAAACAAATAGTTGTAAACCAGCTTTCAACTTTTTTTATGGGAAACTATCAAGAGTTGACCTTATTTTTTGAGAAAGGAGAGAATTGAAATAGAAGTTTGAACCAAGACTTTTTCATAACTTTTTTTAAAATGATTAAACTTGAACTTCAAGGTTTATAATCTCATGATACAAGAACTATGAAGACCAGACAGGTCCAGAGTGAGGTGTGGTGGTCCAGCACACTAACCATGCGTCCAATCTCATGATACAAGAACTATGAAGACCAGACAGGTCCAGAGTAAAGTGTGGTGGTCCAGCACACTAACCATGCGTCCAATCTCATGATACAAGAACTATGAAGACCAGATAGGTCCAGAGTGAGGTGTCCAGCACACTAACCATGCGTCCAATCTCATGATACAAGAACTATGAAGACCAGACAGGTCCAGAGTGAGGTGTGGTGGTCCAGCACACTAACCATGCGTCCAATCTCATGATACAAGAACTATGAAGACCAGACAGGTCCAGAGTGAGGTGTGGTGGTCCAGCACACTAACCATGCGTCCAATCTCATGATACAAGAACTATGAAGACCAGATGGGTCCAGAGTGAGGTGAGATAATGACATATCGAAACTTTCAAGTGAAAACAATTATTTGTGTGTATATCACATTCAAAGTGTGTACAGAACAAGTGATGTAAGATGATTACAGATGTGTCGGCAGTATGGATATGGATAAAAATCAACACACTCACAAGGACAGAGAGCGAACAGTTAACAGCAACAAGAGAAGGAAATGTAATGTAGTCGCTTGTGGCTGAAATAGTTCGTTCTAGCAGTTTATACGAGTGCCCGCAACTTTTACGAATTTACTAAAGTATTTATTTATCTTGGGGTATTTAACATGCACTTTCTTAATTTATCAGCTAACTTAATTCTAGAATAAACACAACCCCCAGCTCCTCGGCCATCACTGTAAAGGGGGGAGGGGGGGTCCAAACCCACCAGTGATCATTATCTCGGGGAATCCAACCAATGGCCCACAGCTCAGAAGACAGCCGTGTTACCGACCAAGTTAGGAATATGTACTCATCTGAGTAACAATGATGACTTACGAGGAAATGGCGAGGAAAAATTGTAAAACAACTTCCTGGATGTTAAGGTTCCGTTGAAACGGAAATCCTTGTAACTCAAGAATACATGACTTGAACATCTTAGCCGGTTATTACTTGAAATTTGCTTTTTTATAGTTCGAGGTCAGTCTGATCCCGTTCAACAACAAATGTGGAGATTCCACTGAAGAATAAACGTTTGGCCTCACCGGGATAAGAACTGTCGCACTCAGATCAGTTGGAATACAGGCTAGGGATGCTGAAGTGTGATGGTTGACAAAGTGTAGATGCAATCAATGAGATCGTCCAACTTGAATACATTGTTGCCAGATTGTTGCTTTTATCGTGGAGATGAGATGTCAAAGTGTGGATTTATCTCTCGATGACGCTAAGCAAGTGATGCGTGCTACTATCATCAATACAGATATTTACACTCAGGAATATTTAGCCGTGAAAACAAACTCTCCCTTGGAATAACAAAATGGAGGGAAATAAAGGATTGTATTGGTATGTTCAACACCATGATTAACCATGGGTGTGTGCGTGCGTGTAAGCACACCGCATCCTACTATCCATCCAGGCTATCCGTATGTTTACATTGATGACTTAGGGATAAAGAAGGACAATTTAGAGGAAGTGTACTTTCATTTGCTTCTAGGTAAGGAGGACAATAATTTAGGAAGCCCCACCCTCAGTACATCCTAATGAGATTCGAACCATTTCCTAGCAATCACCGGCAATTTAGTTTAATGCAGGCCTGACTTATTAAATAATGTAAACATTTGTGAGATTAAATAAATATATGAGGAAAATTTGGGCTCAGTGAAAAAAAAAAAAGGAATATTTTATATTGAATAATAACAATAATATTTAGTAAACACAGGACACTAATAAATAAACATTCAATACACATTTTCAAGAAATGTGGGTGAATGTGACATTTTATTGACTATTTGCAATATTGCATATTGCTAAACAATCTCAGATGTAGGGGACAGTGATATAGCGTAAGGGATCAGCATTTCATTTAATAAACGTTTGAGAAATGTTACATCTCTACAATGATGAAGATTGGCTGGAGTGCTTTTCTCGACGACATGTATTTGAACAAGTTTGGAATTGAATACGAGGTAGAAAACTAATTGCCGCGAGGCTGGCTTGGGAAACTAACATCAATCACTATTTTTTTAAACAGTGACTCTTACATTTTGCCTATTAGATAATAAAAGTTGAATTTATTTGTGTTAAGATCAATTTTTCTGTCAACATAAAACAATAATAGTTTTGTTAGTAGCTTGTATAATTTATAGTCTAGAGTAATAACTGTAGCGTTGACATAATATTATGTAAGCTCAAGAGATTATCGTCATTCGTTTTGTGGTTAATTTAAGCTTTACATAAAGTTCAGCGGATTGTGATAAGAGCTATGGGCTCAGTTTGAATTTAAACTTTCGCGCTCCTACAGCTGTAAAAACAGATGGTCTAGTCTGGGCTATGTGTTTTATGTAAATTGAGTTTAGTGGGTTCACGCATGCGCGTTGGCAAGTTGCAGGAAGAAAGCGGGAGAACTCTCTTCTTTGTGCTTATCTCGAGTAGACGTGTTTCAATAACTCGGGAAACTAAGGATATGAGCAATGTCGTCATGATCATAGAAAACAATCTTATATGTATTATACAAGTGTTAAATGAAAATGATGAATGCAAGGGGTGTACAACATGGTGTTAGTCTACTAACCCGGCACGATACCCAATTAATTTTGCGCTGCCGATTTAAAAAGATCAACACGACAACTGACGTGGCAACAGGATCAACGCGACAACTGACGCGGCAACAGGATCAACGCGACAACTGACGCGGCAACAGGATCAACGAGACAACTGCCGCGGCAACAGGATCAACGAGACAACTGCCGCGGCAACAGGATCAACACAACTGACGTAGCAACCAGATCAGGATGACAACTGACGTAGCAACCAGATCAACACGACAACTGACGTAGCAACAGGATCAACGCAGCAACTGCCGCGGCAACAGGATCAACGCGGCAACTGCCGCGGCAACAGGATCAACGCGACAACTGACGCGACGACAGGAGGAAAGGGTGAGTGATATCACAACAGTTTGCATCCAGCAGTAAGGGGACGTCAACAACAGGCCCATCCAACTCCAGACAATAACTGACGGAAACAAACACTGGAAGAGTTTAGAATTTAAGATTTAAGAAACACTTATTTTATATAATTAAAATAAATTTAAATTTCAAATATTCAAATAAATTGTAGATACATAAAGATATATATTTATTAATAATGGACCTAAGAAGTAAATATATGGAAAACAAGGAAGATAGTGTTGTCAACAGGGTGACTAGTTGGGGGTCTGATCTCTGATCACCAAGAACAAGGTTTAGCTACAGAGCCGGAGAGTATTACTAAGGCTGGTGAATCAATAAGGAGCAATGGTGGTGGGGTTTACAGTCAGTGGTAGGCCTAGAGTGCAATAATGAAAGGTTGATTCAATCCCAAATGGAAAATAAAACTTTGCCCACTGGAATTGAAATAGGCCAGAATGCAGAAGAGAGTCTAAATAAAGTAGTCGAAATAAATTATAGTAATATAGTTCTAGAATTAATTTATGATTAGCCGGAATTAGTAGCTTAGTATGAGCAAATAGAGCAGTTCCCGCATCTAGATACTGTGTCTACTATAAACCTGGAACATATCTTAAGAATAATTGAGCCAGAGATGAAAAATAATATAAACTTATATTCAAAAACTGAACAAAGTAATCGAGAGAATAAAACTCAGAATCAGTAAAAAGGACTATGATAATCCGAGAAATAAATTCAAAACTTGAGAAAGTTGATGTCAAGTTGAGAGAAACAAATGAAAATTTAATTTCAAAGATTGGGGAAGTTAGAGCAGATAATAAAATTCTCAGTCGGAATTTAAAAGCTGAAATTGAGCAGAGCAATGAAAACTTGAAGTTAAGGATAGAAGTAGGTCAACTTGCTTTAGAAAAATGAATAGAAGAGCGTATTCAAACATGTCGAAGCAAATTTAGCGAGGTGTATTTAAAATATTATCAGCTGGAAGTATCCAATGAAAACATAGCACAAGTTATCCATGTAGAGAAGGGCTTACGAGAAGTAAAAATAAATAAGTTAGTTTAGAAGAAAATCAGGAATTCATAAGAAGTAACCCATCTGTAATTCTCAAGGAAATAAAAATTAATAAGGATCAGGCTGATAAGTCAAATAAAAAAATGACAACAAATTTGAAGTTGTTGAAAACAAAGTAGTTGAGATAGATCTGAAGGCCACTCAGTCAATACAAATGTAGATGCAGTTAAAGTGAATTTAGATAAGGAAATTGATAGTGTTAAGTGAGCTATTAAAGCGCAAAGGAGTGCGAATACAAATTTAATCACATCGCAAATTTGTGAGGCATGAGATATGAGTTTAGTCAAAAGGGAGGTTATGTTGTGGGCCTAGAAAGTAAATATGGTGAATCCATGGATAAGTTAAACCATAAAATAGCAGAGATAGTTATCATATTGAAACAAGAAGATGATAGGAATCAGACGATTGTTGAATTGATAGCCAGGAGCCTGAGGGAGGTTACAATGTCATTAACCCCTAAGTACAATGGTAAAATGGGAAATGTCTGTATATATTCAACAAGTAGAGAGAGCTGTGAAGGATGGACATCTCCTAGAACAAAAATAAAAGATTGAGGTATTAATGGCAACCTTAGTAGGTGAAGCTAGGGCCTGGGCTATCAGTTTGGAAGGAGAGTCGGAAACGTATGATGCAATGAAGGAGATGTTTTTGAAAAAATATATGGGTTTCAAGAAACTCAAGACGACTTTCTTCAATACATTTTCAAGGGTAAATATGACCAAGGCTAGGCTCCATGAATGAGTATTTCAGCCAACAAAGTATTTGGAGTAGCCAATGGAAGAACAAAGACTAAAGGGACATCTTGCTTGTCACTTCTCCACAAACGTCCAAAACTCTTTAATGACTCCTTGGATACGTAGATAAATATATCCGAAACTCATAGTCCTGTAAGCTCACTTCCTTTTGTAAATTTGTACGCAGGCCTTTGTCTGAAGGACGAAAAAGGAGCAACAGTAGATAAAAAAATAAAAAAATCCTACAGTATGGATTTGTCTGTTAGCCATGTTTGTTGGAGAGAAGGCAAATTAATTATCTCCCCTACCTTCCCTTCATTATATTTCGTTGTATTTTTTATGTTTCTTTTGTACTGATCGTATACTTTGATTATTATTTTTTTAGAAGGGTTTCAAACATTCTACCCTACTGTTCAATCTTGTCCTAAATTAATATATTCAGTTTTACACATATTCTTTTCCATTTAAAAAAAAAGTTTTCAACCCTCACTCTCTTCAGATTATGTTATATTTTTACATTTACCCGCCTCGGTGGCGTAGTTGGCTAACGCGCTAGTCGTGTTGAGCTCGGCCGCCGAGGACGGGGAGATCAAGGTTCGAATCTCGGTCGGGTGAACTGGGGGTGGTTTTTCCTAAATGGTTTTCCACTCTCCCTCCACGCAAATGCGGGTTCACTTCCTCTAAATTCAACCTTCCCAATTCCTAATCCATTAGCGTAATTAGTACTTAAGCGTATAATCCGAACGGATAGTAAGACGCGGTGCTAAATATTATTTTACATTTCTATGATGTCTGTTTTATTTATTTAAACCTTGCCTGTTGTGTTGCCATTTTAAATAAACCTCAACTTTATTTGAAATATTTCTATTTTTGATGTAGACTTTTAGCAACCTTCCCAGCCTCTATTAATTTAATTATATAATAATAGTGAGCTGTCACCCGCCCCTCACCGACCTTGTCACTGTCTAACTATTGCAGTCTATTTTATAGAATCCAGGGGACAGTGACCTCTTGTGCATTACTTGCTTTTAAGTTTAATTCCAATGTAAACTTTATATTGTTTTTTTGAAATTTTTATTTCTGATTTTTATCCTGCTAGATTTTTATTCGTTTCAATAACTTTAGCTTTGAATATTTAGTAATAAATGAATTAATTACGATAGCTCAATAAATAATTAATAGTTAAATAGAGTATAGAGAGATGAGAGAAAGAAGGTGCGGGATGCTACAGTACGAGCTTCAACTATAAATTAGATACATGATCGAGAAAGTTGGTGCGGTGCACCGTACAATTTATTTAACACACTTTTTAACCGGAACAGGTAGATTTAGTAGTAACAAAATAATTTGAAACGTTCTATAAGTCAATATTTATTACGTAAAGTTTAAGTTACATTAACAAAAATAGTCGTTTTCTAGTACGAGCTTTATTTGTACAAACGTGAGAAAATCTGCAATTAGATGAATTTAATTATTTATAAATAATAATAAATATGAAGGAGGTTCTAGTCTAAAACGTGGATAAAATAGGTCTCGCACGTATGCTATAGCGAACCTATGTTTAAAATTGAAAACTTTTACCTTTGGAGCCCACTATTTAATACTTGGAAAATTAATAAGGATGATTAAGTTGAATTGAACATTTTTTTTAAACATTAACAACATGAATATTTTGATCAGTTATTTCTTAGTATGTAGGCCAAAATAAGGTTTCAGTTTTCCAAAAGACTTGGTTCTGAAGTTTTCCGTCCATGAGTTCCCCTAGTGGCCTCTGTCTCGTAGTGGATGTAAAGTAAAAAATAAATGGTAGGGACCTCCGCACGGACTTTCTCGCTATATTGTTTCAAAATGTAGATATTTACTCAAAATTTGTAATATAATACACACTAGTGAACCCGAGAACAAATTGCGCTATATCTACGTGAAAAATTTTTTGACTCACGGTTTTAAATTTTTTAATTTTATTTTGAAAAAATAACGTCTTAATTTGTATATTTGGACCAATAAAAAATATCGATACTGGGTCCCCAAGGATCAACACTTCGTATTAAAATTTTGACTTACGGTTAAAATTTTCGGGATTTTATAAGGAGATGCATATCTTATGGTTATCGCATTGCTATTAAATTTCTCTTTATAAATTTTGACAAATAAAATAAGTAATTATTTACTATTGAGTCCAAAATGAGAGAGATCAATGCTGTACCAGGGGCGGATCCAGTACGGAGTAAGGGAGCTCGCGGCCCCTTCAAAAAATTAAACCAATTAAATTAATGTTAAGGTCACCACTAGTCTTATTGTCATTATATCACTAAACAGATTACATTTCCTAAATTGTTATTGGTAATTTTATTAAATGATTAATATAAGGTAACTATTATAAATACTTAAGACAATCACATTAAGGGCCAGTTTCATAGTCAGATTTAGTACGCCTCAAGTGCGGCGCTTTACTAAATACAAGACGTCACCTACCTGTAATTGAATGGAATGGGCCAGTTTCATATGCGAAACTGGCCCATTCCATTTTGGTCTAGGTAGGTGTCGTCCTGTATTTAGTATCGACTCGCACTTGAGGCGTACTAAATCTGACTATGAAACTGGCCCTAAGTATTAAAGTGGTGAAAATAGGCATTAATGAAACTACCCAAATTTAAGTTGCGCACCTCTAACGTTGTTGCACAAACCTTGATTAGGTTTTAATTTATTTTATCATTTTTTAAATTAATATTTCAATGATTAATAATAAATAAAGATCTTTAAAATAATTTATTCTTAATTAACGTGCTTTAAACAAAACCTTTGAAGAATACCACACACACAACGTGTTATTATGGCTTAGTGGTAAAATTTCGATCTAGAATGAGAAATTAGCTATAGAGTAGAGTTAAAGTTAGATTGTTCGAAATCTAAATAATTTCATCTATTCTGTCTAATTGAGTGAAAAGATTAAGACTATTTATATAATAATCGTTATAAAGTTTAAACTTATTTTCCTATTAATAATCGCTATTTGTTGATATTTTTTTCATTTTCTTATAATACATTTTAATACTAATCTCAAATTTTGAGATATACCCTTCATTAGAGGATTATTCTCAAGTTTAGCGTTACACTGAAAAATTACTTAATAATTTACTCTCAAATTTTGAAGTATTTTTATGTCAAAATTTCTTGAGGTGCCCCCCCTCCCCGACCAGATTCCGATGGGAGCACCCAAGTCCCTCAAAATTTCTTGGGGGTGCCTCCCACTCCCCTCCACGATCAAATACCGACGGGAGCACCCGCATCCCTCCCTCCCTCCCTCACGAAAATCCTGGATTTATCTTTTCACCCTTTAGTAAACTGATCTTAATTGTATGGTTAGACAGACACACAGACAGACGGCGTCACAAAAACAACTTTTTGGGGTTCGAGGGGTCATGAAACATCGACAACCATCAATATCTCGGGTTAGATTTTTTTGACTGTCGTAATACTTTACCTTAGTGTTGGAAAAGTTTAAAATATATATATATATGTAAATATATATATATGTGTGTATTGTTTGAAAACTATTGGTTTTATAAAAATATATTTCAAGTGAAAGATGTTTACTATAAATAGATTTACATGTATACAATTATAAGTAGTTTAATATCTCAAAGACTTACAGAAATAAAATTAAAAAATTAGAATGTACGCATCAGACCGGAAACCTTAAAGTCATTTTGACAAGAGGTTGAGGGTAGCCATTGTGTTTGTAATATTGATCAAAGCTTAGAAATTAAGTTTAATCAAAATCCTTCAAGTCGATTTTGATAAAATCAATTTTTTTTTCTCTTTTCCGCCCTTAAGGAAACTACCCTTAATTTTAGGGTTGGATATCCAATTCCAAAAATTCCTCAAGGTAGCCCTATATAAACCCTAGTTACCAAGTTTTATCCCAAACGGTAAAATAGTTTAGGCCTAGCCCAAGGTACCGACTGACAGACAGACGGACAGAAAGACGGCATTGCGAGAACCACATTTAAGGGTTTGGGGGGTGGCGTCGAAAAATCTCGAGTTCAATTTTGTTGACGATCACAATACTTTCTCTAGCTGTAAGAAAGAGAGAAAATAATAAGTATGTTACGTTCTAGCTGTTGATTAAAACAATCTCGAAGTTAATGTAATGAGGTTTTCCAGGTTTCTTTATTTCGGAGCTTCCTAAACCAGTGTACTGTGGTTGCTTGACTTAAGGTGTCAAGCTTTCAGCGTGTGGTCGACCTCAGTGGTATTGGGGTAAAGGGCTCGTGCTCAGCACCCGGTGCTCGTGGGTGCAAACCCAGTCAAGGTTGACGGATTTTTCTTGAGCACAGCTTCCTTTTGAGGAGAAGTAAAGCCGTCAGTCCCGTGTTGATTCTGCTATTTAAGAGAACCCCAGAGGGTATGTTAATAACGATATTAGTGTCCTACTGCTTCTGTGCGATCTTCGCTCTCTTTCTCCATCTTTTTCCTTGTTTAGCAGGTAGCCAGCCAGTATCCAAGCTAGGGTGATTAGAGGGGAAACGGAGTATCATAATTGAAAGAAAATGACACTTATACAAGGTTCCAGACTAATTTACTTTGAATCCAGTACAGTAGTCTAGAAATTTAGTATTATATACTACTAACTGTACTACTAACTATATACACATGGTAAGTGGTCAGCCAAGGATCTCCAGTCTAAGTTGAGGCTAATCAAGTGAGTGGACCAGCGTGTCCAGGCTAGCATACCCGGGAGTGGGCCAGCGTGTCTAGCGAGTGGGCCAGCGTGTCTAGCAAGTGGGCCAGCGTGTCCAGGCTAGCATACCCGGGAATGTGTCTAGCGAGTGGGCCAGCGTGTCTAGCAAGTGGACCAGCGTGTCCAGGCTAGCATACCCGGGAGTGGGTCAGTGTGTCTAGCAAGTGGACCAGCGTGCTCAGGCTAGCATACCCGGGAGTGTGTCTAGCGAGTGGGACAGTGTGTCTAGCGAGTGGGCCAGCGTGTTTAGCAAGTGGACCAGCGTGTCCAGGCTAGCATACCCGGGAGTGGGTCAGTGTGTCTAGCAAGTGGACCAGCGTGCTCAGGCTAGCATACCCGGGAGTGTGTCTAGCAAGTGGGACAGCGTGTCTAGCAAGTGGACCAGCGTGTCCAGGCTAGCATACCCGGGAGTGTGTCTAGCGAGTGGGACAGCGTGTCTAGCAAGTGGACCAGCGTGTCCAGGCTAGCATACCCGGGAGTGTGTCTAGCGAGTGGGACAGCGTGTCTAGCAAGTGGACCAGCGTGTCCAGGCTAGCATACCCGGGAGTGTGTCTAGCGAGTGGGACAGCGTGTCTAGCAAGTGGACCAGCGTGTCCAGGCTAGCATACCCGGGAGTGTGTCTAGCGAGTGGGCCAGCGTGTCCGGGAATGGATCATCGAGTCTAGTGTTTGTGTAACGCGGGTCATTACAGTATGTCGTACATGGGGACCATTCGCGATGTCACGTGAGTGACTTTGACTTCGACTGTGAATTGTACAGGTGATGAACATTATAAGAGACGTGTTTGAATGTTCAATAATTAGTAATTTTATATACATATCAATTAGCTGTATATTTAGTTTAGTTACACCTTACGTGTTATCATTCTCTTAATAATTTACAAACTTATTTATGACTTATTATTTTATCCAGTGATTTATTAAGTTGTAGTTAATTTAATTATATCGGTACGTGTGTTTTTTTATATTTAATAATGAAAACCTTGAATATTTCGTGTGCGCCCTTAATCACTTAGTAAATCACCAACTTACCCCAATATCCTGAAAATAACTCGCGGCTAACACGATGAAGTGTGAACAGCTCGTGACCCTCCAAATCACGCTTTTCCGTTACAATACTAACACACGTTCCCTCTGGATTGGCTGCGCGGGAACAAATTGTAGCGCGTAAACAGCCAAGCTAGATATTAATACGCAAGTCCACTTGCAATCGTTCAACTGGGTCATATTCCCATGCAGTTAGAAGATCCAAAATGGTGGAATGTAAGAAATGGTTTAAAGGTGACATTTCAGTTCATTGAGTGCCAAGAAAAACATGAGTGAGTTTTAAATTTCAGAAATAAACTTTATTGAGATGTGAATGCAAGGGTGAGTGCATTAGAGAAAAGTGTAAAGTGGTTTGATATTTCAGAATATGGAATCAAAGAAGTAGAATCAAAGTTTAGGAATGTTAGAAGTAGAATTTGTAAAGGACAAAAGCAACTAAAACACTAAGATACTTTGGAAACAAAATTAAACATTTTAAATGGTGCTCATTGGCTTTAGGAATTGAGCCTTTGACAGAGTGACAAAAAACTTGAAGGATTTGGCGAATATGTTTGACTTAGTTCAAGTTTGACCAGGGAAGTGATTTTCACTGTGGTTTTCCAACCATCTTTCTAGATTAATGTGTTTGAATCTCCCTTTGGATTTAAGTTATCTCCAGTTTCTTACTTTCTTGGACTAATTCATTTTTATCAAGGGCACTTTGTGAAAATATAGGCCTTTCCTACTACAAAAGGAATGTAGTGACAAAAAACCACCAGAGCTACTTTAATTTTTTTCACACTTCAGGTCATATAATCTTCAGCTGTCACTTTTGATAGATAATGTTATCAATATACATAAATAATACTATTAATAGACTAAAATATTATCAATTTTGGCTGCAAAATGTTTGTATTTTCTAACAGTCTCTTCCCATGAATACTGGAGTATAAAGTCATCGTATCGTGTGTAGTTGCTATATTTGGTAAATTTTATTCTTCGACTTGGTTTGTTGTGTAGATACAAGTTGGTAATTCGTACGCGATCAAAAATTATAAATATATCTTGAACTGTTTTATTGTTTAATTTACATTTTGAAAATATAACAGAAATAATATTAAAAATGAATATGTAATAATGGGCGGTGAAGTTAACCCAGTCAAAAATATACATTTAAATGTCATCACGAAACCATAACCTCGGGACAACTGGCTAGCTCTATTGATATTGGTCTTACCTGTGGAAACCTCCTAGAAAAGCTGTGAGTTCTTGATCAGACGATGTCACCACCATCTTAGATAAATGTGTTTCTTTGTTATATAGTTGCCTAAGTAATAATATTAACCATAAATAATAGTAACAAAATTACAATTAATGTTAGCTCTGTGTTGTTAGGTCAACAATGAATAAAATCAATGAGAATAGACATAGGGTATGCTACTGAAAATGTGTATTTCATTTCCAAATTAAAATTTAAAAAATCCTCCCTAAGAGTACTCCTCTAATATAATACTAAATTTACAACACAGCTCAGTTAATGAAATAAATTTGATCAACAATCTTCTTAGACATTTCTTTTTTTTAACCTAAATTAGAATACAATTGAAAGGTCAGAAAAAAAATTAAAATAATGTCCTTTCCATTCTGTTTAGTCTAACAATAAATGAATTTCTCATTAATAAATAAAAATGTCAATTTTGTTGAAATTTATATTTCTGTCGAAAAAGAATGTGTTCTTATGCTTAAAAATCATATTTATCAAATATGTAGATGTAGGATGCGTCTGATGGAATTTGATAAAATTTGGAAATCTTGGCATCGTTTTTGTAATTTTCTGCAAAAAAATATATGAACCTGCCAATTAATTTTGAAATATCTTGAAAGCTTAGTTGAAGCCCGGCAAATAAATTTGCCAAAGCCGGAAACCAAACATTGGGCTTTCCATTTTTATATTCCTCACTTGATGGCGGTCAAAATACACCATCTAAAATTCCGACTATCACGGAAAAAATTCCACTTTACATTTCTTCTCTCCTCTTTCCAAGTCACGAGTTCTTACACTTTAAAAAATCGTTCCAAAACGAGCATAAACAAAACCTATACTTGGATGAAAAATAAGTTTGTCATTGACTTAATAAACAAAATGAAACAAAGAGAATGAATTAGAACGGCGTAAAAACGAGAATAAATGAAGAAAAATTAAAAGTCCGTAATGTAAAATACATGAATTCCACAATAGAATATAAAATGTACCAAGAGTATTTACATTTAAAAGACGCGGTGAAAACCTCTAGTGTCAGTTTATTGAAACTATCCACGTAGCTTCAAGCCCATAGTTACCTGTATTGTCGCTAGGTCCCACTAGGTTAATCAAGTCTTATTACCGCCAATAATTGATCCAAGGAGAAACGATGATCTCGCTAAAAGACAAAATTGATATTTTCTCCTGGAAAACTTTATACGTGTACAGGTAAATATTACTCTTACAACTATTGATATATTATAGCCGTTTTTTTGTAGAGTTGGTTACACAATATGAAATAATCATGGCTCCACAGAATATAGTACTGTGAAGTTATATCATAAAAAAACCACTTGTCTTTCTGTCGCAATGCCAAACTGTCCTTGTCTTTAAAATAAGGGGAATAATGTCACTAAGAACCTGTTGTTTGTTACAACATGTGTAAGTTGTAATTTTTCCCATTTAACATTTTTGTCCCCAAATGTAGGCCTACAACTAAAAAAAATTGTCAGAGCTTAGCATCTAAAACCTTGGGAACATACTTATAAAAGTAATTAAATGTAACTGCTAAAATTATCTTATTACCATCAAATAGGTGTTAGAAATATATTTTATATTTAGAAAATAAATCGTTATGTTTGATTGGAAGGGGTGGGAGAGGTGAGTCTTGGACCGTACACACGTCACCATGTGAACCGCGAGTTCTATTTAGGATATTGGGTTACGCTGCTAACTAAACAAGATTGAAAACGCACACAGGGTACTCAAGATTATTCATTATTTAAAAAAAACTACATTAATAGAATAATTAAATTAACTGCAACTCAACAAGTCAATTAATTAAATAATAAGAGTCAAAATTAAATGTGTAAATTATCAAAAGAATGATAACACATAAAGTTTAATTAAATATAATAAACCGATAATAAATGAAACATCCAATTATTGAACATTTAAATACCAGTCTCTTATAATGTTGAGTCACTGTACCAATCACAGTTGAAGTCTTAAGTCAATCACGTGACACCACCAATAGTCTCCGCGCACGACACACTGCGCTGACTCGCGTTGCAAGAACAAGAGACTAGCAGATCCACTCCTGGACATGCCGGCTCAGTCAGATGACTCGTTTTCCCTCTCTGACCACCGACAGTGTATAGATAGGGGCTATCATCAGAGACGATAATCCTACATTTCTAGAATATTGGGCTAGAATTAGATAAACCCAGAATCTTCCAAACTTGTCCCATTCAATTATGCTCCCCCTCTGTCCCCTTTAAGACTTTTAGCTGTGAGGCTGGTTAACAAGAATGTAAATATAAAACAGAGACAAATAGCAAGTGCACCGTCCCCGCAGTCGACAGATCTTGTTACAATATATATTATTTATCTAGCCTGGTTTTAAATACAAGAGATACAGTAATGGTATCAACAAAGACAATTATATTATGCTAGACAACGAGTTAAGGATCGAAAAGAAAGCTAGGAAAGACTATATATAGAAGACCTGCAATGAGATTATAAAACTGCATAGAACATTAAGATATTATCTCATATATAAGAAAGCAAAGGAACTGGAGGAAATAAAAACAAAGGTGTGCGGACAAGAGGAATTTAAACCTCAAAGGGCAGTTGGTGATGGATCATAAATAGCTTTTGAATATATATATATATATAAATATACTGTAGGACAGGGAAAATTAACCAGGGAACCTAGAGGACGAGGAAAAAGGATAAAGCATTTTAGAGAGTGAAGTGGGGAAAGCTATAAAGGACATAAGAAGAAGAAAAGCTGCTGGAGACTACGACATTCGATACCAGCTGACATTCGGAAAGAAATGGGTGACAACGGATTTATTGCTCTGAAAAAAATTATAAATAGGATCTAATAAACAGGAGAATGGCCCAAGGACATTCTATAAGTAGCCATGGTGGCTCTAGAGAAAAAGAAACAAGCCAATAAATGCAGTGATCACAGGGCCATCGGCCTCATCTCTCATGTGGAGAAGATCGTGGCAAGAATATTTAAAAGGTGACTGCAACAGAAAATAGAAAGTGTAATAGAGAATACCAATTTTTACTTAGAAAAGGGAAAAAAAACACTATAAATGCCATCGGGATACTAAGAATAATTTCAGAAAATACTGGCAGTCAATAAATATATCAACATTGGTTTCAGAGACTAGCAGAAGGCGTTCGATATAATGAAGTGGAAAAAGTGTTGGAAATACTTAAGAAGATCTGCATCAATTGGAGAGGCAAAAGGTCGATTGCAAAACTGTACCTGGGATAGCGAGTGCAGGTGAAGCTGAATGATGACGAGACCAACAGCGTACACTGAGGAAAATAGAGGTACGGAGTATAATAGTACAGGCATGACATTTTAGTTTTGTCTCGAATACAGGCTTAATGCCAGTAGTTTTGGTTTACAAACGCGAGTTTTGTTGCGATTCCATTTCACATAATTGTACTATTACATGCCAAAGAACGAGTTTTCAACAGAATCTGTATAATGAAACAAAATGTGGGGTTCCGTGAAACCTGTGCTCAAGTCCGGTTACAAATCCGGTCTGTAGTGGATTGGCTGTGAATTGAATTCGCGCATCGCAGCTCGGAATGGTATATTTACAGTCTTCTCAATCAACGACATATCTTTTACCATTAGGAAGGAAACAACGCAGTCTGTATAAGGGTGGCTTAATCCGTTCCCGCCATTTTTTACTTATATAATTAAACTTGAAATGCAAATGAAACCACTGACTACCTACACAGAGTATAACTACTAAAAATAAAAATAAACTTTAAGCATTTACTATTTCAAGAGTAAGGACATTATAAATTATCACTAATGGAATATTATGTGAGTGAGCCAGTGAAAAAGTGGTGATTAGGAAAATATGTGCAAGTGTTCTGCGGTAAGTTCATATCAAGCCAAGCTCAAATTTTATGCACATGGCTATAGATTTATTTGATCATTAGGCCTATAGGCAATACATTGATTGCAAATTATCGTGATTGTTAAAATTAAAATGGTATAAAACCACTGAACAATGTTATATTTAAATAAGCTGAACTAGTCTTTTCGGGTAAGCCTATTATTATTATAACAGTTCAAGCATTAAACCCTTCCAACGTATCAAGGATTGAGTACCATGCCGTTTGGAGAAAATAACAGTAATTCCCTGGATTTATTTCAACACACATGGGATTGCAACATTAAGCGATGGGCTATTTCAATTACTAATGTTAAAATTAATGCCGTCTCAATTGTAACGCGTTAAAAATTTACATTCTCGTATTGGAAACACATAGGTACGTGAAAACCAATACGCATCAAGGAATAATCCCAGTCGGTAATCAAGATCACCGTTTCCCAGTCAGGACTGGAAAGACATACCTAGTTCCGTGTGTAAAACCTGTACCTTATTTCAGTGTAGAGGAAGGAAGAGGAGTGAAGAGAGGGTGCCAGTTTTTTCAACTTGGATGCAGAGTGGCCGGTCAGAGAAGCCCTGGAGGGTCGCGTCCGGACGTGGCGATTTCAGGATAGGAGAATGCGTCACAGATGATCTATCATCGCCGGCCAAAAGTAAAGAAAAGTAGCTGGAAATAATGGACTGGCTGGTGTTAGAGGTATAAGCTATGGCATGGAGATCAACATTGAGAAGTTAAAAGTGACAATGATTTCAAAAAAATAAAAGTATATGAAAATCAAAAATGGAAACTAATAACTGGAAAACATAGAACAATTCAAGTACCTGGGAAGTCTGATGACAAAGGATGCCTATTGCACCAAGAAAATTAGGTCAAGGACCACCATAGGCAAGGAAGATTTTAGTAAGAAGAGGTTAGTACTGACCAGAAAGTTGATTTTGGAACTGAGGAAGAAACTGAGGAAATGCTAATTTTGAAATTTAACGTTATATGGAGCAGAAACTTGGGCTCTTAAGGAAGATGGAAAATAAATATATGGACAACTTTGAAATGTATATTGTATGAATTTTAATTCTGTCGGTTTATATTTGTATTTAGTTTTAATTTATTCTTAAGTGTTTGTTTATTTTGACGCGACTAGCACTCCATGTGGCCAGAGGTCATACTACATTTAATTATTTCTCGATTTATTCATTTTAAGCTTATTGTTTTCAACGGACATTGCGTTGCGTCGAAGGAAACATCTAATAATAATAATAATAATAATAATAATAATAATAATAATAATAATAATAATAATAATAATAATAATAATAATAATACATTTATCAAATCAAGAAACATATTTTTTACCGAGGTTTTGTCAAAATATTCCGTCCACGTTTTAAAACAATACTGATCAGGTGTAGTTTTTTTAACGTCTTCTAAGAGACTCTTAATGGCCGCACTATACAAGGAGGAAAGAAATGGACTCTAGCAGTGGGGGAAGGGAGAGAGGTAAGAAGAAGCGAGGCTTTGCATCATGGATCCCAAACGACACAGACTTGTAAAATTTTCATTGGAATAAAACATAGTGATAATGACAAGTTTATTTGTGCCAATTACACAAAAAGTTGGGGCAGTTCACCACGGACCAGACCACGGCTATGACTTACAAGTGAGTTTGTCTGATCCACTATCATTTTCAACGCAGAAGACACTACAAGACTCCATTAACATGAGGTGATATCAAGTATCAACCTAAGTTTTAGTCGTGATTCATCTTTTGTTTCCTACTAAAATTTCGACTAGACTTTATTCACCTTTTAAAATGTATTGCTCCAAAATCAAAGAATAATATTAATTTCAACTTAATACACCAACAGTAGAATTTTCTTTTAAACGTAATACTCTGTTCCAACAATTGATTCTGGAAATGAAACTTTTTGCCAGAGTAATGACTTCGACAAAATGCAATGAACTTATTAGTATTTATTGTTTTAGCATCCACCGACCAACCTCATTGAAGAAATTGACTATAAATGTAAATAGTATATATATTTTATAAATGTATATAGTATATATATATTTTATAAATATATATAGTACGGCATATATATTTAAGGATTTCAAATTGTTTCATTAAATATTTGCTTGTTTAGTAAGTCCCAACATGACCCAGTGGCTCAGAGAGTCCCGTGTTCGATTTTATGCTTTATTATTGTTATTTTAAGTTTTACCCTGAAACAGTCAATTTTCTTGTTGTAAAATGTAAATTTTGGTTGTAAATCTGAGCTATCCCACCATTCATTTATCACCTATGTTAAGTATTTTCTTATGACGTCACTGGACATAAAGTTAATAAATATATAAATGCCTCTTTTTTAAATATATATTTCCTCCTCTTTCCTATTAAAATACACATCCTCATTATTATTAAAGTTATATTAAAGATAATCATAACAAATATTCACAATTTATAAGATATATATGATTTGAGAATATCAGGTGGACAGACAGGGTGACCAATGAAGTCCTAAGAATAGTGGGCGAGAAGAGAACCATTTTGGATGTGATTCTTTGGTACAAAGCAAACTGGATCGGACACATCCTTAGGAGGAACAGTCTTCTGTATGACGTCACAGAAGGAAAGGTTGAGGGGAAGAGGAGCTTAGGAAGAATGATAATTAAAATACTTGATGACTTTAAGTAAATAAGAAAATGTTGGGAGCTAAAGGAGGACAGGGCGCACTGATGGTCTAAGTTCACTTACGAAAGGAATGGTCCTGTCGTCAAACAGATGATAAATAATGATAAATTTAACTCTAATAAAGGATGTTGATTCATATATATAATTATATATGTGTGTGTTTTTAAAAGGTGTAAAATTAGTTTGTGATTTAATTAAAAAATTTACTGAGCAATACATTTATGTAGCAAAAAAATGTTTAAGTTTAAATGATTAAAAAAACCATTAGGTCTACAATAGATTATAATAATCTAATTTACACTATTACTATTATTATTATAATGTTTATTTAATGCATGCAATAAAATCTAACCGGTTGCTATCCAAACAATCAAAAACAATTTTATTCACACCTAGTTTAAACAAGTTTTAAGGCTCGATAGCACTTTCTCCCCTTAAGTAACTGGTCTAGCCTTTCTTCAGAACCTAATATTTAAAGTGCTAAAACCCACTAAAAAACATGTCACTAAAAGAGCAATCAATTTATTATGGTATACTTGACATCAACTCTACTCCCTAGATCTCCCCAGTCACCACTAACTACAATACTACCCCCCCTCGACGTGATTAAATGGCTTCACCTGCTCTCGAAATGATCGTCCCCCCTCGTGTGCCAGTTCCCAACTCCTCTCGTGTGCAAGCCACCCGCTAACACCACTATACAATAGATAATATAATGCAATCCTATTACGCACGGAGAATCACCCTCAGACATAAACATTGTATTGTAGGGTAATGATGCTGACAAACCACCCCTTGAATACTACACCCTCTCACCAACATCCCCCTTTCGTTGGGACTACCGTAGTAACAATGGCACAAATATAAATTGACGACGCTCTATTATGCATGTCAGGGAATTAAAGGTTTAAAAAATAAGTTATCAACTTTGGAAGGTATCAAATATAACGGTTGATATTGCCAACTGTAATTTGGTGAAGGTATTAATTTTATAGATTAAAACTAAAGTACTATTGAAGCCAATATAAACAAAATCTATTTCTCGTTTTGTTTTTCTAAGACCCAAACCTTTTATTTTGAACACCTAATTTAATAAATCGTAACTACACATTTAGTTTTATCAAAGATTTAGTCAGAATATAATAGAAAATGTTTAAAAGACCAATTTGATTTCTAACTATTTCCTTTTAGAGTATAAATACTTAGAAAACAAGCATTATATATATTATATATTTTAAGATTAAAACGATTGGTTTGTGTCTGTGATTACACGTTTCCCTTGACTTTCTTACTATCCGCCAATCTAAGGATATGAAATGAAGATATACCAATATTCGATTGGAGGGAAGGTAAAATGTCAAAAATAAAATTAAAATAATCTTCTTAATACACTCGGTCGGCATAGCAGTCAGTTCTATCATATCATAGTCAGGAGTGATAACTGATAAACAAACACTACATGTACCTATGTCAGGAGTGATAACTGATAAACAAACACTACATGTATCTATGTCAGGAGTGATAACCACTACATGTACCTATGTCAGGAGTGATAAGTGATAAACAAACACTACATGTACCTATGTCAGGAGTGATAACTGATAAACAAACACTACATGTATCTATGTCAGGAGTGATAACTGATAAACAAACACTACATGTACCTATGTCAGGAGTGATAACTGATAAACAAACACTACATGTATCTATGTAAGTAGTGATACCACTACACAAACAATAAATTGGTTTCGGTTCTCTTCTTACAATCCCATTTTATCCTCTACAGCGCTCTGTGGTTGAAGGTAAAAGTGTCGACATTATCGGGATTCCCAGTTCCCGGATATGTTTAGAATTCTATGACAGGCAAAAAGTTTTTAAGTAAGTCTATTCCCCTGTTATTGGACAGTGAGAAACTTTTACATCCGTGAATCTAGCTCGATACCGGCTGATTGTATAGTGTTCATCCTAATTTCAAAGGTACGACAGACAGTCTAAGTTTGTAATTCGTTTGATGATTTAAGTTGTGTGTTTAGCCAATTTAAAACCATGATTACAGTGGTTTAAGTGTAGCGTGAACTTTGTTAAGCATCACAACCCTCAGATTAGTTCCCCCGCATTGTCCTCACCTGACAAGGTTATTGATTGGTTACTATGGTAACAGATCCAGGCAGACGCAAACATATCGTCACCTGCCAGACGCGAGGGAAGTTTAAGGCTGCAGTCCCTTCACGTCATCGCTGAACCTTGGCCTATGATTAGCCCTTTTACTACCCTTCACATTCAGTTGTGAGACACAGCTCTACAATATACAAGCACCAGTGTTCTTCAGTGCTACTAGAGAGATACCTACAGTACCTACAGATAACTAAGGGGACGGAGAAACTTAGTCATGTTTTCAACAATAACAACAGTAGTTCTATCGAGTCACCTCCGGAGAGCGCTGATGAACGAACCTTTAGATTTACTTCTTTTCCCGCCACAAAACCATTCATTACTAAACTCGTGTTTGGTGGAAGTGTGTAGTCTTTCTTCAAGAACCGGACCGTTGTAAATATCACTCCGCTATTGTAAGAAGGAATAACCTGTCATCCAAAAAGACGGGAGGCCAAGGGTGAAAGGGTCATGTGTTTACAATGTCACTTGCTAGTTGAATATTCCTTCTCACTACCCCTGCCATTCACGTACATTAAGCTAGCCCACCAAATTATTCTAACAATTTAAAGTTCATACAGTGGGTTAATGCTTCGTTTGTGCTCATATGTGGCTGAAATTCAGCTCTTGTGCCATTCTTTTACCTTTGCTACGACGATTTTAAGTGTGCTGTCCTCTCGGATTGCTCAGTACTTACAGAGGAGGAGAACTTGTCCGTCCATTGGAGCGGAGTGCGAAGGTTTAATAAGACAGAAAGTCTTAAAAAAATACTTAACAAAAGAGGTGAGAAAACCTATTTTAAATGCCTATACGTATACAAATAGGCCCCATCACTAGTTTAACAGTTCTATTAATATTTGTTGGGGAACCATTTTAATCTTTAGATATATTTTTTTAATTTTTGGTATTTAATTTTCTACGAAAATACAACTTATTATATATATATTTTTTTTAGTCAGTGGCGGAGCGTGATCTTTATTTTAGTGGGGCCAGGTCAAGGCTTACCGGTACTGATTTTTTCTCACCATGTGTTGATATATTAAATTAAATTCATTAAAGCTTTCCTAATTTTTTTAAAAATCGTTAGAATTATAAAATCACTAAGTAAATCTACAAACAGAAAGAATAAAAGAGTACCAGTCTCGAGTTAAACATACCGAGTGATGACATTACTTGTACAAAAGTTGGGCGCGTCTGTCTCTTAATGACAGTTCATGAGTACCACAGTATTTCAAGCATTCTATTAATCTGCCTAGTAATAGGTGTGAATACATGTGTGAGTTGCATATCACGATAAAGTTTGGCTATATGTTGATAGCTTTTATTTAGGATGACCTTAAAGAGTTTTGAGGGAGCGCCAAATTGGACTTGCGAAATTTACAGAATGGCGGCTATTTTTTGACAAAAAATGCTTGAAAATTAGTTTTTCTAATGTAACTCAAAATTGAAAAATGTTAGAGTGAAACATTGAGTTAAATATGTCGTGAATATTATTGTCTACAACTTGGTTCCCTATAATATTATTGAAAAATCTAAGGGTTTAAGAGAAATTGCATCAACGTGTGAAAGATTTTTTGGGGGGATTTCCATTATAACCACCTGTTAGTAGATAGGAACTCATTGTATGCATCAATGTAACTCAAAAACAGACATTTATTCATTTCAAAATCTTAATAAGTAATCCCATTGAACTATTATTTGTGTAGTTATTTATATACCATGAGTATGTAATTACAGATAAGCTATAAGACAAATGAGACAAACAGTCGGCTGTGGGAGGAAACTCCAACAACATTTGACGTTTCTAGCAACGGACATCGACTGCATTTCGAAACTCATTGCAGCACCAGGAATATCTAGCTGTAATTTCCGACAACTCGACAAAGATTATTGATATCAGCGGAGCAGATGCTTCGCTCATCGACGTAAACTTAGGCAGCAGCACTACGGACCTCCGTTCTGGAAAGATGGTCTCAGCGCTAGTCAGCTCTGCCAGCTTGGAATCTGAGCCCATTCAACTCGCAGGGGGCCAGAAAATCACCATCGCCAGAATCAGAAATAAGTCCTAGTACCGAGGATCTGACATTCAGGACTCCGCCACAGTCTCCAATTTTTCATAGCGCAGGGTGAGCCAGCATTGATGCCATGTAGAGTCCAATCGTTTAGCCCCGTCAACATTCCAAGAAAGCAAGTTTATTTCCGACGCAGCACCGAGTCCAACACAAAGAACATGCCCAGAGAAGACTCCCAACTGGTGATGGTGCTCCTTCAGGAGATATCGCAAACGCTGAACACAAACCAGGAATGCTTTAGAAAACTAAAGGCAAGAGATGAACAGCTATCTCACCGTCAGACTGTTCATCAACCAGCAGCGCCACCAGCTAAGCCGCAGGAACAAGAGATGAACAGCTAGCTCACCGTCAGACTGTTCATCAACCAGCAGCGCCACCAGCTAAGCCGCAGGAACAAAAACAACTGGCATCAAGGATAGAAGCTCCTACTGTCCCAACGCGATAAGTATGGGCTTATGTTCTCCCAGCAGAGATCCAACTGCTAGACGTCGATGAAGCCTCAGCCTTGCGGATGATGTTGAAACTTAAAACCAAGGTGGCAGAGCTCCCGCCAGGACGGGACAGACAACAAGCCAACCTACTCCTTGTGATCGCGCCAAGATATCCGGACCTACCAAGGGACACAGAATCGACGTCGTCTACATCATCCTCACAAAGGGCTGGACGACGGCCGTCGAAGTGAAGGGGGAGATGCCGGAGTAGTCATATATCCTCCGGGGTATGTGCACCAATCATCCCTTCGCTGGTGTACGAAAGACAATGCTGTGACTGTGGAGGAGGACGATAAAGCACCCAAAATGTCCGTGGACACGACCGCAAGCAGTCAGGAAATTTATGGAGAAGAACTCTCTTTGATTTATCTTATTTTGATTGTACCACATGTATTTTAATGAATAGAGAATTGGTTTAGGCCGGGTTTTCTTCCCATGGCGATTGCCTCCCAGCTTTCCCTCTAGATTCCACGTGCCCATGATCATAACCATTGGGTATATGAGTGGGACCTGGAGGGAGGATCGGGACAATTTGAGGTGGGGGGAGACCCCAACATTTGTCTTCACAACATTGTGATTTCATTTTCTCTTAAACCATTAGATTAATCAAGAAATTGATCAGAAAAAAAGTTGTAGGAAATATTATTTTCACAACATTTTTTACTCGAAATGTTTTTCTCTGACGCTTTTCATTTTGAAATTACATTAGAAAAACTAGTTTTTCATTTAAAAAATGGCCGCCATTTTGTTTTTTCACAAGGCCACTTTGGCTCCCCCTCAAAACTTTTTAAGAACACCCTAAAGAAGAGTTATCAACATATGGCCAAACTTTATCATGACTTGTAGCTCCCATGAACCTTTAACAGAGGGATTAAAACACCTACTATACTACATGCCTAATTTTTACACCTGTTCAATATCTTTTTGGACTGAAATTTTGACCATGGAATCTATCTGTGATGCAATATTTACAATTCCTCATGTCTTTTTAATTCTTTTATCAAAAGATTCTTACAGCCTACCGCTGTGCACAACCTCCAAATAATAAATCATAAAAGCAAAATAAGCTCTGTTTTTATTCACTCACAGATAACCACAATTCTTTCACAAAACAAACATTAGAAAAAGTTATTTTTTTCTTGCCATCAACCTGCATTAATGTAAAGTCACTAGGCGTATGTGCTCCTAAACGTTTAATTTCCAGTTTTTCTTGCAGTTTTAATGAATAAAACGATGTTTTTAATAAAGAATTTACTTTATTAATTTAAATGAATTATTTTCACGCACCATCTTACTTCTTGGCTCTTAACGCATACTAAAACACACACACACCAACTATAGACAACTTTTATCGTGTAGCGGGTCTACTCTGACTGGCCCTATTCGCTAATGTAAAGCTGGCCCCGAAATACTAGGGGGATTGACCTTGAGAGACAGCTCACACTGGGTGTGGCTTCTCTGAGAAGGTCTGTCAGAGGTGGCCCTGCTCAGCTTCTATTTTCAGTCACTAGAGCGCTGGTACAGTCCTCTCGTGATGCTTTGAGTTAGGAATAAATGATTTTGACTTGAAAACTGTGTAACGGCAAGATTTACTTAAATAAAATATTTAATTCGATAAAAGAAGTTAATAATTCCATAGAATCAACTCAAACATTTATTGTATAATTTTACTGTTTCAAAGTTTAGTTAACTTCTCAATCATTACTTAATTTTAATGAAACAGGTTACATAAATAGTTAAACACCCTCTGCCACTTTACATACATTCAAAGATATGTTTATTGTATAAAATAAATAAGACTTTGGTTGAAGACTAAATATCATATATTGAAAATATTTGACGTTATAACTTTCTTGTTTTTGTCATATTCCAATGAAAACAAAACAAAACTTGAATTGAAAGCGTTTTGTGCGATCGAGTCATACCATTTATTTTATAAAATTATTAATTATTTCAGCTTCATACGATTAGATAGGTATATGAGAATTTGTCTAAACTATTTTAAGATATTAAATTTGCCCGAACCGTGGCTCCAACATTCTAGCCCACAGAATCCTTGCCATCAATTAACATTTGTAGAGAGACCTAGCACCATTTCCTGTGTTGCGAGGAATCGGACCTCAAGTCTCGAATACCGGCCGAATGGTTTGTGTGTGAAACTATCCACTATCCACTATCCACTATCCACTATCCACTGGCGAGCTTAGGAGGAGAGTTGCAGTTGTTTTCGTGTCAGAACAAGCGTTTGTACTAGTCCGAGTGTGCTATAGTACTAATCTTAGTATGAGGCGAACTCGAAATACAACAACTCGTTTTATGAGCGATGGTTCGTTCACTCACATACTAAAACGGTTAAATACTCACATTTGTGTGAACATTTTGAAGTGTCGGTTTAAGTTCTCTGCCTTCAATCCTCTACAGCCAAATCCATTGCCTTAATTCATTTTGTTCCCGTTTTCCTCTGCTCACAACAAGGAAGACAATGAATAATAGAGTGAGAAAACATTGATTTTTCTAGAACAAGGACATATAGAAGTGAAATACGAGAGAAGCCGTGGAGAAAAGAGAGAGAGAGAGAGAATAGCTGAGATGCGGAGAAAGAGGAGCTGGATTGATCCAAAACCCTGGGAAAAGGAGCATTTTACTCGGGTTGGTCCAATCAGAAAATGCCTGTGCGCACATGAAGATGCGCACGACGCAACAAGTACACCTTATTATAAACAGTAGTACAGTCTGTTTCAAACGGAAACAGTTATTATATATGTTACTCAACAGCGTGGGGGACACTCATAGATAGTCAAACTCAGATTAAATGAAGGAAGATATTACCATCTTGTGTTCTTTGAGAGGAGATAGATTCCCCCACCCCAACTCCTGTGTAGGACTTGCTGATGAAATGTAAAGGTGTACCCCCGCGGCGTTATTCATCTTTATAGTTCTTGTTTGTGTTTGAACTATTAAAAATAAAAGAGTGTCATCTAACTATTGTTGTTAAACTTTAACAAAATTAAGGAATTTCGGCGTGTGAGACTGAGAATCGCCCCAATGGAAAATCAAATCACAGTCTATATTAACAAAATCAAATGTAGGTCCCCATGATTAAGTCCCCAAGTCATCAAGACCAATGTCTTGCCTTATGAATACAATTTAATTACTCGTAATAACATTGTATATGCACTGAACCTGGAGTTAAATGCCCAGACGGGACCAGATTGATGCCTTTCTCCACCAATATTTGTACATTTGTCAACCACCAGTGTTATTAAGTATCATGTACTAATTACTCTAATGTGTTATGGATTAGGAAGATTAAATTTAGAGAAAGTGTAGCCTCATTTACGTGGGGGGAATGTTAAAACCATTTAGGAGAAAATAACACTTTAAGTGTACCTGACCGGGATTGAGCACCGATATACCCATCATCAGATGTATAATCTATTGCAAGAGTGATGCCTTAGACCATGCGACCACCAAGGCAGATAAAAATATAGTTGTGCTTGTGGTTTATAGACTATCCTATATTTGTGCTGAAATTTTACAACGTCAGTTATTTACTTAATTGGTTTTGAAATTTAAGACAAACTTAACCTTTCTTATTAAATAAAAAGTAATTTCCAAAGAAAGTAACTGAATATATTGAAAAACGATATAAAAATTAAAAATGGTTTTGACATATCTACATAATATATCATTGTCAATATAATATGTTAAATGATTTATTATTTCCCTTCTAAACAGCACAATATTTGGATTCAGCTATTGATCAAATATTTGGTGATGTGTAGCAAAAGGTGCGGTCGCCAGTTTAATCCATCACTCTCCTAAACAATCTCACACTAGTATTATTCTGTGCATGAAAAGGTGAGTTCAACCGATTGCTATGGCAACCATTCCACAATATTCTCCTGGCAACTCCGTTGCTAAGGCAAGGCAGACTTGTGTGGACAGTTATCACCATAGCAACTAGCAGGCAATGTGTTGTCATTATCTGCCATTACACCCTCTCTTGTATTTACAACAATCAGGAAGAGGTACGAACAATATTCAACAAGTGGACAAACAACATGATTCATATCCATTTATCAACAACATGATCGATATTCATTTATCAACAACATGACTTACATCAATTATTTATCAATTACATGATTTAGATTCATCTATCAACAACATGATTTAGATTTATTTATCAACAACATGATTTAGATTCATTTATAAACAATATTAATTATAGCCATGTATCAACAATAGTATTTATATCCATTTATCAACAAAATGATCTATATCAATTTATCAACAAAATTATTTTGATACATTTGTCAACAAAATGATTATATGATTTAAATCAATTTATCAACAACATTATTTATATTAATTTATCAACATTATCATTTATATCCATCTATCAACAACATGATTTAGATCAACTTATCATCAATATTATTTACATCTATTTATCAAAAACACCGTTTAGATCAATTTATCAACAACGTTATTTATATCCATTTATCAACAATATTATTTGTATCATTTATCAACAATATGATATAGATTGATTTATCAACAACATGATTTATATTCATTTATAAACAATATTAATTATAGCCATGTATCAACAATATTATTTATATCCATTTATCAACAACATGATTTGTATTTATTTATCAACAACATATGAGTAAGATGTTATATGTATCCATTTATCAACTAAATATTTTGGGCGTACAATGTGGATATCAGCTTTTTTTTTTAAAGTTATAGTCTAATTAATTTACCAAAGATACTTTTTTAATTTCATGCACAACGTTATACGTTGTTAGTGAATGTTATATTGTGGTTATTATGTAAGCTCTACAACAATAATTTGAACTAATTGGCTGCTAAAATGCACCTGTCTTTGTTAATTTAGTGACTAGATAGTAAGACTTGCAGATTTCTATTCAATATCAGAGAACAACTTAATGCAATTTAATAATATTGGGGTGAATGATTTCAATCAACCTGTGAAATTCAAATGCTTCATATCGACCCTGAACGATCATGTTACTGACCCCAGTTTGGTCTCTGCACAGAGTATACGATTCCGTTGCCATGGTAACAGCCATCATCACAAGAACCAGCGCAAAACAAAACAAGGCGGACGATGCGACCGATGCCATGGCAACAGAGCGATACGTCCCCTTGTGAGGGATTGGATGATGTTGTACTGGCTGCTGGTTACTCATTGGACATTGTTGGGTTGGTGCTCAGTACAAACCCAGATACCGAGTTCATTGTTCCAGGTTCCTTTCATTCCTGATAGGCTACAACTCAAATACTAGCATTATTCAAATTGGGACGTTCATCTTATATTATATAATATAATATAATATATTGATGTTCGTTTACGGTAATTGAAATTGTGAGGAAATCAGAGAACCTCTTTGACAAAGACTACTCATTTTCAAGGTTAGGGGTTCAGGATGACGCCAAATATAGTAGTTTCCAACAAAACCCCTAGTTTTTCAACGAATTTTTTGCTTTCCATTATTCGTTTACATCACCATGGGAGCCCTGATTTTTGGATGGTTTTATATTTGTAAAGAAAATATCTCTCTTTGGTTGAGCTAAGTTGTAAGGTGCAGATGTTGTAATGGCAAAAATATATATAACTAAACAAGCCAATGATAATAGTTTAGAAAACTATAATTTATTTTAATTGATACTTTTCTTTGATCACTAAATGGCCGTTATAGTAGCCAGTCCTAGCTCATCTTGTGCTACATTCTTTGAATGAGATCGTATATTTCATAGACTGAGGAAATATTATTTCATTGTTATTGGCATGTTAATATCGCTCATTCGCATTTAAATCAACAATATTGACTGTAATATTTCAAATTAAAAGATTAACCCAATTTGCCAAAATATTTTCTTACGTTGTGTTTTGCTTATGAATTATAAATTAAAAACGATAAAAGTATGTGTAAATATGTTTGGGATATGTTATAGTTTCAAAGATTGATAAACTGATCCTGAAATTGTTTTGGTAGCCAGTTTAATTGTTTAGGTATGAGTTTGTGTGAGAGTTGATTTTTTCAAATAGTAGGCCTATAACAATACCAATAAGTTCAGTTATGTTTCCGTTCTACGACATTATTCTGGGTGATGCGCAATGTTTTGTGACCGCTTCGGTGTACTTATAGTTTACGTCGCCAGTCTCACAGTAGAAAATACAGGTACACTTCTTCTAAATATAGCCTTCCTAATCCCTAGACCCTTTAGCGTAGTTAGTATATAAGCGTATGATCCGAAACGGGTAGTAAAACGCGGGGGTAAAAAGAAAAATGTTTTGTGTAGCTCCTCTACTCACAAACACTATATCTCACAGTTTCTCTCTCACAATATTTATCACACTCTCTCTTTTCCCCCACACACACACTCTCTCTCACACACACTCTTTCACACTCGCTTTCTTTCTTAAACTCACTCTTTCACACTCATTTTCTATTACTAGAAATCTCAATCACACACACAATCACACACACAATCACACACTCACACTCTCTAGATATCTTATATGTAATTTATAAGCACATTCCCGGTAGTTGAAATTACGAGAAGACGGTTTAACAAATTGTTAATAAAAAAACTCCCTTTAAATGCTAAAGGATGCTGGTAGAAATAGTAGACTAAAACTAAACCACATTTTCCATCTTTTCCTTGTGTGTGTGCAGTAGCTCATATGTACAGTCATTGTTTGCTTACATTGCCATGGCAACCATCACTTGTGTAGAGTTGTATGGTCTATTGGTTGAAAATAATAGCAGCTCAATTGTTACTTGAGTGGTTTGGTGCAACGAATAGATACGGAGCTGAGAGAGGAGTCATTTTAAAACTCTCATCATGGCGTGAAGGGGGAAAATATACCTTTTGATTCAAACTAAACACCAAAAGCTAAAAAACTAGATAAAGATGATAACATTTGAAGAGTAAAGTTTTTACTAGAAAGTCGAGTTAGGGCCTATTTTCCCAAAAAAATGCTTAGAATACATTTTAGTGTTTAGTAACTCTATTTATTAATTTACAGTCAGAGGAATGAGTGATCTTTTATTAAAATAGGTTAGTCTGTAACCTATAGTTCACTCGAAATAATGAATATTAAAAATAAAAATCATGCAAATATATTTAATAGATTACAAATATATTTTTGGGGTCCAAAAATTAATTTTTTAACCTCCAGGCTTAATTACCTCTAGACCCCTACCAGCAGACCTGTCTACTTAATTACCTATAGGACAACTACCAGCAGACCTGTCTACTTAATTACCTATAGGACAACTACCAGCAGACCTGTCTACTTAATTACCTCTAGACCCCTACCAGCAGACCTGTCTACTTAATTATCGATAGGACAACTACCAGCAGATCTGCATCTTTAATTACCTCTAGACCCCTACCAGCAGACCTGTCTACTTAATTACCTATAGGACAACTACCAGCAGACCTGTCTACTTAATTACCTCTAGACCCCTACCAGCAGACCTGTCTACTTAATTATCGATAGGACAACTACCAGCAGATCTGCATCTTTAATTACCTCTAGACCCCTACCAGCAGACCTGTCTACTTAATTACCTATAGGACAACTACCAGCAGACCTGTCTACTTAATTACCTCTAGACCCCTACCAGCAGACCTGTCTACTTAATTACCTCTAGACCCCTACCAGCAGACCTGTCTACTTAATTACCTCTAGACCCCTACCAGCAGACATGTCTACTTAAATACTTCTAGACCACAGGTTGGCCTACTTAGGCGAATCATGCAAGTGATGAATTTGTTTCTCAACGGGTAAAAATGATAAAATGACCCCCTCACAAAATTACTGAAGTATACCTCCATTGGAAATCTCAAACCAACGCACCATTTGAGCATGGACCTTTGTGGAGGCTGGATCTGTGATACTCTTATTTTAAATCTGTACGCGAGGCATTTTTATACAAAGTTAGCAAGTTTGAGCCCCCTAGTTTGGTGATTCCGAGAAAACATCCCTTATCTTTCAGACCTAGTTGTGTGGGGAAGTGAGAGGGAAGTGTCGGGGGTGTTGGTTGTACACAACAATGATTCACCCTCAAGGCTATACACGAGTTTCTTGTGACTGACAGCTCAAAACTGTCAACATACACAGATTACCACCACACAAAAACGATTACAAGCAAATAAAACTTAAGCTAAAGATCTGCACAGAATCGTGAGCTTGTTTGAATATCATGTGAGAGACCTGGGTTCAAATCCCAGCTGGGTACACTAAAGTCATTTTAAACTTATTATTCTGAATACTACTACCGTAGAGATGATTCATTTAGCAAAGATGAAACAAAGCAGAATTTTACTAGATGAACATTTTATAATAATACAGTAGGCCTAATTATATTTGCTAGCCGAGGAGTAGAGATAGACAATAGTAAAAACTGTCTTTATAAATCATTTATAGATTTACTTTCTACCAGCACACGGAATAAACGTCAAGCTCATCTTGTATAGTTTGCTGGTGATTGGAGGTTGACGCTCGAATCCCGGCAGAGTGTACTAAGGGTGTTTATTCTTAAGTGTTTCCCCCCTCTCTGGAACATTGAGAATACCTAGACGCAGATGGGAGGATAACATCAGAATGGATCTGAAAGTGATAGGATGTAGTGAGGTGGACTGGATAGAACTAGCTCAGGATAGAGATAGTTGGCGTGCTTTGAGTGGATGGATAAATTTGGCTCAAAATAAATACATAATATAAATTAAAGATCAAAACTTTCCTATATCCATCGATTCAAATTAAGACATGTGTTTTACACCTCTAATATTATACTGCATAGCTGGTGTATCCGTTCTTCGCACCGGGAATCTATAAAGTAGGCCTAGCTTTTTTATTTTTTATCCATATACTATAAAGCCACATGACTCACTCACTCACTCACACACACACTCACTCACTCACACACACACTCACTCACTCACACACACACTCACTCACAACACACTCACTCACACACACACTCACTCACACACACACACACTCACACACACACACACATCACACACACACACCACCTCACACACACACACACTCACACACACACTCACTCACACACACACTCACTCACACACACACTCACTCACACACACACTCACTCACACACATCACCACTCACTCACACACTCACTCACACACACACTCACTCACACACACTCACACACACACTCACTCACTCACTCACACACACTCACTCACACACACACACTCACTCACTGACATTAATGTTTACCCACATCCAGGTGAGCTAGAAACATGAAATTCGGCAAACAGAGCTTCTAGCCTCTAACCGACGGGAAAATTCCAAAAAGTTTAAAATTGTAATTTTTAACCCCCGAAAAGAATTAAAATGGTGGATCAACTTTAAAGTCGGTGCGACCCTTTCTTTGGAGGTCTCTTGTGGTTAAACGGTAAGACCTATCAAAAAACGGATTGCACAAGCAGCTTCGGATTTTGCGAGATCCACAAGTTTGGTCCTATTACTTTTTGTCGTATCTCCATCGGTTAAATATTTTTTATTTTAGGTAAATTTTGCACATTTTCCATATATTTTTTAATTTTCTTGACACACTTATGGGACAGCTAAAATTATAAAATTTGGCAGGCATATTGGCACATCCAATCGGTATAAGCGCGCCAAATTTGATGATTCTAGCTGCCCTGTAAGTATGGAGAAACTAAAATAACGTGTGAAAAATACAATACAATAGCGGTAACTTTAAGTTATTACGTTCAAAACAACGCTGGAATTACATTAGTTTACATCCCCTTACAAAGAAAACTTACTGGGGGTTTGGGACCAGAGCCCCCAACGAGAAAAGCTAGCCTCAGCCACATACTCACTCATCACTAATTCTCCTACTTCCTGAATAGCTAGAGGGCTGAAATTTGGCATTGTGGTACATCAGAGAGAACTTAGAAAAATCTAAGCACATTTCAAAATAGGAATCTAGGCAATGGGGGTGGGACATTGGGGGGTCTATTAATATTTTAAAAATCCTTTAAGTGAAGGTAGAAAATTTAATTTTGGCACGTAGGCAGGGGTAATAATACAGATAATAAAACTAGTTTTAAATTATGAAATTTCAAATTCAATGTTATGGAAATGGGGGAGTGGGGGTTCAAACTTTAAAAAAAAACTACCTACTAATTTTAATTATACCGCTTTCCATATAGCTGTAAGGGTAATATTTCACATAGTTGTACATCAGAGGGTACTTCAAAATGGGGAACCAGAAATTGGGCCCGGGGGGGGGGGATACTTAAAAAAATATCCAAATAAAGGTGAGAAAGTGAAATATGCATGCAGGTGGAGAAGTGACGTTTTAAGGTCATCCTAGACTCAGGATTCCCTCAAACATGTTAGAATTAAACATGTTAGAATTAAACATGTTTGAGTGGATCCTGAGTCTGATGTTCAGATATATTCTAGTTACAGTGATAGAAGGAGAGATGTTTGTTACAAGTACTTGAGACTGATGTTCAGTTATATTCTAGTTACAGTGATAGAAGTGTGTGTTTGCTACAAGTACTTGTGACTGATGTTCAGTTATATTCTAGTTACAGTGATAGAAGGAGAGATGTTTGTTACAAGTACTTGTGACTGATGTTCAGTTATATTCTAGTTACAGTGATAGAAGGAGAGATGTTTGTTACAAGTACTTGAGACTGATGTTCAGTTATATTCTAGTTACAGTGATAGAAGGAGAGATGTTTGTTACAAGTACTTGTGACTGATGTTCAGTTATATTCTAGTTACAGTGATAGAAGGAGAGATGTTTGTTACAAGTACTTGTGACTGATGTTCAGTTATATTCTAGTTACAGTGATAGAAGTGTGTGTTTGCTACAAGTACTTGTGACTGATGTTCAGTTATATTATAGTTACAGTGATAGAAGGAGAGATGTTTGTTACAAGTACTTGTGACTGATGTTCAGTTATATACTATTTACAGTGATAGAAGTGTGTGTTTGCTACAAGTACTTGAGACTGATGTTCAGTTATATTCTAGTTACAGTGATAGAAGGAGAGATGTTTGTTACAAGTACTTGAGACTGATGTTCAGTTATATTCTAGTTACAGTGATAGAAGTGTGTGTTTGCTACAAGTACTTGAGACTGATGTTCAGTTATATTCTAGTTACAGTGATAGAAGTGTGTGTTTGCTACAAGTACTTGTGACTGATGTTCATTATATTATAGTTACAGTGATAGAAGGAGAGATGTTTGTTACAAGTACTTGTGACTGATGTTCAGATATATTATAGTTACAGTGATAGAAGGAGAGATGTTTGTTACAAGTACTTGTGACTGATGTTCAGTTATATTCTAGTTACAGTGATAGAAGGAGAGATGTTTGTTACAAGTACTTGTGACTGATGTTCAGTTATATTCTAGTTACAGTGATAGAAGTGTGTGTTTGCTACAAGTACTTGTGACTGATGTTCAGTTATATTCTAGTTACAGTGATAGAAGGAGAGATGTTTGTTACAAGTACTTGTGACTGATGTTCAGATATATTATAGTTACAGTGATAGAAGGAGAGATGTTTGTTACAAGTACTTGTGACTGATGTTCAGTTATATTCTAGTTACAGTGATAGAAGGAGAGATGTTTGTTACAAGTACTTGTGACTGATGTTCAGATATATTCTAGTTACAGTGATAGAAGGAGAGATGTTTGTTACAAGTACTTGTGACTGATGTTCAGATATATTCTAGTTACAGTGATAGAAGGAGAGATGTTTATTACAAGTACTTGTGACTGATGTTCAGTTATATTCTAGTTACAGTGATAGAAGGAGAGATGTTTGTTACAAGTACTTGTGACTGATGTTCAGTTATATTCTAGTTACAGTGATAGAAGGAGAGATGTTTGTTACAAGTACTTGTGACTGATGTTCAGATATATTCTAGTTACAGTGATAGAAGGAGAGATGTTTGTTACAAGTACTTGTGACTGATGTTCAGATATATTCTAGTTACAGTGATAGAAGGAGAGATGTTTATTACAAGTACTTGTGACTGATGTTCAGTTATATTCTAGTTACAGTGATAGAAGGAGAGATGTTTGTTACAAGTACTTGTGACTGATGTTCAGTTATATTCTAGTTACAGTGATAGAAGGAAGGTTGTTTCTTACTTTTAATTATATTAATTACTACGCCGTAAGAGTGTGGCTACCTACTAGCGTGATATCAGGAATGTGAACTGAGTGCAAACTATTGTTGAGTTCATCCCTTACAACCTCCAGTCCCCTATGAGCCAGCCAGGAGTATTGACCTTGGTGTTTGATGGCTGAAACGTCTCTAGCAGACGATCAACAACTCCAGATACGACTCAACATGAGATGGCTCTCGACATCCGAGACCGTTATCTTGGCTCAGCCTCTCAAAATACCTCATCTAGCGCGTGCCACAACACAACATATCGCATTCTTCTGGACTCCTCTTACTAGCGACATAAGCGTGCTCTAGTGGCTGGTCTGGTTCACCACCAGGTGACCATTTTCAGTCATGACATTCTTACCAGCCATTTTCTTCATCACAGTCTCAACTTGTAATTCATTTTGTAAATAAACAGACACAGGGCTGGGTTTACCTGTATTACTTAAACTGCATAAAACTATGTTAGTATGTAAGTCGTGTTTTGATTATATATCTGTATTCGTACGTCAAACAATGTGTTCTGGAGTAGTTCCTTTTGATATAAATATAATATCAATGTTTGTATAACTGTCGTCATTGTTCACTACTCTTATTATAATGTTATATGTTTTACAAGTTTATTATTATTATTATTATTATTATTATTATTATTACTTACATGGGCACTTTTTATGATTTTAACTCTTAGTCCTCTACTAGAAACTTTAAACAAATTTGAATGATTCTGGAAAGTAGTGGGGTCCAAATAACAGCAATGTTGTCGTCACGTAGTAAAGGTGGTCGGTTAATTAAACATTGTAGTGGAGCAGTTTTCTTTATTGGCCTCTAATATTATAAAATTGATGTAATAAAATACATAATAGTCATTCAAAGAATTATAAAGAGGAATGTCATAAGAATAAACCAACCCCACACTTCTGTGTTGAACTCAAGTTAATTTCCAGGTAGTAGGCCTATTATTGTTAGTGAGACTCACTATTTTCTATCAGACCCAGTGGCTCCCTAGATACGGGGGGAAGGCATACTACAAGGCCATGGCCAGATTTACATTTCTTGGAATGAGGGGTTTACGTTGGCTTGGGGCAGCTATTTAAATAATGTAAGTTCCGCAAATGACCGCTTTTTAGGTTGTTATCAGTTCGTGTTGGCTAACGATGAGTCTCGTTACCATCTCAGTATCTCTGTAACAACCCAGTGAGATGGTTCCTTCTAGAGATGTTCACTGGGTCAGGGCCGTGTTTAGGAAATGTGAGAACCGGGCAAAAAAAAAAATGTACGTCAGTCTTTAAATGTAGCATCAAACCATTAGAATATATTAATACGTAGTTATGTTACTTAACAATTTCTCATGTTTTGTGAAATAGTGATCAACCATTAAAACACTGTATTTTATTAAATGCAAACAATCAATCCAATTAAGTTAACAAAAACTTATTTACCCTTTTGAGTATCAAAAGTGGAAAGTCCATTTAAGCAAATGAATACAAAATAAATAAAGTGAATTGCTGTTTACACAATATGATTCACTTTTAAAGAAATTTCTTTCTCACCTACTTAGCAGCAAACATACTAAATATACATAAGTCCTTCAAACGAGATGTGGTTCATAAGTTCATGTTCAGAATAAATCACCGACAACAAACTCAATCTTCCTTGTGCCATGGTAGATCGAAATCGGTTCTTTGCTAAGGACAGTTTTGAAAATGATCTTTATATCAAATGGAGTAATCCTCACTAAAAGCATAAATAATAGCTTAGGCTATTTAATTCTTAATATGCAATCCCGTACAGTTATAATAATTGTACAAATGGCAGCAATAAGCCAACTACCGAGTCGAAGATGGCTGCGTTATCTGATAGCTCGTGATATTAATATAATCACACACTTGTAGCCGACGATTTTCGCACGTCCATCATAGGCTCTGCCTTAAAATATGAGTGAAGAATGACCCTGGGCACGGGAAGATTCCTGGATAGTAGTTCAAAAAAACTTCGTACTTAATCTATCTTCACTGACTTTCTCCACATTTCCCTCTCCTTGCATACTTCCTTCGCTTAAATAACATTAATACATCAAGTCATATATTATCTTTTATTCTTAAAACTCTTACTCTTTTTCTTTTCCACACATTCATCTACAGCATTTATCCAAGTATTACATGGCCTACCCCTTCCTTTTGATCCATACGACTTACCTTCATATATATTTGTTTCGTCACTCGATACATACTCATCCTTTAAATATGTCCAAGTCACCGTAAGACACTTATTGAACATTTACCTTTTGGATTCCTTCTCAAACTTCACTACTTCAGCACCCATTCATAATTGACTCTGTCCATACAAGTTTTTCTACGTGCAATTATTAGATATCTTATTCCAACAGAATTCACCATGATCTTGTGTTAATTCCTGACAAACCCACGCTTCACAACCGTAAAACAACGTTGGTGTTAGCACACTTTTATATGTTGCCATATTTACCTCTTTTGATACTACCGCATTATTTGCAAGAGTCCACATACATCCGACTACTCTCCGAGATCCACTCACCCATCTGTCGATTCCATCATCCATCCTTCCATTTTTACATAACATTCTGCTCAGATACACAAAATCATTCACTTGTTCTAAGAGTTTTACATTTTTACTAAGTTGACAATCATTTCCTGATCTGTCCTTATCATAAACCAATACCCTAGTTTTGGAGACCTTTATACTAAGATCCATTCTGTTTGTTACCACACCCAAACGATTTAATGCATTCTGCAAGTCACTTTCCTTCTCACCCATTAATACGGCATCATCTGCATATAGCGGCTCGCTTACATTCACATTGTCCAATTTACACCAACCACGTCCTCACAAGCGTCCCAGAAAACATTAAACGGCCATGGAGTCATAACACAACCTTGTCTAACATCCTGTTCAATGTCAAACCATCCACTCAAAGTTCCATCCACCCTAACGCATGCTTTACTTCCATCATACATCGTCTTAATTGCATTTATTAACCATGCATCCACACCATACTTTTAAAACACATCCGATAACATACACCTATTCACTTGAGTGTACGCTTTCTCCAGATCAACAAATGCACAAAAAAAATTCTTACCGCTATACATTTCTCAATCACTTGTTGAAATAAAATCTGGTCAAAGCAACCCTACCTGGTATGAAACAACATTGCACACCCCAAATATTGCCTGCAGTTCTTTCAAGCACTTTCTCAATTAAACAAATCCCCAAAATTTGCCTGCAATACTCAACAAACTAATTGCCCTATAGTTCCTTAATTCACTCTTATTGCCTTTGCCTTTATACAAAGTAACAATGAAGGTATTCTTCCAGTCATTAGGAACTTCCGCAATCCCAGCACAGACATTGAACAACTCACACAATCTGGCAAGTAGTACCATGCCCCCACACTTAAACATTTCACTTGTGGTCACATCTACTCCAGCAGATTTGCAATTCTTTAATATTTTCATAGCTTTTAACACCTCAGCCTCGTTAATTCTTTCACTTCTTATAACATTTTCCCTATTTTATGCTACTTTCCTCACATTTTCACCAAACAATTGCTCAAAATACTCCCTCCATCACTCTCTTATACCGTTTTCATCCCAGATCATCTCACCACGTTCATTCTGAATGTCTTATGTATTTTCTGGCACACCTTGTTTCGTTCTCTTTACTCACTTCCAGAACAGATTCTTATTAGCTTCAAAATCGTTCTGCATTCAATCTCCTCCTTTAATTTAATTTGCTCTTTACTCTCCTTTAATAGATATTTTAACCATTTTGCAGTTCATTCAAATTAAAAAATAAATAAAAGCCCTATAAATAGGTGGTGCTTTTAAAAAAAAAGTGAGGGCTCATGAACTATACATTCTTAAGGTTAGCCTCGAGTGGAACTAACACAAAATTAACAATGGGAATAGACATATTTTGTTGATAGATTCTATAAGATCATAATTTAAAACAAGGGTGTTTTAATGATTTAATCCATGGGTAGGATTAAGGCATCTCCCAATTAATTCGAATGAGATTTGATCTTTGACCTCACTGTCACTGGAAAACGTAAACTATAATCTAGTTTTCTATGTCTTCACCAAACAAAATATGTGCACTAAAGTAGCTTACTTCCTTTATATAATTGATAGTCAGTTTCTTATTTGGTCTCATTCTGAACTAATGTTATTTGGTTGGAGGGGAGACTAGTTTAACCCACTCTATCATGAGTGATCACTTAGAATTGAATTTTTAGTAAGTCAGTTTTTTCAGCCAATGGAACACCCTTCGAGTTTATCACGTACATACATAAGAAACACGCAAATACATCTCTATATAATACAAGTGAGATAATATTAGGGATGAGAGGTGAGATATAAGAGAAAGAGACTCCACTTCAATTACATTATCTCACAGTATTTTATTTTAAATATTGGACAAGATTAAAAGTGGAGTGTATTTTTTAATGGTTTCCTACTCTTTCTCCAAAAAAATCCAGGTACACTTAATCTAAATTCTACCTTCCTGACTCCATTCTTGGAAATATATGGATAGCTCAGACATGGATCTTAACTTTTTTTATGGGGAATTGACTATATTGATGTTTATCCATTTCTTTGCAACGTTTCAGATTTTAATAACTATACAAGATATATTTGAATACATTGTTCTACAAGCGCAACATTAGCATATTTTAGTAAATCACTTTCCATAAATGTCCTTTATGAACATCACGTTCAATATAGTTGGAATATAATAACGTTTTTAGCCAATTTTTGCGAGTATCTTATTTTACTATAGAATCCTTTGTTCCGTGTTGATTTTTTTTAAATTTATATATATGCATATTTAAAAGTTAAGGTCATATATCCACTTTATTATAAATCCGTATAACATTAAAACCTGTTAAAAACCTTTCAAGAAAAGAGAAACGTGACCTAAATTATCTCTCTTCTTGTTGGTGACAATAGATAATACCAGCTAGCATATTTTCCTTGTGTTGACATAACAATAGTCATATCTTATAAAGAGCTGGTATTATTATTAATTACCTTCATATTGTTTAATGTTAAGCTCAAGTTATTTTCGTGCAAAGAAGGAGTTTTATAGCGCAGGACCATTATAAACATAACCAAACTGACGGCTGGATACCTTGGAGAGCTGTTTATGCATCAACGTACATTTGAAAATATTTCATCACTGTTTATAATAATTGATTTAAAAAAAAGGAAATTAACTATTCAGAGGATTGTGTTCCTTACAATAAAGATACTATTACATTCACACAAGAAGAAAATGTCTTCCTAAGAAGATATTTAAAATCGATACTACATTATTTTATTAGGAAGAAATACTTGTCATTTTATAACCGGTATAATATAGTACTGTTGTGTGTTTGTCAAATTGTATGTGATAATGAAGCTCATTTTCTGCCTTCAAACGATAGTTCTACTCTATCATACACGGTATAGGAAATATTGTCATCGTCAAAAATTGATGCGCCAAAATTATGATGGATCACGTTCCTCTGTCAGTCCATCCATCTCTGTTCCTGGAGATACAGCCGAAATGGTTTGATTTATTTGGTTCAAAAGTGATATTTGGATGTTATAGGAACATATCTAGAGGTGATTTTGATTTTATTACAGCCCTAAAATTAAGGATAGCTTATTTTTTATTATTTTTGAAAATTTGAAATTTTCGGAAAAATTGCTTTAATGATTTCTGGATAAAGTTTTATATGATAAAAAGAATGTATGTTCGTTTTTGAAGATATAAATTAATTTGAGGTTAATTTACCGATCAGTGATTGAAAATGCTGTCACAGGCCACACACAAGTTATTAGAGAGTATGTACCATTATATGGTAGCATTTATTGAAGGTTGTCAACACGCCACTGCCACTCTTTCACCTTCCCTTTCCATTATTTCTTGACAAGACTTGTTCCATTTCCTTTGACAAAACTAAGCCTAAATCTTCCAGTAACGTCCATCATTGATTAAATCACCCCTTATATGATTATTCAAGTAGTGATGGCACCCTATAACCTATAATGGAGTGTAATTAATATATCATGATATCTCTAAATACGGATCCGGACACTTGGGTGCCACCATCTGGGCACCGCCAACCTGGCGCGACAAACCAGGCGCAAAAAAAATAATCTTTTTTTCTTTTCTTTTTAAATTCACCTTTTTTTTTTCTAGCATAATGCAATGAACTTTTTGTTTATTAATTAAAAAAGTGATGGGTAAAATTAAAAAATGCACTTTTTTCTAAATTATATATTTCTCAATTCAAATTAAAAAGTTATGGGTAAAAACTAGAATTGTTAAAATTAAAAAGTGATACGTAAAAACTAGCATCAAAAGTGATGGGCAAAAACTAGCATAAAAAGTGATGGGTAAAAACTAGCATAATGCAAATGAAAATTAATCAAATTTTTCAGCGCAACATCATATTTTTCAATTAAAATCTAAAAGTGATGGGTAAAAACTAGCATATAGCCAAGTGATTGGTAGAAAATAGCCTATAGCCAAGTGATGGGTAGAAAATAGCCTATAGCCAAGTGATTGGTAGAAAATAGCCTATAGCCAAGTGATGGGTAGAAAATAGCTTAATGCGCAACATCATATTTTATTAAAATGTTATTTGGCTTGTATTAATGCATTGCAATAATATATGCAACGCCACGTAAAAACGAAATAATGTATCTATTACTATAGTCCTTAACTAATCTTAAGATTCTTCCATCGACTTCTCGATACTTCCTTTTTTCGGCGTGGGCTCATGCCCAGCTCAGTTCCTAGCCTGCGATGTGCAGCTTCAGCATGGTTGTTAGTACGATCTGTACCATTTAATACTCTTGTGTAAAGATTCAACATATTTGGTGGAAATAATGCCACTCATCGTCCAATGCCTCTGCGATTACTACGACCTATATAATTGTCTTCAAACCAGTCTATCAGGGACTGCCAATTGTCTGGAAGTTCTTCTGCCAACAAAGCTAAATCTTGGTCTAAATCATTTTCTGGAACAAATGCAGGAGCTGATATCATCCTTGCTTTCAAACAAAACTCGGCATTGTTGTTGTATTGTTGAATAAGTTCCAACGCACATATTTGTTTTCTTGTGGTAAAAACAGCCATGTAGTTCAACTTGGGGAGAACACACTCTAATAGCAATTATTGCAGCGGATTCAGTCACATGAAGATGTTTGTGGTTGAAAGGTAGGTTCAATTTCTCGCAACATTTCAAAATGTCGTACGTACGTAGCTCTTTGTTTATAAGGTAAGAGTGCACATATAATTGGTTGCCCCCTCCAAATTGCTTACCAAGCACAGTTTAGATTTGTGCAAACAATTGTGGGCGGTCTAAATGTTCCATCTCCATATAAGGCCTCTGAGTCACGTAATATTTACAGATTCCGTTGTCGACCAAAATTAAGAATTCTCTTAGCAGCCGGTCCACTATCGGAAAGTAAGACATTTTCTTCAACTTCTGTTTCGGATACATACATTTTATATCAATCATGAATTATGAGCGTCTGAAGATTTGTTGGAAGTGGAGGGACTACGTTTATCTGATTTCGAAAGTACCCCCTGCACACAGAAAACGTTTTAGATTACTGTAAGAATTTTGTTACGGTTTACAATACTTTACATTTATATTGTTTTTATTATAAAGATTATTGCTACATTAATTTTATGCTCAAGATTTCTGTGTGGGTTTAGCTCTTCGAATATTGCGTAACACTTAAATGATTTAGTGGATGATGCTGGGGAGAGAGTGGGTTTGAAAGAGGGGCGGGGGCTCAAGGTTGAGCTCCACTTTTATTTATGAGGGTGAATGTTGTTACAACACTACTCGGAATAATCTTAAGAGTTTAGAAACATTTACAAAAATAAGTACATCTGTTGTGGTAAAAAGGGACCAACTCTAACATTCCAGTTTTAATATTGTATAGGAAATAGAGAATAAGATTTGTTGGGACTAACTAATAGAGGAATAGTGGGAGGGGGCATGGGTGGATTCAGGATTTTCGTGAGGGGGGCGGGGTGCTTTCATGGGACTGGGCTGGGGAGATTCCTCCTCGAGATATTCTGTAAAAAAATTCTTTCAAATTTGAGAATTTTTTTCAGCGAACGCTCAACTTTAGTGTAGTCCTAAAATTAAGGATGAATCTTGGGTGTGACTACTTATTCTAATATTTTTTTAAATTATTATTGACAGTGATCAGTGGTGCACCCAGAAATTAATTTGGGGGTCAGGAGGGGAGGCAAACAATCAATATAGTAGCCAGAATTAAAGAGAAGGCTTTGTTTAGCCATTTTTTTGAAAATTAGATGTCTCTAGAACCTAGGACTGGCAAGGTGTTGAAATTAATTGCCTATTAAACTAAAAAAATAGATTAAATACATTCATCACTTCTTTGGTGTTCGATTTTATAGTTCAACTTGACGCTCTTTAGTTTTTACTAAACATGTTTAGGAACGAGGGGGGTGGGGGTCACAAACATCCCATTTGCCGACTAATGAGATATCACAAGACGGTACAACGAGTAGTGACTATAAAATACATTTAAATTATTTAATTAAAAAAGTTTTTATACCAAGTAAAATATCATTTGAGGTGGGAGAGGGGGGCGAGTCCTTAGTGGCGGGAGGGGGTGTTACGCCAAGCGAAACCACCTCCCCGCCCCCCAAGAAAAATCTGAAATGACATCCCTGAGTACAGCCTGTATTTATAATAATTATAAAACAAATGGTTAAGTAGTGCAATAAAGATGAGGGAAGGGGCTAAGATTGTGTTCTAAAAATGGCGTCAGTAATATTTGAACAGCCCCCTTTATATTCCTTGCCAACATTATTTGTCAGGAGAATATTTTTACTGGATGTTGTGAATCTACAGACTTGGTAATACATATTTCTTACGTTGAATATATTTTATTATGTAAGAGGTTAATTACCTTAAAAAGATACTAATTACGTTACTACCTGCCTTGATGGCTGAATGATCTAAGTGGTTGACTCACATTGCACTGGACGTAACAATTAAAAAAACTTGGTTGCCGTTGGCAGGAGGTCCTGGTTTGAATCTCAGTTGGGTGCACTTTGGTGGGTGGTTTTCAACATGTGATTACTCACTGTGGTTTTCCCATAGCCTCACAACACTAATGTGGGTGCATTTCCTTTAGGTTTCTTTGTCACCTGTATCCGTTAGAATAAGTGACTAGCCTGTGTTTTGAAACCTACTAAAATTAAAAAAATATTGATTTAAGGATTAATTTAATAATTATTTATGTATTATTTATCGTACTTAACTAGGTAAAATGATACCTTTGCCGCCTGGGTCAAGCCAATTGTGCATTCGTTGATGACGTGAGAAGTACATTGTTGTGTTTCAACAGCCCGTTGTTTGATTGTTGGAACCAATGTGTGGTGATCAACTATCATGTGTGTGTTCGTTGATGACGTGAGAAGTACATTGTTGTGTTTCAGCAGCCCGTTGTTTGATTGTTGGAACCAATGTGTGGTGATCAACTATCATGTGTGTTCGTTGATGACGTGAGAAGTACATTGTTGTGTTTCAGCAGCCCGTTGTTTGATTGTTGGAACCAATGTGTGGTGATCAACTATCATGTGTGTGTTCGTTGATGACGTGAGAAGTACATTGTTGTGTTTCAGCAGCCCGTTGTTTGATTGTTGGAACCAATGTGTGGTGATCAACTATCATGTGTGTGTTCGTTGATGACGTGAGAAGTACATTGTTGTGTTTCAGCAGCCCGTTGTTTGATTGTTGGAACTAATGTGTGGTGATCAACTATCATGTGTGTGTTCGTTGATGACGTGAGAAGTACATTGTTGTGTTTCAGCAGCCCGTTGTTTGATTGTTGTGCTCCAATGTGTGGTGATCAACTATCATGTGTGTGTTCGTTGATGACGTGAGAAGTACATTGTTGTGTTTCAGCAGCCCGTTGTTTGATTGTTGCGCTCCAATGTGTAGTGATCAACTATCATGTGTGTGTTCGTTTGATATTTTAACCACTTCTACTCTTGTATGTAATCTAGCCTTGCAATTATTGTTTTTTTACTTCGCACCTCCAAAATTTTATCTGTCCATCGACACTAAATTTATCAAAAACATATAGAAAACCATTGTCTACGTACTTTTGTTTGTCACGGTGTGAGCGATTTTTTTCCCATTTCGTCAAAACCACCCTGGTAGACGAAACCTAATGAAGTGAATAAGAAAAAAGTAATGGTAATTGCCGAGTGGGCGAATTCTAAGAATACATAAATCAAAGCTCGTAGCACCTGCACTGCATAGCTATGAACTGGATAAGAGAATAAACAAACCAAATCTAGTAACACCTGCACTGCATAGCTATGAACTGGATAAGAGAATAAACAAATCAAAGCTCGTAGCACCTGCACAGCATAGCTATGAACTGGATAAGAGAATAAACAAACCAAATCTAGTAACACCTGCACTGCATAGCTATGAACTGGATAAGAGAATAAACAAACCAAATCTCGTAGCACCTGCACTGCATAGCTATGAACTGGATAAGAGAATAAACAAACCAAATCTCGTAACACCTGCACAGCATAGCTATGAACTGGATAAGAGAATAAACAAACCAAATCTAGTAGCACCTGCACCGCATAGCTATGAACTGGATAAGAGAATAAACAAACCAAATCTCGTAACACCTGCACAGCATAGCTATGAACTGGATAAGAGAATAAACAAACCAAATCTAGTAGCACCTGCACTGCATAGCTATGAACTGGATAAGAGAATAAACAAACCAAATCTCGTAACACCTGCACAGCATAGCTATGAACTGGATAAGAGAATAAACAAACCAAATCTAGTAGCACCTGCACCGCATAGCTATGAACTGGATAAGAGAATAAACAAACCAAATCTAGTAGCACCTGCACCGCATAGCTATGAACTGGACAAGAGAATAAACAAACCAAATCTCGTAACACCTGCACAGCATAGCTATGAACTGGATAAGAGAATAAACAAACCAAATCTAGTAGCACCTGCACCGCATAGCTATGAACTGGATAAGAGAATAAACAAACCAAATCTAGTAACACCTGCACTGCATAGCTATGAACTGGATAAGAGAATAAACAAATCAAAGCTCGTAGCACCTGCACAGCATAGCTATGAACTGGATAAGAGAATAGACAAACCAAATCTAGTAACACCGGCACCAGAAATAAGTCCTAGCTTGAAGGTATTATAATATCGGTGATATTATTTTACTAATTTTATTTAGCACCGCGTCTTACTACCCGTTCGGGTTATACGCTTAAGTACTAATTACGCTAATGAATTGGGAAGGTTTAATAGAGGAAGTGAACCCGCATTTGCGTGGAGGGAGAGTGGAAAACCATTTAGGAAAAACCACCCCCAGTTCACCCGACCGAGATTCGAACCTCGATCTCCCCGTCCTCGGCAGTCGGGCTCAACACGACTAGCGCGTTAGGCAACTACGCCACCGAGGCGGGTGATATTATTTTAATTTTTACATAGGGTAGCATATAAATGTTACTTATTATTCATCTTTAACTGGCTTATTTTGAGCACAATTTTTTTTTTTTTAAATTTAATCATATCAAATAGTTTAATTTTATAAATATAAAATAATTTAGTTTCCTCTATTAAGATTTTTTTAAACAACTCCAAAAATGAATATTTACATAGATGAAGAATATATGATGTTGCGCTGAAAAATATGATTAGTTAAAAAAAAGTGCAATGAATTATGCTATAAACCGTGAATTAAATTTTTTTTTTTGCCATGAGTTATCCTGGCGGGGGCTCCATTGTCTTGGCCGCTCTAAATAATTTCACAAGCAATTTCTAAACGCAGGAAAATATCGCCACATGACTTGCTAACCAAATTTATATCGGAGAGTTATTATTATTAGCACCGCATCTTACTACCTGTTCGAGCTATACGCACACACACTAATTTGTAATGGTAGGGTGATTGTGAGATGAAATGGAGGACCTACAGTTTAACGTGGGATGCGAACCACGGTGGAGAACTGGCATTCCTCACATTCACAAGTTGTGAAATAATTACTGAAAACCACGTCCGGAAATTTGTTTCCATGCCTCTCCAGATCAGCGTTTGAAACGTTAATACATAATATATAACAACTATGAGGGTATTTTAGATCACCTTTATTGAAAATATCTGTAGACATTTCTACGTCAACATCTCTTTCAGTGGATATTAGACCAGAGTAACGTCAACATTGTGGTTCTATTTTATGTTTTACATTGCAGGGCACCAGCTACAACTTCATCATATAGTTTAGTGGAAATAAACATTAACATTCTCTCAAAAATTAGGATCACCTGTTACTAGGAGATATTCCTCAACTTCAGTTTTATTCAAATATGAAATAATTTGGAAATAATATTCCTATTTTTATGAGTTTAAATGTAAGAGTTTCAAAATATAAAATTACCTGTGTTTTACAGGTTTTTAAGAATTAATTTACATTTTCCCAGACAGTTTATAGAGTAGGCCTAACTTAATGGGATAAAATGGACAAGTGTGAAGTCATATCAATGGTGTTTAAAACCTTCCGAAATACATTTATCTAGCTATTTATTACATTACACAAAGTTATTGGGTGTAAAAAAGGCACGACGATATAAGACGGTTGAACGAATCAGTGGGGATTAAATTTTTAGTTTTCTATTCATTGCGCAAGCCTCTTATTTATCGCTCACAGTTAAATGCCCCAAATACTCAAATGTTCCCGCATTTCTTTAAATGTTTGCAGTCACTCTCCGTGTTTTATTGGTTTTTCAAGTGCTTGGAAGCCCTGAACACGGTGCACAAAAACTAGAAGCAGGGTTGAACCCTGAACTCGGTGCACAAAAACTAGAAGCAGGGTTGAACCCTGAACACGGTACACAACAACTAGAAGCAGGGTTGAAACACTGAACACGGTACATAACAACTAGAAGCAGGGTTGAAACACTGACCACGGTACACAACAACTAGAAGCAGGGTTGAAACACTGAACACGATACACAACAACTAGAAGCAGGGTTGAACCCTGAACACGGTACAAAACAACTAGAAGCAGGGTTGAAACATTGAACACGGTACATAACAACTAGAAGCAAGGTTGAAACACTGAACACGGTACATAACAACTAGAAGCAGGGTTGAAACACTGAACACGGTACACAACAACTAGAAGCAGGGTTGAAACACTGAACACGGTACACAACAACTAGAAGCAGGGTTGAAACACTGAACACGGTACACAACAACTAGAAGCAGGGTTGAAACACTGAACACGGTACACAACAACTAGAAGCAGGGTTGAAACACTGAACACGGTACAAAACCACTAGAAGCAGGGTTGAACCCTGAACACGGTACAAAACCACTATAAGCAGGGTTGAATCACGGTACACAAAAACTAGAAGCAGTGTTGAACCCTGAACACGGTACAAAACCACTAGAAGCAGGGTTGAATCACGGTACACAACAACTAGAAGCAGGGTTGAATCCTGAACACGGTACAAAACCACTAGAAGTAGGGTTGAATCACGGTACACAACAACTAGAAGCAGGGTTGAATCCTGAACACGGTACAAAACCACTAGAAGTAGGGTTGAACCCTGAACACGGTACAAAACCACTATAAGCAGGGTTGAACCCTGAACACGGTACAAAACCACTAGAAGCAGGGTTGAACCCTGAACACGGTACACAACAACTAGAAGAAGGGTTGAACCCTGAACACGATACAAAACCACTAGAAGCAGGGTTGAACCCTGAACACGGTACAAAACCACTAGAAGCAGGGTTGAACCCTGAACACGGTACAAAACCACTAGAAGCAGGGTTGAACCCTGAACACGGTACAAAACCACTAGAAGCAGGGTTGAATCACGGTACACAACAACTAGAAGCAGGGTTGAAACACTAATATGGTACACAACAACTAGAAGCAGGGTTGAATCACGGTACACAACAACTAGAAGCAGGGTTGAATCACGGTACACAACAACTAGAAGCAGGGTTGAAACACTAATATGGTACACAACAACTAGAAGCAGGGTTGAATCACGGTAAACAACAACTAGAAGCAGGGTTGAAACACTAATATGGTACATAACAAATAGAAGCAGGGTTGAATCACGGTACACAACAAATAGAAGCAGGGTTGAATCACGGTACACAACAACTAGAAGCAGGGTTGAAACACTCATCGATAACCGTAAAAACACTGGGAATTTCACAAAATAGCTTCTTGATAATTACTTAAATATAAGTGAACTTGGGATCTTAAACTTCATTCTTTTTTTAATAAACTAAAAAGCTAACTATAATAATAAACACACTGATTACAACACACGTCTCATCGGGTTGTATAGCAAGTGCAGACATTTACCATCCAGATCAAACCATCTTGTCTAAACACCAATTACATGACTTCCCGAGTCCATTTTATGAATAAAAGATATTTAACTCCGCTAAATAGTTTTTATAAAATCTGAATGTCATGGTATGATGTATGAACTAAATAGTGACCACCCTGAGAAGACATGTTACCAAATAAACCTGCAACACGTGTACAATTTCCTTCACAGACTGTAGTCTATAGTATCCCCTGTACAGGAATATACAGGAGCTGTTGTGACGTCACTGGATCTATTCCCAGGCTCGGGGGTTGTCTAGTGCCCACTCCAATAGTTTGAAGTCTAAGGGTATAGTATGACGAGGGTGAATTAATCAAATGCACCAGCATCCGTCTCGAATCCTTGTCGGAACTCACGCACTTATCTCCTCATAAAGCAATACATGGGAGTGCAGCAAACATCCTACACACATACACGTACATTTTAACTAATTATATTTAATGAAATAATATCTGGTGCATTTATTAGTGTTTTGTGACCAATTTTCTAGAAAGTTACTAGCTTAGAATCATTGTTTATTTATATTAACAACTAGGTCTATAGAATGTATGCCGTATAAGTTTTTAAATGAAGTGGGTTTTTGCGAGTGGATTGTATAAAATAAGACCAAGCCACGTTTCTCGCTAACCCATAATAAAGTTCCTCTAGTTTTAGAGGCTACGTTGGATAAATAAATATGTTGTTTCCCCCAAATGGTGTTCTATATTATTGAGGTATAGGCTTACGTATGACTAGAACTACTGACTAATGGTTCTGTGTGTGAATAATTTGTCATACCAACTTGAAATTAAGAGTTGTCTAAGTATATCTATTAATAATGCTATTAGCGTTTTAGCTGTGTTTAGTCCTGACAGTTGGTAACATCCATACACGCAATAAAAACATACTATCTTTATTTATGGCTCAAGAATAGATTTTGCTATAGTAATAATAATAATAGTGCATTATTTATAATTCATAATAATAATGAAGTACTCTTACATTCTATTTTGCTGCTCAAAATCCTCTTAAGCACGTGAAAGAATTTATCAGAAGATTATCGACGTATTGAGCCTGTGGTCTCAAAATGGTTCGCCAGCCCTGCAATTAACGTACGACCTGCTTCAATGGCCACATGATTTAAGGCGTCATTATCTCAATAGACTGGACTTCCGATGATGGGGAGAACAGGGTTCGAGTCCCGGTTGGGTGAAATGAGCATGATTTTCCCTAAGATGATTTTACTCTCATTCCTCCACGCAAATGTGGGTACACATCATATAAGTTAAACCTTATTTCCGTTAAAGTATCATATATGCGTTTAACCTGAATAGGTAGTATAAAAACTTATCTAAAGGATTTAAATTGCAAGGGCGAAATTTAATTTAAATGATCCATCATTTGTCCGGGGAGAAATTAAGAAAATATAGCCGAGATAAAACCTTTATGTGCATCCAACTACGACTCAAACCCTGACCTTCCAAATCAGAACTTGTAAACTTGCCCTGAATGGATATTTAAAATTTGCCAAAGGGGCCCAAAGGTTTGTTAGATAATAAAATGATTCAGAATAATAGGACGTCGAATACCTTCAGGATTTTGATAAACTTAAGACCACATGCGCATTTAAAAAAATAGTTGTGATGTCGACTCTTCAAAAAGAAAACCTCAAACTTCATGCGGGTGAATAATTAATTATGTAAACGATAATGTTTAGAGGAAGGAAGATTTCTAATTTTCCTGTGTAGACAGGCATGCACCAACATTCATATGAACAACTGGTTAGGTAACATGTCTCTCATATTGTTAGTAACCATCGGAATAAATTATATATTAATTAATACAGTGTTGCTCTGATTAAACGCAGCTCTCCAAGTAATATCACGGAAGAAAGAAACGGTAATCTAGCAAAGATTCAAGGAACAATACTGCAAAGAACACAGTACTTGAAGTTAGTGTCATGGGCTGGAGATTTGATTCCATCAAGAAGAGTTAAAAAGGGGGGGAGGAGAAAATATAATCTTGGTTTAGATATATTAAAGGCGGGAATATGGAGCTTTCACTGAAGCAGAACACAGGTTACATACCGGGAATTTCCTTTTTTTCACCCAACGGATTATATATATATTTAGCCATTATTCGATTAACATTAATTATCTATATGACTATTATTGAATATACTAGAAATTAATAATGGCTTACTTTCAAAGTCAACTAAAAATATAAATTGATAAAACACTCTAATCCATATATTGGCTGAGAAATCTGTAAATTATTAATTGAAATTATTCTTATGTGATTAATAAATATAAGTTAATACATAGGTATACATATATTTTTAAGACTAGTAATGTTTTTGAATATTTTATATTAATGATTAATTTTGGTAGTGACTGTCTTTAGAGTTTTAGGCAGGTTGAAAAAGGTGTTTTTCGTAATTGTTGCAACACTCTCTCCATCTTAATGCGAGTGAATTTTCTTTAAACAGTCTACCTTCTTCTACGCTACCCCATAAGTGTAATATGTGGATAAAAAGGTTGGGTAGTTAGACCCGGCACCTTATATAAATTATTTACTCTTTACAGCCTATTAATTTATTTATTTTTGCAGAATAACCAAACTTTCTTTAAGTATACATACACGAAAAAAGATCTTATTCAACATTAAGATAGGGTTTTTAATATACACTGTACAATGTAACCACTCAAGGTTTCTTACAGAGATGAGCTGATGATATACCATATATCCACTCTTGGTTTCTTAAAGAGATGAGCTGATGATATACCATATAGCCACTCATGGTTTCTTACAGAGATGAGCTGATGATATACCATATAGCCACTCATGGTTTCTTACAGAGATGAGCTGATGATATACCATATATCCACTCTTGGTTTCTTACAGAGATGAGCTGATGATATACCATATATCCACTCTTGGTTTCTTACAGAGATGAGCTGATGATATACCATATAGCCACTCATGGTTTCTTACAGAAATGAGCTGATGATATACCATATATCCACTCTTGGTTTCTTACAGAGATGAGCTGATGATATACCATATATCCACTCTTGGTTTCTTACAGAGATGAGCTGATGATATACCATATAGCCACTCATGGTTTCTTACAGAGATGAGCTGATAATATACCATATATCCACTCTTGGTTTCTTACAGAGATGAGCTGATGATATACCATATAGCCACTCATGGTTTCTTACAGAGATGAGCTGATGATATACCATATATCCACTCTTGGTTTCTTACAGAGATGAGCTGATGATATACAATATAGCCACTCTTGGTATCTTACAGAGATGATCTGAGCTGATGATATACAATATAGCCACTCTTGGTTTCTTACAGAGATGAGCTGATGATATACAATATAGCCACTCTTGGTATCTTACAGAGATGATCTGAGCTGATAATATACCATATAGCCACTCATGGTTTCTTACAGAAGAGTAAGGATATACCATATATCCACTCTTGGTTTCTTACAGAGATGAGCTGATGATATACAAATAGCCACTCTGTTTCTTACAGGATGAGCTGATGATATACATATAGCCACTCTTGGTATCTTACAGAGATGATGAGCTGATGATATACAATATAGCCACTCTTGGTTTCTTACAGAGATGAGCTGATGATATACATATAGCCATCTTGGTATCTTACAGAGATGATGAGCTGATAATATACATATAGCCACTCATGGTTTCTTACAGAGATATCTGAGCTGATAATATACCATATATCCACTCTTGGTTTCTTACAAGATGATCTGAGCTGATAATATACCATATATCCACTCATGGTTTCTTAAAGAGATGAGCTGATAATATACCATATATCCACTCTTGGTTTCTTACAGAGATGAGCTGATGATATACAATATAGCCACTCTTGGTTTTTACAGAGATGAGCTGATAATATACCATATATCCACTCTTGGTTTTTTACAGAGATGAGCTGATAATATACCATATATCCACTCTTGGTTTCTTACAGAGATGAGCTGATAATATACCATATATCCACTCATGGTTTCTTACAGAGATGAGCTGATAATATACCATATATCCACTCTTGGTTTTCTTACAGAGATGAGCTGATGATATACAATATATCCACTCTTGGTTTCTTACAGAGATGAGCTGATAATATACCATATATCCACTCTTGGTTTCTTACAGAGATGAGCTGATAATATACCATATATCCACTCTTGGTTTCTTACAGAGATGAGCTGATGATATACAATATAGCCACTCTTGGTTTCTTACAGAGATGAGCTGATAATATACCATATATGCCACTCTTGGTTTCTTACAGAGATGAGCTGATGATATACAATATAGCCACTCTTGGTTTCTTACAGAGATGAGATGATAATATACCATATATCCACTCATGGTTTCTTACAGAGATGATCTGAGCTGATAATATACCATATATCCACTCTTGGTTTCTTACAGAGATGAGCTGATGATATAAAATATAGCCACTCTTGGTTTCTTACAGAGATGAGCTGATAATATACCATATATCCACTCTTGGTTTCTTACAGAGATGAGCTGATGATATACCATATATCCACTCATGGTTTCTTACAGAGATGAGCTGATAATATACCATATATCCACTCTTGGTTTCTTACAGAGATGAGCTGATGATATACCATATAGTCACTCATGGTTTCTTACAGAGATGAGCTGATAATATACGATATATCCACTCATGGTTTCTTACAGAGATGAGCTGATAATATACCATAAGCCACTCATGGTTTCTTACAGAGATGAGCTGATGATATACAATATAGCCACTCATGGTTTCTTACAGAGATGATCTGAGCTGATAATATACCATAAATCCACTCTTGGTTTCTTACCCTGGTAATCTGAATAAATGGAAATATATACAGTATAGTAAACCGTATTATTAAATGTTTTGAGTAAAACATATAACCTGTAAATTAAAAGAATTATGGTTTTATCTGGGGCTCATGGAACATAGACATATGGTATCTACTTTTTTTTACAAAGCAGTGTAAGATTCAGGAATATATACTACCAACTGTGATATTGTCTGTATATAAACCTTTGGCTGGCTCTGGGTTGATTAGACATTGTGATCTTTGAAACTGTAATATGGTCGATTCAATAACATAAAACCGGTTCATGTGGAATCAAATCTGGATGGTTTGAACATATCTTATTATTGCTCCATCGAAGAGACAAATGCTTACGAATTATTATCCTAGTTCTCTTAACATTCCCCAATTTTACACTCGATTTTGTGAATGTTTTGAATATCTCGTACTATAAGCTCTGAACCACAATTGTAATCTGTCAATAATACACGGTTGTCTGGTAGTATATGTATAAGCTTATTGCAAAGTTAAAAAAAACTCTACGATTAAGTAACATTTTAAATGTTATGGTCTGGTATTAAATCGCAAACAAAACAACAAAGTGCGGTAATGCTATCAGAGGTAAGCTGTTTACCAATACAGTTCTGTTCTTTAGTCCAAACAAAGGCACGATAGGCTAGCAGTTGACAATACGACAGTAGTTACACTGGTCTGCATGGTTTCATATGTTTATAAACTAATAACTGCTTTGGACTCAGCTTGCTATGTTGATTGCAGATATCTCCATCACTTCTTCTTATCCAGTACAGTTCTTTCAAAAATCGCTTACGCTGATGTCAGTTTTGGTATTATGATCACCTCCCCCTTATTTTCACCCCCACTAAATAGGAATTTCCATCCTCTCTCCAGGTGTATTAAATTCAATATTTTGGTACAAATTCTGGTGCACTTAACCTATTCTGATTATCTCCTCTACGTTTACTAAACGCAGGTGTACTGACACAGCAACCAAACCCCGAACATAACCTATAACCTGTGTATTTATAGATCAGTCATAACATAGCTCTAGTCCTGAAGAGAGTAAGTTTTCATCCTCCAACTGTACCTCCCTCACCCACCTTCTCTCCTCCCTCAGTCCTCTCGCTAATATTATATTATACATTAGTATTAGTAACTGGGAAATTAGCTTTTATTAGTTTCCTTCTCAAAATTTAAAGTTAAACTTAAGGTTAAACAAACAATAACAATATACACGAATGAAAGTGAGAAATAAATAGCCCTAAACAAAGTAAATAAAGTGTCCACCGAAACTAGATTCAAAAACAAGTATTGCACAAGAAGGAAAGTCCCCTAGTTCTATAAAATAAACTGCAGTAGTTAAGAGAAACTATATCGGTGAGCGGCGGGTGGCAGCTCACAAAATATATGTACTCGGTAAGATAATAAAGGTTACAGAGCTCTCGACACAGATATTTAAATATAGAAACAATAACATAAGATTAATTTAAAATTGCATACATCACCGAACTTGTACCAAAGGTAAATAATCAGAAAAATCTTGAATGGTTAAAAAAATATTCAAAATTAGATGTGTGTTACACAAGCAAAATATAATTACTTACGACAAAATGGAATAATATTGTACAGAGTTTAGCTCCCACCTCAAAATACTTATGGGATAGTTACTATAAAAATTTAGATATAAATAAAAGGGGAGGGGGATAATGTAGTTTACCTGCTCTCCAACAAACGTGGATGACAGGCAAACCCCAACCATATATTTTTGGAGATATTTTAAATAAAAATCTACTCACAAAGAGACTATCGAGATTACATACAACAATTCATAACTTTTAAACAATCCTCTTATGAGACCAAATATACCCACCTCGGCACCAAACCAAAGCCACATTTATTATTATTATTAGCATAGCATCTTACTACCCGTTCGGGTTATACGCACTTACGCTAATGTGCAATGGTAGGGTGATTGTGAGATAAATGGAGGACCTACAGTTTAACGTGGGATTCGAACCACGGTGGAGGCCTGGCATTCCTCACATTCATAAGTTGTGATTAATACACGTCTTGTCAGGGGTGAAGGAAGGGTTTGGCAATCAGATAAATCTGTGCCGGGACCGAGGATTGAGCCCCGGACCCTCAGCACAGAAGTCTGACACCTTACCTCTATACCACCAGGTGACCCAAAACCACAAAGAAATTATCTCACATTAATATGCATTTTAAATGGTAACGTTATAAGGAGAAATTAAGGGTATTGGGGAGTTAAGTAAGTAAAAGAGTAGCTGTATATTGAAAATATTACTTAAGGTACTGTTAAAACATATTGAAAGTTACTTTACGTGACACACTCAAATCACAAAGAGGACAAACTAGGAAAAACGGTACATAGTAGCGATTTCCTAGGCCATGTTAACATAAAGGGAAAACATAAATGCTGAATAGATTACATATTAAGTTAAGACCAGAACACCTAACCCTTGCAATTTACCAGGAGCAAGACAAAACGTTACCGTGCAATTCGGTGCTCAGAAGCAAAGTCTACGAGAAAAACTGACGCCAAGCCATTTATATTTTGACGGTAAGGGAGGTGAGGGGGTTGAGAGAGAAAGTTTCAAAGATAAATTCACATGGAAAAACAGCTAAAAGGCACGAAACTAAAGTAGTTGATGTGCAAAACTAGCAAATCAAAACAGTTTGATGCTGAGACTGGTGCACTTACGGAAATAAAAATAGAAACAATTCTCTTGACAACTTATTTCACCAAAGAACAACTAGATGGACACTTGGGTTCACCACCAGGTTACACCACCAGCCAGTCTGAGATATAAAAAGGATCCTCATAAGTCAAATAGTAAAGTTAGTCACCGTTAGTACAATAAGTGCATATAACTGAAAACACCGTGCACGAGTCAAGGTTCATCCTCGAAGGTATTTATGTGATTTTCCCTTCTCCATCCATACCACTAAGTAATAGGCCCTCATACTGATTTTACTATCTCACACCAAATAATTCATCAAGTATACAGTATAGTTCTTATTGTGCGTTATACTATCTCTATTTGTAACCTGTATTGTGCATCATACTGCCTCTGTATGTAACCTGTATTGTGCATCATACTGCCTCTGTATGTAACCTGTATTGTGCATCATACTGCCTCTGTATGTAACCTGTATTGTGCATCATACTTTTTTTTTTTTAGCACCGCGTCTTACTACCCGTTCGGGTTATACGCTTAAGTACTAATTACACTAATGGATTAGGAATTGGGAAGGTTGAATTTAGAGGAAGTGAACCCGCATTTGCGTGGAGGGAGAGTGGAAAACCATTTAGGAAAAACCACCCCCAGTTCACCCGACCGAGATTCGAACCTCGATCTCCCCGTCCTCAGAGGTCTGACTCAACACGACTGGCGCGTTAGCCAACTACGCCACCGAGGCGGGTTGCATCATACTGTCTATGTTTGTAACCTGTATTGTGCATCATACTGCCTCTGTTTGTAACATGTATTGTGCATCATACTGCCTCTGTATGTAACCTGTATTGTGCATCATACTGCCTCTGTTTGTAACCTGTATTGTGCATCATACTGCCTCTGTTTGTAACCTGTATTGTGCATCATACTGCCTCTGTTTGTAACATGTATTGTGCATCATACTGCCTCTGTATGTAACCTGTATTGTGCATCATACTGCCTCTGTATGTAACCTGTATTGTGCATCATACTGCCTCTGTATGTAACCTGTATTGTACATCATACTGCCTCTGTATGTAACCTGTATTGTGCATCATACTGCCTCTGTATGTAACCTGTATTGTACATCATACTGCCTCTGTATGTAACCTGTATTGTACATCATACTGCCTCTGTTTGTAACCTGTATTGTACATCATACTGCCTCTGTTTGTAACCTGTATTGTGCATCATACTGCCTCTGTTTGTAACCTGTATTGTGCATCATACTGCCTCTGTTTGTAACCTGTATTGTGCATCATACTGCCTCTGTTTGTAACCTGTATTGTGCATCATACTAACTCTGTTTGTAACATGTATTGTACATCATACTGCCTCTGTATGTAACCTGTATTGTGCATCATACTATCTCTGTTTGTAACCTGTATTGTGCATCATACTGCCTCTGTTTGTAACCTGTATTGTGCGTAATACTATCTCTGTTTGTAACCTGTATTGTACATCATACTGCCTCTGTTTGTAACCTGTATTGTGCATCATACTAACTCTGTTTGTAACATGTATTGTACATCATACTGCCTCTGTTTGTAACCTGTATTGTACATCATACTGCCTCTGTTTGTAACCTGTATTGTGCATCATACTGCCTCTGTTTGTAACCTGTATTGTGCATCATACTAACTCTGTTTGTAACATGTATTGTACATCATACTGCCTCTGTATGTAACCTGTATTGTGCATCATACTATCTCTGTTTGTAACCTGTATTGTACATCATACTGCCTCTGTTTGTAACCTGTATTGTGCATCATACTTCCTCTGTTTGTAACCTGTATTGTGCATCATACTAACTCTGTTTGTAACCTGTATTGTGCATCATACTGCCTCTGTTTGTAACCTGTATTGTGCGTAATACTATCTCTGTTTGTAACCTGTTTTGTGCATCATACTGCCTCTGTTTGTAACCTTTATTGTTTGTAATACTATCTCTGTTTGTAACCTGTATTGTGCATCATACTATCTCTGTTTGTAACCTGTATTGTGCATCATACTATCTCTGTTTGTAACCTGTATTGTGCATCATACTGCCTCTGTTTATAACCTGTATTGTTCATCATATATCCTCTGTTTGTAACCTGTATTGTGCGTAATATTATCTCTGTTTGTAACCTGTATTGTGCGTAATACTATCTCTGTTTGTAACCTGTATTGTGCGTAATACTTTCTTTTTGTAACCTGTATTGTGCGTAATACTATCTCTGTTTGTAACCTGTATTGTGCATCATACTATCTCTGTTTGTAACCTGTATTGTGCATCATACTATCTCTGTTTGTAACCTGTATTGTGCATCATACTATCTCTGTTTGTAACCTGTATTGTGCATCATACTGCCTCTGTTTGTAACCTGTATTGTGCGTAATACTATCTCTGTTTGTAACCTGTTTTGTGCATCATACTGCCTCTGTTTGTAACCTTTATTGTGCGTAATACTATCTCTGTTTGTAACCTGTTTTGTGCATCATACTGCCTCTGTTTGTAACCTGTATTGTGCGTAATACTATCTCTGTTTGTAACCTGTATTGTGCATCATACTGCCTCTGTTTGTAACCTGTATTGTGCGTAATACTATCTCTGTTTGTAACCTGTTTTGTGCATCATACTGCCTCTGTTTGTAACCTTTATTGTGCGTAATACTATCTCTGTTTGTAACCTGTATTGTGCATCATACTATCTCTGTTTGTAACCTGTATTGTGCATCATACTATCTCTGTTTGTAACCTGTATTGTGCATCATACTGCCTCTGTTTATAACCTGTATTGTTCATCATATATCCTCTGTTTGTAACCTGTATTGTGCGTAATATTATCTCTGTTTGTAACCTGTATTGTGCGTAATACTATCTCTGTTTGTAACCTGTATTGTGCGTAATACTTTCTTTTTGTAACCTGTATTGTGCATCATACTATCTCTGTTTGTAACCTGTATTGTGCATCATACTATCTCTGTTTGTAACCTGTATTGTACATCATACTGCCTCTGTTTGTAACCTGTATTGTACATCATACTGCCTCTGTTTGTAACCTGTATTGTGCGTAATACTATCTCTGTTTGTAACCTGTATTGTGCATCATACTAACTCTGTTTGTAACCTGTATTGTGCATCATACTGCCTCTGTTTGTAACCTGTATTGTGCGTAATACTATCTCTGTTTGTAACCTGTTTTGTGCATCATACTGCCTCTGTTTGTAACCTTTATTGTGCGTAATACTATCTCTGTTTGTAACCTGTATTGTGCGTAATACTATCTCTGTTTGTAACCTGTATTGTGCGTAATATTATCTCTGTTTGTAACCTGTATTGTGCGTAATACTATCTCTGTTTGTAACCTGTATTGTGCGTAATACTTTCTTTTTGTAACCTGTATTGTGCGTAATACTATCTCTGTTTGTAACCTGTATTGTGCATCATACTATCTCTGTTTGTAACCTGTATTGTGCATCATACTGCCTCTATTTGTAACCCGACAATTTTTTTACAATATAGTGATACTATAATTATGAGCTATAATCCATCATGAGGAATCTACACAAGTCCTGAAAATATGGAGCTGTTATAGCCAATTAAATTTACACATACAACTTTGAAACTCCAAGGAAAATGTTTTACTATAATTAATGTCACATACAACTTTGTTAAATTTATTTTCTTACAATAACACAGTTCGTTAAAAACTATTAAAACAACTAGAATTTTATAACTACAAAGATACAGTATAGTAATAAATAAGCTTAACGTTTTTATTTATTTTTCTTAAATTTAGTTTTAGTGATTAAAAGTGTCATAGCAAAGCCTATAGCAGAATCTAAAAACATAATGAAAAACACAAAAGTTAATGTGTAGATTACATTTTATAAACAAATTGCACTAAATATTATTTAATGTCTTTTTTGTTAAACAAACACAGCTACCATATTTATAGTAAAAATATTGATCTTAACTATTTGGAATTAAGTACGAGTTATTTATTTGTTCAAGATTCCAAGATGTGAGTAATACTCTCTGTCAATTTGTGGCATCCACTTCAGCATTTCTTTTAAGGACTTTTCCTTCTGTTCTGATAATTCTACAATCCACCCACTGACTTTGGGTGTTTGAAGTCTGATTGAAGATTTCAAATCATCAGTACCAACAGAGTCAGTTGAATATTTTCTTGACTGTCTAATCTTTGTTTTAAATTAACATTGGTATAGCACTCAGACAAATGAGACTCACGATATTCAATTTTAGTGTGTGATTGAGTGAATATTAGAGATGTTACTTTTGAATAAGGAACTTGTTTGAAATTCAAATTTGTGGCACATGTTTGAAAATCTTTGAAATCTGTCTTATTCATTTGTAGTATCTTGTAAAGCTTCTTTTGGTTCACTTTTAATAACAACCGCAACAAAGAAATGGGAGAGAAAAACTCACTTTTTGACAACACTTTTTCTATGCAGCTATGCACTGAGTCTATCTCCTGAACACAGGAATGACCAGGTGTTGAGAATTTCATTGTGATTCCATCAATAGATAGATGATGTTTCAAAAAATCAAGCACTGCAAATGAAATTATTGAGTTCCTGTTCTGGGGTACGCAACTGTCACTCCATAGTGTTAACTCTTTTATGTTTGGATTGTCTTTTGCAACCTGCCTCAATATTTTACATAAAGCACTAGCAATATCGGTTCCTGTTCTTCCCATAAGAGTTGTTGTCCATAAGGTACAGTATACTTGTTTGGTTGTTGAAAGATGGCCTGTTAAATTGTACACATTCAGCTTACTGTGATAAAAAAAAACAGCTGACCTTGGCTCTTGGGCAAGTAAGTACATTTTCTAAATCAAAACATAATATAGCTTTGCTCTTATCATCTCTATCACTTTGTCTATTTACTCGCATTACCTCTTTTTCAGCAATATGAATTTCATATTGCTTTAGTCTGTCCTCTGTCAATGTTTTTTCACTTTTAACTAGCTTTACTTCTTCACAAAGGTCACATCACTCTTTTTTTGGGACATAATAAAGGTTGTATTCTGTAACAAATATTTGTCTATAAAAGGATTGTTTAACAGGGTTCTCAACCTTTTCTTTTAGTTGATTTGCATATAGATTGTACATCAAAGAGACATTGAGAGTAGAATCTAAATACTTCCTCTTGCTGTTACTTCTACAGTAATGTGACTCAACTGTAGGGAAAGATGAAATATGATCTCTAACTTTTTGTTTCTCGCGGTCAAGAATTTATCTTTTTACATGCCGTCCTTTCAAAGAGGGGTTGGGAATATTACAGATGACATTTTTTTTTTCATGGCTTGTGTAAACAGGTTTTTGGCTGATTGATAAAGTGCCTAGGTAAAACTGCTTACATACCTGTATGTGATTATTGCTAACAGTAAAGAAATACTTAACAAGTGAATCCTCACGCAGAAAGAAAACATTTTTCTCTTTTCGATGCCTTTCGACTCCAGAGCACTCAGTTGTGGAGACAATGAAATGTCTCTTTTCATTTGGAGAAAGAGTGTAATATTTTTGGAAAATTACGTCTCTCTCGTTATCTGTAATTAAATTTTGACATTTATATTTGCATGATCCCATACAGTTTTTAGTTGTTTTCACAGATTTAGCTAGAAGTGTCTTTTTTCTCACAGAAATATGTTCTGCCCAGACTGACACTTTCATTTTCTAACATTGCATGCCCATGACGTTGGGTCTCTTTTGCGTTTTCTAGTTTTTGTTTCAGAGCTGATCTTAGTCTCATTAATAACATTTTCTTTTCTACTAGATTCCTTTTCAGTGTTTAGATTTTCTGTAAAAGTCACAGAACCACCAAACAAAATATTATTTTCTAGATCATTGTGTTTAACATCTCTACCAACCAGAGTGTCTATCTTGTCTTCCAGTGTGATATCACCTATGGGGAATGCTTCCATAGCCAATCCTGCTTCACTTCTATCAACATCTTCCGTCAGCACCTCAACAATACAATCTGTAGCATCCTCATATATTAATTAGTACTTCGTCTCTGCAAGATATCACTATTTCTTCTGACACATTTTCACATACTATTATATCATTTGAATTTAGTGGGGAAAACCCACCTTTCAGTTGATTCAGCAAATCTAGAATTAAGCAAAAGTAGTTCTCTCATAAGCATATAATTATGTTGTTAAAAAGATCACACTATATTTAATAATGATTGATACTATGTTTAATTTCATAAAGTAGGTACTCAAATTTATTCTACCATTTAATATTATATTTTTTGGGGAATTAGAGTAAAAAACTATACCCAAACAATAGGCCTATTATTTCATTTAGCCTAGGACAGACATAGTTTTAGTTTGAATAAGGCATAATATTACTTGTATCAATAAGATACTGATAAGAGGTTCATGGCTCAGTTAGCTTACATAACTAAGCACCCTATTATTAACCCTATTATTAACCTAAAAAATTCACACACAAAATAATGCTGAGCTAAAAGCCAAACCTTATTCTTACATTTTAAAAGATTAGTTGTAATTCGGGAGTAATACTTCTTCATTGTCACTACCACTATCAGCATTAACTAACATCTCGTTGATAAGTTCTTCATCCAAATGGTTAATATTGTCAACACAACTGCTTTTAAATGCCATATTTAACAGAATGAATTACTTGTTACATACCACCTGGTTAAAATAAATAATCATAAAATTGAATATTACAGAGTTCTATGTGTAACATACAACTATGTAGCACAAATCACTCGACTAAGGTGGTTTACCTAAGTTGCATGTGCCACATACAGCTTTGTAACTCCAAAGATAATCTTAAAGGAAGATACAACTTTAAATAATATGGAATTTCTTGGCTATAAAAGGTGCTGCAGCCTAGTGTGGAAGTTTTAAAAGTAGTTTTATGCACATACAACCTTGTAATACTCATAACTTTTTTTTCTTCAAAATATGACATTTACAACCTTGTAATACTGATGTGACAAAATGTCAAATTTTTCCAACTTAAACTTAAGTTTTGTAAGAGACTTGTAGAAAAATGTTAAACTAAATTAAAACCTATGTGTCAACGATTTTAAAACTACCTTACAGTATGTCCCAAGAGTAAACGAGGAAAAAATAGAAGTTTGTGATAAATAATGATTGTAGACCATCTACCACCCACAGAGGTTGACATAATGAACCGACTTCAAACAAATTCACCGTATTGCTAGTGAATCAGGAGTGTGACTAAAGGTATATTGCTCTGCACACACGAGACAATCGTCTTTAGAGAATTAGTGAAACTCACCACTCATAGGACGCATTTTAGTATCAGCTAATTTGGTCATGGAGAAGATGGATATTATTGTAGAATGTATCACATCTATCCTAATACACGAGATGATAATAATAATAGTAATAGTAATAGTAATAATAATAATAATAATAATAATAATAATAATAATAATAATAAAGAAACCTCAGCTTTCCAGCTTTATTTCTTTAGGTTAATGGTGATATTATGTCAATATAACCATTCACATCATTTTCGTCATCTCTTTAACCAATATGTATGCAAAAATTAAGAATGAACGTTTATAATTTATTAGGACCAACAAAAACTAAATCGCGAGCGGAAAATAATGTGCATATTCAGGATACACTTATCTAGGACGAAGAAGCAGAACACTTGGGCCAGCTAGTGCGTCTTCTATCTCGCTTTACGGGAGGTCCATGGTACATTCACGACCACACGAAGGATGCGTTATACAACGTGTTAATATATTTCCACCCGGAACCATCCGTTACCATCAAGACCAATTCCAAATGGGACTTTAAAAAAATTGCCGGACAATTAAATTACGATAGACTCGATTTGATCTCCAGAGTATTTCACTTGAAATTAAAAGTTATGATGGCTTTTCTTACCAACGGCAAGATTTTTGGGTAGGGTAAGTGATACCCGTATTTAATGAAGTTGGCAAACTTATTCATACACTCTGAGGACCCACGTCATTTGAAGCTTTAAATACAAGTGAGAGCGTTGCTAACCCAAAGTATTAAGTGAGGTACCAAGATCTCCATCTTTTAGAAGATGATGCACACTGGGATTAACACCTTGAGAAGCATGAGTCAATGACAGCCCCTCAAAATTAAGACAACTCTTTGTAAGATTTTTTTTGGGTGCAGTTTCTCCAATCCTGTAAAATTATGGGTGAAATATCGTTACAATATTTCTGAGGATTTACTGCAGGACTCAACTATAGGTTTCCCCAATGTAGATTTAAGTGTCCAACGGTATGACAGAGAAAATAGCAGTCTCAGTTATCTTAAATATATTGTGATACGCTGCGGAGGAAAATGATAATTAATCAGAAATATATAATTTTGTCCAAGAAAATAAACCCAAACATACAGAAGAACAGTGAACCATATACATAAAAGTCATAAATCATGTAAAAGTAATAACAGGAAATATGTTTTTAATGGATGCCCCAGGAGGAGCTGGAAAAAGTTTTTCACTAACTTGATTTTGGCGAAGATCAGAGGTGACGTCAAAATGCTCTGGCAGTCGCGGCGACTTGACTTCCCGGTGGAAAAAGGGCCCTCTTCATGTTCAAGGAACCCCTCGATCTCGACTGTAGGTTGATTCCCGTTCGCAGCATCTCTAGAAACAGTGATAAGGCAAAGGTGTTGCTAGACCACTCTCTAATCATGTACAATGGCAAACTAAATAGCAATGGAATCCTTGACTTAGAAAATTGTAGGAGGTACAAAAGGACAACAGGATCGTGGGTGGCGTAACTTTCCTGTTTTATTAGACTCGAGCTGTGATCAATAGATCCACGAGAACACTTCTCTCAAACGATATGAGGACGAGACTGGGAGGAACTCACTAAAAATAGATTCTTCAAATCTGTCACTGAGAGCGGAAGAAGGAACAATGATCGTGGTGAGCTGTTAAATAACCCGGTCACTGAGAGCGGGAGAAGGAACAATGATCGTGGTGAGCGGTTAAATAACCCGGTCACTGAGAGCGGAAGAAGGAACAATGATCGTGGTGAGCTGTTAAATAACCCGGTCACTGAGAGCGGGAGAAGGAACAATGATCGTGGTGAGCTGTTAAATAACCCGGTCACTGAGAGCGGGAGAAGGAACAATGATCGTGGTGAGCTGTTAAATAACCCGGTCACTGAGAGCGGGAGAAGGAACAATGATCGTGATGAGCGGTTAAATAACCCTGTCACTGAGAGCGGGAGAAGGAACAATGATCGTGATGAGCGGTTAAATAACCCTGTCACTGAGAGCGGGAGAAGGAACAATGATCGTGATGAGCGGTTAAATAACCCGGTCACTGAGAGCGGGAGAAGGAACAATGATCGTGGTGAGCGGTTAAATAACCCGGTCACTGAGAGCGGAAGAAGGAACAATGATCGTGGTGAGCTGTTAAATAACCCGGTCACTGAGAGCGGGAGAAGGAACAATGATCGTGGTGAGCGGTTAAATAACCCGGTCACTGAGAGCGGAAGAAGGAACAATGATCGTGGTGAGCTGTTAAATAACCCGGTCACTGAGAGCGGGAGAAGGAACAATGATCGTGGTGAGCTGTTAAATAACCCGGTCACTGAGAGCGGGAGAAGGAACAATGATCGTGGTGAGCTGTTAAATAACCCGGTCACTGAGAGCGGAAGAAGGAACAATGATCGTGGTGAGCTGTTAAATAACCCGGTCACTGAGAGCGGGAGAAGGAACAATGATCGTGGTGAGCGGTTAAATAACCCGGTCACTGAGAGCGGGAGAAGGAACAATGATCGTGGTGAGCGGTTAAATAACCCGGTCACTGAGAGCGGGAGAAGGAACAATGATCGTGGTGAGCGGTTAAATAACCCGGTCACTGAGAGCGGGAGAAGGAACAATGATCGTGGTGAGCTGTTAAATAACCCGGTCACTGAGAGCGGGAGAAGGAACAATGATCGTGGTGAGCGGTTAAATAACCCGGTCACTGAGAGCGGAAGAAGGAACAATGATCGTGGTGAGCGGTTAAATAACCCGGTCACTGAGAGCGGGAGAAGGAACAATGATCGTGGTGAGCGGTTAAATAACCCGGTCACTGAGAGCGGGAGAAGGAACAATGATCGTGGTGAGCGGTTAAATAACCCGGTCACTGAGAGCGGGAGAAGGAACAATGATCGTGGTGAGCGGTTAAATAACCCGGTCACTGAGAGCGGGAGAAGGAACAATGATCGTGGTGAGCTGTTAAATAACCCGGTCACTGAGAGCGGGAGAAGGAACAATGATCGTGGTGAGCGGTTAAATAACCCGGTCACTGAGAGCGGGAGAAGGAACAATGATCGTGGTGAGCGGTTAAATAACCCGGTCACATTTAACTTTGTAAAACTGTTGCATCCGTATACGAGTTGAGTTCAAATGTCTACCCAACGTGTACAATATTTCCAAGAAAGAAAACTCTTCGCTTTGTGAACGAACCATCTTCACTCCTAAACATGATCAAAGCTTCTTCGATCAAGAGCATCATTTTATATATTTTCCAAGCACTAGAAATGTTTGTATGAGTCTTTAAATACTGCCAGTGATAAAGACAACTCCAAGAACTATCCAGCGGTGTTTTTGAGTTGTATGACAGCCTTTGGACTTCCCTCGCACATAATGCTGAAAATAGAAGTTATTACGCAACTTGTGCCCTCCCAAACTCGCCTACATGTGAATACGTTGCAGAAAAACTTAATAAAAGCCACAATACTAACTGGTCGTGGTGCATGCGAAGCTTAATTTACTATTAAGAGTCCTCTTATCCCGAATAGCTACTTCAAGCGCGTTCAGTTTACCATCTGCGTCTGCTTTGCAGTTACGATAATTAAGTCTTAGGGCCAGTTTCATAGTCAGATTTAATACGCCTAAAGTGCGAGTCGATACTAAATACAGGACACCTACCTAGACCAAAATGGAATGGGCCAGTTTCGCATATGAAACTGGCCCATTCCATTCAATTTCAGGTAGGTGACGTCTTGTATTTAGTATCGACTCGCACTTTAGGCGTATTAAATCTGACTATGGGCCAGTTTCATAGTCAGATTTAGTACGCCTCAAGTGTGGCGCTATACTAAATACAAGACAACACCTACCTGAAAATGAATGGAATGAGCCAGTTTCATATGCGAAACTGGCCCATTCCATTTTGGTCTAGGTAGGTGTCGTCCTGTATTTAGTATCGACTCGCACTTTAGGCTTACTAAATCTGACTATGAAACTGGACCTATGAAACTGGCCCATAAGGACAGAAGCCACGGACTCCCAGTGTAAACCTTCGTACAACACACAATATCACCTCTCAGGGTACAGCAGGTCTTTTGGAGAAAAGCTTTAGCTTCGTTCTTTCTTGGTTAACTGTTGCCAACTCTCCTCGCTCTCAGCTATGTCTGAAGGTGGTGTTCTGGGGTAAGAAGGAGCTACTGGCAGCCTCGACTAACAGTGATTTGAAGCCTGAACCTTCAAGTCAACGCACCGATTAAGCTCTATCCATATTATCTATCTACCAATCTATATGTATTGATAAAACGAGATTGTGTGTCTGATATGAGCGCTGCGCGATATCTACCACGCAGAGGGCTGACATTTTAAACTAGTAGCTCCTATGCACAAACATGTGCACCTTGAACCCGGAATTTAAAAGGTCTGACTAGATTGTTTTAAATTAATTAAAAAGTGGGTCTCAAGAAATTAAATGATGAGTGATTTTTTTTTACTTGAAGCAAAGAAAAGAGTTGTGAGGGGGGGGGGGGGGGGAGACGCCGGGTACTTATGTCAGATATGTATAATGTCCCGACGAGGCGACTTATTTGGTATAAAAGTGTTGCTTTATTTTGATAGACGCCCACACAACCGTAAAGTGCTGAGACAGAGACAAGATGTTTAATTCCAACCTCTTCAGGGCGCTATTGACATCAATCTAGGTCCTACAGCGAGGAGAAGAGAACAAAAATAAAAAAAACCTCAAACCTAAACAATATTTAACAAAATAACAACCATGATTAGATTGAAAAATGACTCCTGGTCACGGGAGTTGATCAAGGGATATTTGCCTTAGTGTGTCAGTGATCTACCACTGAGCTAGACAGGAATCTTACCATGTTTTTGTTCATTCTTATATACTCAGGGTTTAAGTATGTAAAGAGAGCATTGGCTAGCTGAGCCAAAGGTCCCATGATCAATTCTCATTTACAGGTGTCATTTTACAATTTATTTGAATATTGTTTAGTTTCAGTTAATCTCCTTGACTATAATCTTTAATCCCCCAAGCCTCGCCTAGTGTATGAACTTGATTGAATAGTGTTACTTTTTTCCAATAAAAAGAGCCTACAGCTAGAAAAGTTTATATTTTTGTAGATGTCTTTGCAAATATAAGCTACTAGTATATTAGCCTGTTAATGACAGGTGAACTTCACTTGAATGATTAGAATGCTGATGATATAATATTTAGTATCAATTGAAAAACGCTGACTCCTCACTCACTCTAAAATAGTTTTTGAAATAGAAGTGGTTTTAAAAAGGGCTTTATCAAAACCTCTCGAATGAGAAATGTATAATTTGAAGTGTGTTTTGTTAAAAAAAAAAGTGCGGTAAGCCGCGTAGACTTTTTCTACTTCATCTAACATCAAGACATTTTATTTAAATTCCTAAGATTTGTAAAACAAAAGAAGAGACAAATAAACTAATACACAATATAAAAATTATGGTTGCAATTTTTAGTTAAATTATCAAAATTAGTAACTATTTTAATCTTTATATGAAATACACTATTTATAATTATCTATTGTGTATGATTGTATGAATATATTATTCACCCATTTAAACAATATATATAAACATGGTGGTAAGTTAGTTAGTTGGGCAGGAAGGCAGGTAGTTATGTAGTTAGGCAGGCAGTTAGGCAGTTAGGCAGGCAGTTAGGCAGTTAGGTAGGCAGTTAGGCAGTTAGTTAGGCAGTTAGGTAGGCAGTTAGTTAGGCAGTTAGGCAGGCAGGCAGGTAGTTAGGCAGGCAGGC